>JALHBY010000058.1:0-117355 GCA_024340155.1 Tolypocladium pustulatum | reverse complement strand
GGGGGGGGGCGAGACAGCATACCTGTACCTTAAGGTATGCTTGCCGCATGTCTTAGGGGTGGGAGGGTGTAGTGCCCCCGACCTGCGCAGTGCGGCGGATGACGTTGCGGACGATTGATTGCCTTAGCTTAGTCCGGGGTAAGGAAATGCGCCGAGGCCAGACGTTCCGACGCTGAGGCGAGGCTCGCCAAGTAAGGTAGACTGCTCGCTGGACAGCCGCCACGGGCCACTGTACGAGTACTGCACGAGAAGGGGCGAGTAGCGGGTGCGGAGCTGGCTTGGCTGGCTGGGTAGGGTGTGCGTAATTAGGTAGAGATCCCATGTTTAAGTTTGAGAGGGCCAGCTGGGACTGCTCGTCAGGTGCCCGCTTTACGGAGTGGAGTACCTTATTGATTTTCGTGACAATCACTCAACGGATGGAGCATGGACGCGAGATTTGCTCAGAATACTCGTAGGTAGCCGCCGCCAGCAGCATGGCTGATACGATGGGCGCCAAGCTGGACTGCAATATCACACCTTGCTACCTGGTTCAATGGAAAGATGGTGCAATAGCGAACGAAATTCCGCCAATTTATCCCTACGGCTGTCTGCTCCAAGTGCTCGCCCACTCCAATAAAGGGCCTGTCTTCCCCACAAGGCCGGCCGACTAGCGGCCCAAAGCACGGCGGCTGGCTTCGGTTCACGTCTGCCATCGGAGGCGCCCGTTGCGGCCACTAAGCCTCTTCAAGTCTCTTTCTCAGTCTCGGGGTCTGGTAGTCTCCTTGGGCGGCTGCTGGCACCTGTCGCGAATGCAAGGCCTGAGAAGCGCAGCATCGGCGCCCCCGCGACTCCGTGGTGTTGGGCTGCGCACGCTCTACCGTTGTTTGCACGACGCCATGAGGCCAGCAGACCAACAGGCAATGCGGACACAGGCCGGAGTCTCGGCTTCGGTGGGATGATGTGCCCCAGCCATCCATGGCCTTACGGCTCGGCTCCGTCGGTGGTGCTCGGAGTAGTACTGGGGACTGCGGTGCGATGTCGCTGCCACGACACAACACGAGCTCCTGGTTCCGTTCGGTGATGAGGCGGTCCGCCATGAATGGGACCACTGCGTCCAGCCTCACCCATGTCCTTCACAGCCAACAACAAGCCGGGGTGAGCGCTATGGCAGGCGGCCGTGCCACATCGCCAACTGCCTCCCCCGGCTCTCAGGCGTGGCACGACTCAACTTCATCTCCCGGCAGCCGCCTAGCGGTCACGGGGCCGACGGGCTGTCCAAGGCGGCTGCGCGGTGACCTGATGCTTTGCAAATGAACTGTGAGATGGGGGCTTGGCGGGCATGCAGAGGATTGAAGAGCAGGGACGACCTTTTGCCCAAGTGGGAATTTCCATTACCACATCCTTACTTCGTACAACGAGGCGATGGGACGCCGGGGTGTTGTCTTTTAAACGTGCGAGACGGCCGCTTGCACACCAAAGGCAGCAGCGCAACGTGTCGCCTGTACGAGTTTGTGCTTGTCCTTCGGCAATCGGCTGTGCGGCTCGTCAAGGGGGGGAGCACAGTGGTATTCGCCAGCGTTTGGCCACCGGGTCGTTTGCAGGGCCTTTTGGGCGTCCCTTTGCCTGGACGTTGGCACTGCCTGGAGGAGTGCATGCAGTGTATGATACTCATAACGTATTCCCGGCGTGACGTGACGCTACAGGACAGAGCAAGTTACCTTAGGTACCTCACGTAGGGCTAGCCGCTGCCTTGGGCGAGGTACTCAAGGTGACGGTGCAGCCAGCGTGGTCGGGTAACTCCCGTCCTTACTCGCATGTATGTACTCGTAGCAGCCTGAAGGCAACATGCTCATCCATTTCAGCGTCAACAACACCAGAGCTCCGAGGCCTGCAGACACAGACGCCAAGGTCGATCCAAGGGTGCATTTTTGCCGGGTTCCTGGGCTGGGCCGGGTCGGAAACAAAATCTGGCCAGGACCCCGTTTTCGCAGTGCTCACCTGACTCCCCAGGGCCAGTCCTGTGTTTCCATTACCCAATCCCGCCTCGTTCGGAGCCAACTGACGCGCTAGCTTGCGTGCCAGCACGTTTCCGCCAGGGCCCGGTGGCCACCAGGGTGGCGATCCACACACCACCCCCCGGCCCCGAAGAACCTTGTCTTGCTTCCACTGCATTGCATTGCTGCGCGTGTGTGGGTTTGGCTGGCGGCGCGATGACTTATACGTAACCCAAATTCTCAACCGACAACCAAACCACCACCACCATAATTTCCTCCTCCCCTCTCTGCCTCTCCTCTCCACCTGCACACGACTCTGTAAAATCCATCTCGACTCTTCTCTGCCACTTTCACGTCCGTGTAGGCTGACAAAGGGCTTCCATACACCTCTGGCGACCTACCACAGCAGCCAGCTTCCTCTACGCCTCCGGCCAGCGCCACCCGCCCTCACTCGCCAGCGTCGTACGTCGAGCGCTCGCCCTCGATTGAGGGGCTGTATTCGAGAACCCTACACCCTCTTACGTGCCAACTGCCACTTCGAGCCCGTTTCTTGCCCATTACATGGCCGTACCCAACGGAGCCGGGCCCCGCCGGGTGCTTGACTTCGATGCGTCCATGTTGATCAAATCCAGCATGGCCCGAGCTCTCTCTCCATCTGATTCCGGTTCACGATCTTCCTTTTCCTCTGTCCGCGAGAATGACGATGGCCTCGCCCAGACCTTCACCCGCTCCAAGGTCTCCTCCTACATCGAGGCCCCCGAGGATGTCTTTGACGAGTCGCCCTCCAGCGAGATCCCGCAGCCCTCTTTCCAACCTCCCGTGACACAGCCGCACAGCAAGCTCCATCGCTTCTGGTACCCGCCCGACAGCTTCAAGGGCTGGAGGGAGATTCCCATCAAGGGCAAGCTGGCGAGCCGCAGCTGCGAGGACCTCCATAGGATGCGTATTACTTGGGACGACTCGCCCGCCACGCCACCGAAGAAGCAGGTCGGCAGCTACGCGCGAGGGGCGTCCCCTTTGGAGACACTCCCGAGTGAAGTCTTGGGTACGTTGGTGTCCCATTAAGTGGTGCTTCAGATGTTGGAATGCTAACTGTATACGTAGGCGCCATCATTGACCTTTTGGTGGTCGAAATACCGCCAAACGGGCTGACTACGCGCAACACGGACTTGATGGCCCTGCTCCTTACCTCTCGAACCATCCACGCCACCACTCTCACCACCCTATACCGACACATCACGATCCCCCACTCACGCATCTTCCGAAAGTTCCTCACCACCATCACCGAATACCCGGCCCTCGCCACCATCGTGCGACGCCTGGACTTTAGCCACTTCAACCCGTCCATGATCTTCTCGACCGCGAGCGAGCGGGCCCAGACGCAGAACCTGACCACCGAGACACTCGCGCAGTGCCTGGAGCTCACCCCTTTTCTCCAGGAATTCTTGGCCCAGGAGTACATCGACAATGATCTCGGGCCTGAGGTTCTGAAGAAGCTGCTCTTCGACATGCCTCAGCTGCAGGCCTTGGACTTTTGCGGATGTTCCACCACCGCTTTCAAGAAGTCCTTCACCGCCATCTTGACCGATCCGTGGCCAGAGATGCTCTCCATTACCAAGCTCTCGTTCCACAAGTGCCTAAACCTCCCCTCAGCAGTCTTTGAGACAATTTTGCCGCGATTGGGCCGCTTGACCCATCTGGACGTTGCAGGCACGCGAATCACGGACCAAGCTTTGGAGATGATCCCAACCACCGCAAGGCTGACGCATCTGAACCTGGCTAAGTGCCAGGAGCTGTCATCGGATGTGGTCGTCAAGTTCATCTCGTCGCACCCTGCCGTCACGGAGACCCTAGCGTTCCTCAGCCTCGCAACCGATTCAGCAAGCCACCTTTTGCTAGGCAAGGATGACGTGGACGCTCTCTTGCCGCTATTGCCACCTACTTTGAAGTCTCTTAGCTTGCGAGGAAGCAGGATGCATACTTCCCATGTTCCCCAGCTCATTCGACTATCCCAAAGCTTGGAGGAACTCGCTGTTGGCCGCGGATTGGACATGAGCGACATTCACCGCATGTTTAAGGAGGGCGACCAGTTTCTGCAACATAACCTGCGCTACCTCGACATCTCGGAAATAGACACCATCATTGGAAGCGCCAGCGCGCTCCTTGCTACGGCATCTGCTCCGCTCAGCGTCATCGAGATCGAGGAACGCGCCTACGAGCGGGCTGCTAAGCTCAACAAGAACCTTGATAAGGTTGGATGGATGGCCAGTGAGTTTGGCAGCCGGTATTGGCTGGTGCGGAAGCCGATTCCCGGCATGTTCTCGGAGAACCCGCGGCGGTGGTGGAAGATGGGCGCTGAGAGCTGGGGCATGAGAAAGGTCCCGGTGGCCACCGCCGAGGTTGGAGGAATGTACGGTTCCTTTATGTTTGGTCGACGACTGTGATGTGCTTTCCATGAAAGGGTCTGAGGAAAACGCATCTCTCTGCTCATCTTGTTTTACGCCTGGCGTTTGGGCTGGAAGATACCACAAAAAGCATTTGCCGGTCGATCGATACCTTGACTTTCTCGCGAGGAAACCAAAACTCTGATTACGTATCAAGATTTTTCTTGCTGAAAGCATAATGGATAATGATCAAAAGTACTCTCAAGAAATCGCTGGTGTTGTGACTTTGCTCGACTTGAGTTGGGCGGCAGAGGCAAAGCCTGCCTGGTGCAGGCTTCGAATCGCCAAAGGGGATTACAAACCACCAGCGCAATGAAGTGAATTAATTCTTCGCCACAGATCTAGCAATGGATGTGAAAGGCTCCCAGTTTCAGCTTGTCGTTGTCACTGTTCCATGTTTATCTTGTTCTGCGCTCGGCTCTCTAGACAGGGTGGTCCGTGTAAGCCAGGGGCTGTGACGTCCGCGCAGCTTAGTCATCACGTGACTCTTCCTCGGAACAACGAGGTGCCCGCGTCACAGGACGTGCTCTTCGTACCGCCAACCTGGAGGCTTTCCTGGCTCGTTGACGAGCTCCATCACAACCCTCCAACCGAGTCTCTGGTCCTTTGAGCCACGTCACCATGGCTCCCAAACAGGACACGCCGTTCCGCTCGGCGGAGATGAGCATGGTGCAGCTTTACGTCTCCAACGAGATCGGTCGCGAGGTCGTCACAGCCCTTGGGGAGCTTGGACTCTGCCAGTTTCGAGATGTAAGAGTCCATCGCCATCATCACCCAATTCCACAGCTGCAGTCCCGACTGACTTTTGTCTCGACTAGTTGAACGACGATGTCAGCGCATTCCAGAGAACCTTTACCCAAGAGATCAGGCGTCTGGATAATGTCGAGAGACAGCTGCGTACGTCATCAGGAGAGGCACCACAACGAACATCCAGACCTAACTGTAGCAGGATATTTTTATGCCCAGATGGACAAGGCTGGCATCGCTCTCCGAAAGCTTGATCTTGATAATGAGAGGCTCGCATCGCCCTCGACCTCGGAGATCGATGAACTCGCCGAGCGAAGCCAGAAGCTTGAACAGCGTGTCTCAGCTCTAAACGACAGCTACGAGACGCTGAAGAAGCGAGAAGGCGACCTCACCGAGTGGCGCTGGGTCCTGCGCGAGGCTGGCAGCTTCTTCGACCGCGCCCACGGCAACGTCGACGAGATCCGGGCGTCGACCGACAACGACGATGCGCCACTGCTCTCCGACGTCGAGCAACATAGCTCGGCACCCGAAGTTGAGAGATCCTTCTCAGGCATGAACATCGGCTTCGTGGCCGGTGTCATTGCAAGAGACCGCGTTGCCGCCTTTGAGCGTATCCTTTGGCGAACTCTTCGCGGCAACTTGTACATGAATCAGTCGGAAATTCCGGAGCCGCTGATTGACCCCACCAACAATGAGGCTGTCAACAAGAACGTCTTCGTCATCTTCGCCCACGGCAAGGAGATTCTTGCCAAGATCCGCAAGATATCAGAATCTATGGGAGCCGAGGTCTACAACGTCGACGAGAATAGCGACCTGCGACGCGACCAGATTCACGAGGTCAACAACCGCCTGGGGGATGTGCAGAACGTCCTGCGCAACACCCAGACTACACTCGAGGCGGAGCTGAATCAAATCTCGCAATCACTGTCTGCATGGATGGTTCTCATTGCCAAGGAAAAGGCTGTCTACAGCACGCTGAATTTGTTCTCCTACGATCGGGCGCGCCGGACTCTCATCGCCGAGGCGTGGTGTCCGACCAACGACATGCCTCTTATTCGGTCCACCCTGCAAGATGTCACCAATCGGGCGGGACTTTCTGTACCCTCTATCATCAACGAGATCCGGACCAACAAGAAGCCACCGACATATCTCAAGACGAACAAGTTTACCGAAGGCTTCCAGACAATTGTAAACGCTTATGGCACTGCCACCTACCAGGAGGTCAACCCGGCCATGCCTGTTATCGTTACCTTCCCGTTTCTTTTCGCCGTCATGTTCGGCGATTTTGGCCACGCCATGATTATGCTTGCCGCTGCGCTTGCCATGATCTACTGGGAGAAGTCGCTAAAGAAAGTCACTTTCGAGTTGTTCGCCATGATTTTCTACGGCCGATACATCGCATTGGTCATGGCTGTTTTCTCTGTCTTCACGGGCCTCATCTACAACGACGTCTTCTCGAAGTCCATGACGCTCTTCACTAGCGCTTGGGAATTTCACAAGCCGGAGAACTGGAAGGAAGGCATGTCGATTGACGCTGATTTGAACAAGGACGGCTACCGCTACCCATTTGGTATCGACTCAGCGTGGCACGGCACCGACAATGCCCTTCTCTTCAGCAACAGCTACAAGATGAAAATGAGCATCATTCTCGGCTGGGCTCACATGACCTACTCGCTATGCTTCGCGTACATCAACGCTAGGCACTTTAAGAAGCCAATCGACATCTGGGGAAACTTTGTTCCTGGAATGATTTTTTTTCAGTCCATCTTTGGCTACCTCGTCGTCTGCATCATCTACAAATGGTCTGTTCAATGGGTCGACTATTCACCCCCTGAACCGAGAATGATTGCACAGCCTCCAGGTCTCCTCAACATGCTCATCTACATGTTCCTTCAGCCTGGCACTTTGGACATGCGCTTGTACTCTGGGCAGGAGATCGTACAGGTTATACTGCTGTTGCTGGCCGTTGTTCAAGTACCGATCTTGCTCTTCCTGAAGCCCTTCTATCTCCGTTGGGAACATAATCGTGCCCGCGCCAAGGGATATCGTGGTATAGGTGAAACGTCTCGAGTTAGCGCCCTGGACGGTGATGACGAACACGAGGCTCTGGTCAACGGGCACGGCGATAGCTTCGACGAAGATGCTGGAGGCGTGGCTATGATCTCCCAGAACATCGATGACGAGCATGAGGAATTTGAATTCAGTGAGGCCATGATTCACCAGGTCATTCACACGATTGGTGAGTTGAGGTCCTGCACGGGGTGAGTCTTTGGGTGCTAATGATTTACAACAGAGTTCTGTTTGAATTGCGTTTCTCACACTGCTTCGTATCTGCGTCTGTGGGCATTGTCTCTTGCCCATCAGCAGCTCAGCGTCGTGCTCTGGGACATGACTCTAGGCAATGTCCTGCAGAGAACAGGGGTCCTAGGTGTCCTCATGATCGTTGCTGGTTTCTATTTGTGGTTTTTCCTGAGTGAGTCTCGCCAACATCTTTCTTTTGTGAGAACTCATGTTAACAAGCCCAACAGGCATTGCCATTCTGGTATGTATGGAGGGAACCAGCGCCATGTTACACTCTCTTCGACTGGCCTGGGTCGAGTCCTTCTCGAAGTTTGCAGAATTTGCTGGCTGGCCGTTTGCGCCGTTCTCATTCAGCACATTGCTAGAAGAGTCGGAGGACTTGAAGGACTACTTGGGTTGAAGTGGCATATTCAAGGAAGGGGGCTTGCCCTCGTGTTGTTGCTTTGTAGACCTAGTGCTTTGCTACTAGCTGATCCCTTTGTATCATAAACGCAGATGCATCTTAGACTTGCAATTCTTTGGGACCTCATTCATGTCAACACAGTACACTACGCCCACAGGGGTGCGGTGACCTCCACTGCGCGCTCCATGACAGCTCTGACGCGGTCTGCAAACACCTTGTTGTTACACTCAATCTCCAGATCCTCGAGCCACACCGTCGCCACAAACTTATCGACCGTGATGCTGACGCCTGGGACGGGAATGCCAATCTTGTGAAGCCTCTCAATCTCCTCTTTCCGTCGCTCCTCCAGCTCCGCCTCGACGTTTGTATCCTGCTCCATTGCATCTTCATCGCCGTCAGCCTCCTCCTGCTTCGGCCCGCTCGACTCCTCCTCGTCTTTGACCACAGGGGGCAGCTTGGGCGTCTCCACGGGGGAGACGTTGTCGGCGCCGAACTGGGCCTCTAGGAACCAGAACAGACGCTCGAGGCGCTCGGTAAGGGAGCAGTTGGCGTGCGGATTCTTGCCGTTGAGGGCGGGGCCACCGTGCGAGTGCTTGCTATTGGCCGAAGAGCGCTTGACGGCGGCGGGGGAGCTCTCGACGGAAAAGAGGACGGCCATGACGGAGTCAGCGATGCTGTCGTTGAGCATATTACCTTCCCACTCGAGCTCAACTTCACCATTGGTGCGGTAGCGGACGATGATGCAGCCCATGACGAGGTAGGCGGCAGCCAAGGCTCCGCCAACCTCCTCGTCTGCCTCTTCTGGCTTCGCATCCTTTCCCTCTTCTTCAGCGTCAGCTTGCTTGCCATTCTTGGGGCTGCGCATCTCTGGCAGCTCCTCGACGGCGCCAAAGGTCCCCTCGAGGGCCCACTTGATGAGATCGATGCCTGCGGCGCTCAGCCTCAAGCGCTGCTTGCACGTGATGGTCGTGGTGTTGAGGCCCGCGTACTCGCGGAGGTCTTCGGGTGCCATAAGCGATAGCTTGAAGTCGTTCTGGACGAGCACGCCGGTAACGAGGGGCGCGGACGCCGCGTCAGGGGCGGCGTCTTGCAGAGACGGGATGGACGCGAGCTTGCCAACGACCTTTGCTGTCTTGTCGGTTTTGAAAGGTATCCGCAGCTCTTCGCAATTGCGAGGTGAGTAGACCTTGACCTTGCTCGTTTTGCTGGCATTAAGAGAGAGGAGTTTGGACTTGAGCCGCATCATGTTGTGTTGTTCGCCGTGGACTAGGATCTATTCGAAGTGATTCTTTAGCAGGCGCAAATGCCGTAGCTTTCGCAGGATAGAGCACATACCACAACTGGGGCCGCGACTTCTTCGATGAACTCGCGATTCTCGACGCCGTCGACGTGGGCGGCAAAGGAGTATTCCGCAACGCTGCATCTTCGTGGGATGAGCACCTTCTCAGACTCACCACCAGGCCCTCTGCGAGCACCTGCCATGCTGCGGGACATGATGGCTTGAATCTGGTCGGGCTCCTGCATGACCTGCCTGGCCATGGTGCCCTCCACGCTGTAGCCTGTGATTATGACACCGTTCTTCTCGCTCGGCGCCCATCGCTCGAAGAGCTCTCTGCTCACGCCGCTCTGCAGCATACCAGGGCTCGCGAGCATGACGCAACCGCCGACGTCGTCGAAGCGGTCGAGGTTCTTGAGGGAGCGGATGTACTTGAAGTCCCAGGGGCCGCCTTTAGCGCCGCCATCGCCCGACGCCTCGGCCTCGGCCATTCGCTCGCGGAAAAGGCGCTTGATGTTGTCGTTCATGGCGCCTACGTAGGTCTGGTAGACGATCATGCACTTCCTCGCGAGGTTGCTGGCGTAGTAGATGGGGTACTTCTGGAACTCGGCGTGCTTGCCCCAGTACTCGTCGAGAATCAGGAGCAGCTCCTGGGCTCGTCCGAGGGCGAACACCGGCAAGAGAGCTCGGCCCCCCCTGTTCAAGATTCCGGTAATGGATTTCATGAGGGCTTGCTCCCGTTCCAGACGTGGGACGTGGGACGCGATGCCGTACGTAGACTCGGTGATGAGGACATCGATCTTGACGCCCTTGGGCACTTCCGCAGAGACCAGATGCCTGTCTTGCTCACGGGAGTAGTCGCCAGTGAAGAAGATGTTGAGGCCCGCAATCTCGATCAAGAACATGGCTGCGCCCAAGACATGTCCGGCAGGATAGGGGGTGATTCGAATGGAGGAGATGGTGTGAGTGGTGTGATAATCGATGGCCTCGATTTGAGGAAAGGTGTTCAAATGGTCTTGCTCCGTGTAAACAGGCTGAGTCGCCGAGTTCGAGGCCGTGTTGCCTACTCGGACACTGTCCTGAATGAGCCACTTGTATATGGCCTTTGTGGGATGCGTCATGAAGACGCGGCCCCGGAAGTTGGTCTTTGCAAGAACATATGGCAGTGAGGCGGCATGGTCGACGTGGAAACTGTTGGCTCGTCGTCAGCTACTCC
This sequence comes from Tolypocladium pustulatum, assembly GCA_024340155.1. Classification (NCBI taxonomy): domain Eukaryota; kingdom Fungi; phylum Ascomycota; class Sordariomycetes; order Hypocreales; family Ophiocordycipitaceae; genus Tolypocladium; species Tolypocladium pustulatum. The sequence goes on along the minus strand of JALHBY010000058.1, from coordinate 106,995 downwards.
GTCATCGATGGCAGGCTGGACCGAAAGGCTCTGGGCATATGGTATTCGAGGACGGCGACATCACGAACCGAAGCGACGAAACGAGCGCAGGGATAAACATCTTGTATTGATCTGGCATACAGGTAGAGGGTTTGCGCGTGGCAGGTGTCACAGTGGGAGAAGCGCAACGTCTCATCGCGGGCGGCTTCATTGTGCCATCTCAAGAATACCATGTAGACCCTGCGCCCTGTCCGGCCCGTATTTACAGGTTTGGGTAGCGTCACTTACTGGCTGATGAGGAGCACATCGACGGTGCTTAGGTCGAAGTCGTCGTAGAAAGGAAGTGCAGCGAGGCCGTCGTATGCGGGATGTTGGCCGGCGTCGAGCTACATGCACGACAGTCAGCACAGATCGTGGTAGAAGGTTGGGTCACCAAGGGGCGGTGCACTCACCATTACCGTCTTGCCCTTGTACTGTATGATGTGGCATGATCGTCCGACTTCGTTTCCGCCGCCGAGACAGAGGAACATCAGCTCATCGGACGGGTCGACGGGCTCCTCCGTCACCGTCGCGTTCATGGCCGAAGCCTTCCGCTTGGACGCCATGGTTGCAACTTGCAGTGGGCAGTCGGCTCCAGGGAGCTGGATCGCATCGGCGGATCGACGGGCCTCCTGGATTTTAAGCGTCGCGGCAACTATACCAGCAGTCGCTGCGCGCAATGGAGCGGCACCTCAATGGAATGACAGGCGCTGCATGCTCTTGTTGTTGCATCAGAGGAAGTCTGTCGAGCTGACGAGGCTGCCCATCATGTCCGTGCGGCTAAAGGCCGGATCAGCCATCGACCGGGGAGGAGGTTGGCGCTCACGTGACTTTAAATTTACGCAGCCCCCGTTCCCCAAACGTAGCTCCGACCTCGACACCTTGGAGAGCAAAGCACGCCGCTGTTCCGCGACGACGACCTCGACGACGACTCACGACGACCTCGCTCGTGCCTGCTGCATCGCGACAGCCCTGAACAGAGACGCGACGTTCCGACACGGACACTGATACTGGCTGCGAGCGCTTGGCACGTTCCCACGCGTCGGATGGGCCGAGGGACCATCGTTGTGGCAGGCTTTGTTGCCTGCTAAGCACGTAGACCACCTGCGACGAAACGGTCCCTGGAGCGCCGTCTCGAACTCTTCCTTCGCCGCCGCGGTCAACGGCCTGCTCTGCGGCCGATTTCTCGCCATGGCCCAACCTCAGTCACAGATTCCGCCGCGCGCGTTCTCGCCGCCCCAGCACAGTCCTTCGCCGGCCGCCGCGCAGTCTGCGTACGCGCTGCCGCCGAATAAGCGCGTGCGAACTGACGGTCCCTCTTCGCAGCCGGGATCGCCATATGCTGGATCGCCTTATTCTCCGAGCCCCATTGCCGCGGGCACGCCGCCGATGAATGTCGCGTCGCCGACTTATCCGCAGCCCTCCCCAGCAACAGGAGCATACGCGACTCCGTACACCAACGGGCACGGAGCAACTGGGCTTAATCTCCCCGACGCGCGGACTGCGTCCATGCAGCCTGTTCATTCGCCGCATCCTGCGCAAGTCTCGATGCCCCAGTACACGAACGCAACGTTGGCACCCGTTCCTCAAGCAGCTGCGTCCGCGGCACCGGCTGCAAATGTCATGGGGCCTCCACAGCGACCAGCCGAACGACCCACGAAGGATTACGAATACGACGTAACCGACTCTTTAGCTGGAACGGGAATCGACCTGCGCGCAGAGGAGCAATATATGTCCGAACTGTACTCGAATGCGCTCGACTCCAATTCTGACGCCAGGACGGGTTTTGCGCACCTGCCAGCTGGGCCAAAGTCCACATTCTACGGCGCTGGACCAGCTAACCAGCCACCGGAGCCGAACGTCGCGCAGGACCAAGACCAGTTTGCTTCGAAAGCCGCCCAGCAAGCCTGGGCTGAGTCGTCCATACGTCTGGCCGTACAGAGGACGCAGGAGATCAATGACCCATTTCTTATGGTGGCATTGCTACACCGACGTGCGGAGAAGATTGCGCGAGAACATCACCTCGGTCTCAACTTGGACATGAAGAACAACAATCAGTCTATGGGGAAAATGCGATTGCCCGAACAGTTTCCTGTGCCCTCGGTCACGGTCCGGATGGACCCAGGGCCCGACTCGACTATGGTTCAAACCACTGGTTCATACATCCCGCACGACTCTTACCTCGTTGACCAGCTCGCCTTGATGTCGATTGCCACGAAGCAGCGATTACGTGAGATGGTGGAGGAAGCGGACGTTGTCGCAGTCAACAGACAGAAAACATCTCACGGCGACGTGCCGGAGGAGTGGGCGCTTGCCGCAGCGCCGATGAATGCTGAGCCCTTGGAGCCGATGGACAGAGTTGGCGAAACAAAGGACATGGCCAGTGCCGAAGATCCTGGCACGAATCCCTTGAAACGTGAGGCTTTTGCGATTCTTGATTACAAGGACTTTTGACTTACATATTTCGCAGGCCCGGCTGATACAGCGACCATGGGAGACGGCGCAGCACCTGCCAAGAAGCTTCAAAGGATTGGCTCCAACATGACGGTGTCGATGCGTGAGAGCGCCAGACAAGAGCGTGAGTGGGAGGAAGCTCGGCTGCGGAGACGGCAACAGCGCAGGGAGGGCGGAGCAGATGCAGGAAGCACGGCATCACGAGCGGGAAGCGTGGCCCCGGGAACGCCGGGGTCAGTGGCGCCAGAGCCTTCGGAAAAGGCAATGACGAAGAAGGAGATGAAGAAAAACCAGGCATTGAAGGCTGCAGAGGCCAACAGTCACGCCAACCAAAACCTGACCAGCAGCATGTTCGCAGGTCTTGGTGGCAAGGGAGGTCTCTTCGGCAAGAAGAAGACCGGGAGAACATATGACTGGATGACTACTGGACGGAGCGGGAGTGGCGCGAACACGCCTACGAGAGCGGCACCTGGGCCCAAGGGACCCAATGGCACTCCCGGCACCCCAGGGGCTGTGGGAAATCAACCCATGACCACCGAGGGGCGCAACCGACTGGGGACGTGGCGAGAGGACAAGGAAAAGGGGCGGAACATCCAGCTGCGAGATTGGGTCACGGTCCTAGAGAGGGATGGCCGCGAGTCCAGGTCGCTTTCGGCAGCATACGTGCGGTTGGATACTTCGAACCCCAGGTAATCAGGCTGGGTTTCCGGTCGGGAAGGCGGGCTTGCGGGAGATACCCAGCGCCGTGCATTGCTTTATTGTTATTTTGCGTTAGCCCGGCGTTTACACCAGGACAAAGGCTGGAAACTGCATTTTTAAGGGGGGGGCGTGGCCGGCTGCGTTGTGAGCACATTGAGGGCATGCGACGAGAGAGCAGGGCTGTGGCCTTGGCGGGCGGGATGCGCTCAAGACTGCTCCGAACTGGCAGAACTCGCATTTACAGTAGCAGAGAGCAGCTATGAGCCCAAGAAACGAAATGGATGAAGCCAAGTTCATGGCGTTCGCCAGTGATTTACCAGAGCTTTTCTGCGCCCTCCAGGGGCTCTCTGAGCATCGCAGCCAGCTTTATTGCATCATTCCATAGCCTGCATAGATTGTGTTTCGTCGTGGAGCCGTGGCCCGTGGTTGACGAGCAGAGCCGATGCAACGAGCCTGCAGCGGATATTATTAATAAGCGGGCGTCTCCTCTTTCAACCTCATGTCTACGGAGTACAGGCAACAACTCGACCTTCAGCTCACAGACAAAGACTCTTTCAGGTGTATGACCGCAAGGCCGCCGAACTCTGGCTCGCACTCTCCGAAGTTCACCCTGATCTGATTGCCCCGGGCCAACTAGGACGATACGCCACCATCACGATGGCAGTCTTGGCGGTATGCAGGGAGCACACACGTCCAGCTGGGCCAGGGTTCTCGGCGAGACAGACACTGACGATTGATAGGCCGTGGGCCAAATCTGCGCGACAGGGTCCATCAAGGCCAATCTGGACCAGTGTGTGAGACTGGTGGGAAAAGCAGCCGTCGGCGGGGCAAAGGTATGCTGGTGAGAGCGTTTCTGTCTCCCGATCAGACAAAACAACCAATCGATGTGTCGTGAGACATAGGCAGGGCGATCAAGGAGGAGCCAGCCCAGATCGACTGAGAGGACTTGTCTCTACCAGCTCGACGATGTCATCATTCGCTCACTGCGGGACTAGATTCTCTTCCTTCCAGAGGCCTCCGACTACTTAGCGCCGGATGCGCAGGCTTCGCTGGCTCTAGCGGTGCCGCAGTCGACATCACCCTTTGTTCTCGGTCTGCGCGCCGCAGCCAAGCAGCACGCCATGGCCGTGCTCGTTGGCATCCACCATCCCATACAAGTGGAGCACGACCAGCCGGTGACGAAGCTGCTCAACCGCGCGCTCTACATCAACGCCGAGGGCGCCATCGAAGACGCGGCTACCTACGACAAGCTGCACGTGTTTGACTACGGGTCCCTCAAGGAGAGCACCACAGTCCAGCCCGGCGCGAGACTCACGCCGCCGTTCGCCTCGCCCGTCGGTCGCATCGGCAGCCTCATCTGCTTCGACCTGCGCTTCCCCGAAACGGCCATCGCGCTCGCGCAGCCCGGCCGGTCAAGCCCCTGGGCGGACCGACCCGCGCAGGTGTTGACGTACCCAAGCGCCTTTACGCTCCGCACTGGCGAGGCGCACTGGGAGACGCTGCTGCGGGCGCGGGCTATCGAGACGGAGAGTTGGGTCGTCGCAGCGGCGCAGGTCGGCCGGCACAACGAGCGGCGGGCGAGTTACGGGCGCAGCATGGTTGTGGACCCGTGGGGAACGGTGAGGATGCGGCTCGGAGGCGTCGTGGACGCGCAGGGCGAGGCCGAGGACGGTGCCGTCGAGGAGATTGGCTTCGTGGAGATGGACATGGAGTTGTTGGACGGCGTGAGGCAGCAGATGCCTCTGCAGAGACGGACGTAAGTGCAACTCCGATTCCGTGTGATGGTACCTGCTCACGACGGGCTTGGTAAGGGCCTCTGAGGAGTGAGTACACACTGCATCATCAGGCTGACTTTACGGCGCTGCAGAGACGTATACCCTGAGTGCAAGAGCGTGTAACTTGGTCGGTACGGATAGACGGACTCGACCAGCACGCACGTATGCGTGCTGTAGATGGGATGATGGACGGCTTGGCAAGCGTACTTGATGCATGGAGAAGCGGCAGGGCCGTGCATACATACATACATACATACATGGACACGTGCAGAAACATGAATGCGCAATTGGGGGGCACAAAATGCACAAACGACAAGAAAGGTCTTTCCCCCCTCTCCCTGCGCGTCCGCGCCACAAGCGGCCTTGGCATCCTCACTCCCCAGATTCCCGAGATCTCGGGACGACCCACCAAGGGTCCTGCAGCGGCTTGTGCAATTCGAGTTGTCGCATCTGCTACCTACACCCGCCGGCTGGGCGTCTGCACCTCGCCTGAGTTCCCGTGCATCCGCGCCGGGGGGGTCAGCCGTAGGCGAGGCTGTAGGCCAGGCCGTGTAGACACTCCGGGTGAGACCTCGGCGACTCGCGAGCCCAATATGACGCTCTATGCGAGTCTCGTCTGTTTCCCACGGGGTTGAAGCGCAGCTCAACGGCCAGCTGTTCGGCCTAGGATGAGGAGAGCTGTTATTCGCGTCTTCTCTCTGCTGCAGTTTTTGGTCCGAGACGAACGACTTGCCCGGACGACTCGTCGGGCCTCCCTGGAGACTGGTACGAGTACGACGGCACGGCATCACGGCAGAGTGCTCGTACACGTCCCATCACCAGCCTGCTGTCCCTACAGGACTTGTAGTCTGTCCTCATGGCGCATTTAGGCCCAAGCCCGCCAATCGCGGAAGCGCCAGGCCCACCCCTTTTTACTTCTAGGCAAGGCTAGGCTAGGCTCCCTTTCTCTGCCCTCGCGTCCCGAGTCTCTGGGTCCCGGGGGCGTTAGCGGCAAGGGGGAAGCGGAGCGGCGCCGCCTCCAAGTCGTCCCCACTGCAGCAACTTTCGCTGCTCCGCTACTGCAGGCTTGCCGCCCTGCAGCTCGCCACCTCTGATCCTGATCCCGATCCCATCTCGCGGCACCGCGTCCGATCCCGCGATGCTGCATAGCCGTTGCGCCGGCATGCATGATGCATGATGCATGCTTGGCCCCAAAAGCAACTCCCCCAGCTTGGACTGACACTAGACTAGCCCCCTCTTTGTCGTCGACGGAAGGGAGATCCGGCGCCTAACAGACAATGCGTCAAAAAGCAAGCACGCCAACCGCAAGCGTACGAGGCCTCGTCACGGACCCTGTCCTTTGTTTCCTCGCGAGTCGACTTCGACAGTCATTTCTTCTTCGAGTAGGTAGGTACGGTACGCAGGCTACCGGCGCCACCGATCGGGTGGGATGCCAGTCTGAGACACGATATCAACGGCATGCCAGCCAGCCACTCCCCTCGAGTCGGCAGGTTTAGTTGCCATCAATAAGCATATGGCCATGTCCACGCACGGTCTTCTAGGTAGTCAATCGCTGTACCGACTTCCTAGTCTCTAAACTGACTTCGTTTCTCTCCTCATCGCAGTTACTAGTGCGCCATTCACGATAAACCCTTGCCTGGAGCCGTTGCCAAGATACCCACCATGGTCACACCCGCTGCCAGCAACTCAACTTACATTCACCGACGGGCATGCCGGCCCAAGTTCCCGTCTTGTCACCTGTGCCATCATTGACTGACACCAAGTCGTTTCCACGGATTTGGCTCATCTTTGTTGGCCCGCCGACTGTCACGGTGTGCAGCAAAGCGCGTCGTCATGAGAATAATCTCACAGCCTGGGCTTTCATTGCTTCTATCCTAGTAGAGTCAACAACAAAGGAAAAGGCTATCTAGTTGTCCTCTTTGCCCCATGAGCGCGCTGTATAGCTCCCTCGAAAACTCAAACCTGGGTCCTGTCACCCGTACGCATACTATACAGCGTCGACATTAAATAGGAAAGGGGTATCATCCAATGGACGTGCCGAGTCCAGCCCAAGACCTGATCAATCTGGCCGGATTCTCCTGCGTACGCCATCTTGCAGTCGGCACAGGGTTTGGAAACACAGGCCGCAGGCGAGGGGACCCCCCGGCGCCCATGCACCCATGTGCCTTGTCGTCACTCCCGCGAGAGAGCGCCGAGTGGCCAAGGACGGGGGCAGAACTGAAACAACGGAAAGACGACGAATAAAAAAAACAAACCAAATCCCAGCAAGTCTATATGCGAAGTGCCACTCTTTTTCCGAACCCAAAACCCGTTTTGTGACCCTTTCCCGAATACCGCAGCCCAAAAAAAAAACCTCCATAAAAAAAGTCGTACTCCGTAGGCGTTGCTAAGCCAAGGGCCTTGTCTGTATCTTCGTCGTCGGTCCAGGCAGGCGGGTTGTCAGTCGACATGAACCCCGCTGTTGACGCGCGATCCCAGACATGTCGCGCACTCGCCGGATCTGCATACCGGAAGGGTGACACCCCCTTGACGCGCTTTGTTTCCATGTCTTGAGGCTCGAAAAGATGAAATGTGACGAGACAAGATGGGCCCCCTCCCCGCAAAAGCAAAAGTAGGGAAAAGAGAAAGTGGGAAAACAAAACTCAAGTTCCCTGAGATTCTCCGTCTATAATTGAACGCCGTGCATTCAGCCGTGTTGAAAGCAAAAAAAAAAAGCAAACAGTCCCATGCATGTACTGCAAGTACAGCCATGGAGTCCTTTGGGTGAACCGTTTCTCGGTGTTCTTGCTGCTGATACGCAAGTAGTGGCTCTGAGCCGCGATGTATTCAGTCGACAGGAAGGCGAATTAATAAAGTGTCGTATCGGAAAACATTATACAGTGATGGTACAGTCGAAAGACCGTCGAGGCCAGAAGAGAAGAACAAAAATGGCCCAAAAAAACGGTCGAAGTTGGACGTGCGCGACACAGAAGGTCAGGCATACCGATCTTGCAATGCATTTTGGCGAATGCATCATCGCGTAGGCTTCGGCGGCGGCTTAGGAACGCCTGTCGTGTCATAGGCCCCGCGACCCATGTTGCAAATGCTCGAGTCTTGATGTATCATTGTGACGGAAGTTGTGGTTGGCGGAAGATGCGCGTGTGCTATAAGTCGAGATGCGTGGTTAGCCGAGGTGCCACTGTGACAAAGGCAATCTGGCGGGCGCCAAGCTGCGACTCTTATACTTCACGACGCGAAAGGAAGACGAATGCCATCATGTCGAAGAATCGAGTGAGACAACAAATGCGGCAAAGAAAAGCGAGGCGGGGCATAGAAATTTAAAATCAAGCGACAGTGACTCACTGGATCAGGTGTCGTGGTGCGACGGAGGTAGAAAGAAGCTTGCACTTGGGCAGGCAGCGGAAGCGGAACGGTAAGGAGGCGGGAGCCAAAATGGCGGCCAAGTTGCGAGCGCCGCCAATGATATTGAGCTGTTTCGGAAGCGCAGCTGAGGCAGAGCAGGTCGTGGTCAACGAGGCGAAGTAATCGGCACCGAAGCGTTGGTATGGCGTTACAACGGACGAGATTCTGTCGCAGGCGGCTTGTTGTACAAGACTGGGCGACAGGCTGTCGGTTGAAGAATTTATTGTTCCAGGTTTGGTAGATGCGCTGCGGTAATTTCCTCAGGCGCGAGGTGTTCTTGTTGCGTTGAAAGCTGCCTTGGTCTTGTTGCTTGCTGCTAAGGGGCTCAAGCAGTCGGTAGCTATCCAGAACCTAGGCAACTCGGATGTGGTGGATGAATTGCGCGAGACAGGTGATAGTAACGTCTGATAGGCGCGGACGGGTACCTGGCGCTGGCGCAAGATGGATGCCGCTGGGGACAGGGAGTTGTATAGGGAGAGGGGCGTGTGGCGCCTGTTGGAGCGAAGCAGGCGAGCTCAACGGTATTGGGTTGCTGTCTGGCGTACAGCGACGGGACGTGATGACGAGTATTAGGCGGTTTATCGCGACAGCAGGCGAGGTAAGGAACAGGCGCGCAATCAAGCAAACAAGCAAACAAGCTGGAAAGGAAGGACGTGAAAAAGAGCCGAGGCGGCTGACGATGGGGAGAGGAAAGGAAGTCAAGGGAGAAGGGACTAGTGGAATGGGGTGGGAGCAGGGCGCTTTTGTACAGGCACAGACAGAGAAAAGGCAACCTAATAAGGTGAGGTGAGGAAAGAACGGACCCAGCCAACCGTCTTCTCACTTTGGGGAAAGAGTCAGGACTTGGAGACTAGCCAGGGAGGGAGCAAGGAAGGAAGGAAGGGGCGCGCCCTCTGGTGCGCTGGGCTACGCTCGGCTGCGCTGTGACCTGGGACTTGAGGTTGTCCGTGCTGCCAGATGAAGCCAGGCCTGTAACAAACGGTCCTGCTACGAGTACGAGGCAAGATAACGTACGAGAAGACACGGGCAAAGCAAACGTCCTCGCGCAAACGGCCTGCATGAGGCAGCTGCAGGCGCCGGGCAGCTACAAGCCAGGAAAATTTCGATCGTGGCTGGCATCCCAGGGCGCTGGGAAATTTCTCCCGTCCTGGACCCTGCCTGGGGAATGAAGGGGAAAAAGGAGGTATCCGCATCCTTTCTCCCAATTCCTGGCCAGCTAAGCCATGCTACACCCATGTCGCGAGTGGCTCCTCCCAGCTCGATTAGCACCCGCCCGCTGGTCCTCGGGTCATTGACATGCAGGTACCTGACGGACGTGGCCGGTGGTCCAGCGGCAAGATAAGGTACCTTACCTTACCTTACCTTACCTTCCAGAGCACGGCAGCCTCGCCGTGGCGGCGGCGGCGCGACGGTGGCGATCCGCCCAGGCCCAAACACTGGTCCTGGTCCTAATACTGCGGCTTGCTCATCATTGATGCCTCATGTCACTCAGCTACGGCGTCGAGCTCATGCACAATACCTTAGGTACCTGAGCCCGATACCTTCTCCACTGGTCGCGGAGCTCCCACGCAGGTACCAAGCATTGGCGCCAGAGCCAAACCTAACGCACTGCCAATCCTGCAGGCCCCAGGTGGGTGTAGGTAGCCTGCAGGGTTGTGCCGGTCACTGCGGTTAGGGGGTGGCCATGACGCAGTTTGGGGGGTGGCTGCTGCCAGCTGCAGGGAAGCCAGGGGCCCGAGTTTGCTAAACGGCCCCAAACTGCAGGGGTCAGCGGCTTCCGGTACGGGTGCCTGACGGGGGGCCCATTCTTTCACTCCCCAGAGACTTGGGCCGCCTGGACAGGGGGGGTTTTGAGTGCTTGCTTGCTTCAGGAAGCCGATGGGACTTGACTCTTGCCTACTCCGGACCTGGGTTTCCCTATGCGCCCAGGGGGCGCTGCTTTGGCCCGTCGGGCCGGCAAGTTCGTTTGTTGGCAGGCAAAGCGGCCGCTAGCAAAGCAAAGCAAAGCAAAGCAAGCAAGGCGCACAGTAGCCCGTCAAGTAGTCGTAGAGACAGCCTGCTCCGGGCAGGCGAGTGGTTGTGCGCGTGGCCACGAGAGAACACCAGGTCGACGACTAATCCCGGCCAGCCCATACTTTGTTCATCTCAGTTACCCGTGTCGGGCTTCTCACCTCACCGGACTGCCGGTATGGAGCTGGCCACCGTCAGCCGTCGGACTGGCTTGCTTCGCATTACCCCCGTGCCAATCAACTTGTCGCCAGCTTACTGGTGCTTGTCCATAAGGTAGGAAAGTACCAGCATCGCTCGATTTGACTGTCGGGGTGCAAGCTATTGTGCGCCGCATCAGGCCCGTCCACCTATCCGGCCACTCGTCTATTCGCCTCCTCTCTCCCAGCCGAGGATCGCTTGCACCTCCTCGCCCTTGCCTGATACTGTGCGTCAGTCTCAGCCCCCGCCGTTGTTCCTGTTGCTCCAAACGGCGCGCACTATTCGTGGTAACCTGCGTCTATTTCCACCATCCCATCAATCCGAATGCCTAGGTAATTGTAAGCATGGAGGCGTAGCGGCTGCAAGTCCCAATGGCAACTTCTTGGCTCTTTCATTGTGCAGGGTCCGTCTCATTCGTACTTCGTATTAGTCGTACTCGTAGATGTCGCTGGAACGGAATGCCCCACTGGTGATGGTTGCCATCTCATGTCTTGAAGGGGTGCGGCCTGTTCTCCCCCATGTGGCGGGTCGCCAGCCGACCAGCACAGCGGCAAGTGTCCCCACGAATGATTGTAGTGCCCGCAGTTAGGAGCTTCTAGTAATTAGGTCCCTCGAATCGTCCTCTTTTCTCTGCAGTCTGTACGGCGTGACTCTTCTTAGACAGTTGCCAGCCCCAAACATCTGGCGTTGACTCGTTGGCATCGCCTGTCACGGCACCAGCACCGTAAAGGCGCATACTCCGAGATCCCCTCGACGCTTGGGCATCCGTGTCTGGGGGCCCATTCGGCCATCAGCTGCCATTTATTAGCGTAGGCTGATAGTCGCCGTACGAGTACAGCGCCAGCTCAGGTGCGGGCTTGCGTCCCGGCTGTTCGGATTGCTGATCCAGAATCCGCAATGTCCCCAGCAGTGACAGGCGGGCCGCATCCCAGCAAGCGCCGAGTGACATCTGGTCTGTCAATACTTGACGCCGCTGCTGGCATTGCTGCCGTCTGACATTTCAGCAAGTTTCGAACCCTGCGCCTCTCTTTATTGACCTTCAGGGTCCAGCATGCTAAAAACTTTTCTTTCGCCACGTCTGTCTGACGCTGCTGGATTGGGTACCCCTTGCGCTGGCTTGGGTCGCTCGGTGAGTCGGGGAGCATGGGAGCCTACCGGCCACTAGGCCCAGCAACATAAGTTCTTGTCGCCTGCTTCGACTAACAATGCGAGCGCGCGACCAGTGTGTTTTCCGCCTGTATGAGGAGGCGCAGCTTTCAATTGGTTTTTTTTTTTTGTAATGCGCCGTGCTTGGATCCTCGTTTCTCATGTCGTGACTGCTACGTGTAGGCAGTGTCATACCTTTCAAGCATGAGGTTTCATGGCGAGGGTGTACAGCCGAGGACGAGACCGAACATGGCCAGGCACCCGGATTGTACGAGTAAGAGTACGCTATTTCCGATAGTGTCTGGGGGGCAATAGTACCTAAGGTATGATACCTACACGGAGCCCGCTGAAGAGGATGCCATATTCTTGTATTTGTGAGCCAACTGCCTGAATTGGGTGCTTAGTAACAACCACGCGACAACCACATGGTGCCCCAATTAATAGAAGAGGCGGGCTCCATCAACGTGCCTTATTATGCGCCTGCATATTCAAAGTCCAAGATGGGGTATGGTGATAGCACCAGAGGTGTCTTAGCGTGGCGGTCCAACGATCTTCTCATCAAGAACTGTGGTGGCGGAGCTGGTGAGATCATGATGACGGATCTGTTGACAGTTCAGCTCTTTCTGTATTCCAAAACAGCTGCTGCCTTATCAAAAGGTCCTGAGGTCCTGATGTTGAGTTAGGTGCGTGCATCCTGTTTTGCGGCCACTCTAGGTGCTTTCTGTAATCATCTACATATAGCCTACGGCCTGCGGACAAGTTCACCGGGAACGGCCGGTTCCTCCGTAACCGCGCAAGCCAGCGAAGGCACATGGAATCACGGGTTGTCCTTCGTTCAGTGTCGGGATATCGACATGACACTCGGAGAGTTCTTACATGGTAAAGGAGGACTCTTGGTGCATTGGTGAGAACTATCCCTGCTGGTGGCAGCCCCACAGTTCTGCGTTTTCGTGTTCCTGGCGTTGCTGGCAGGGGCTCCGAGGCTCGTTTGCGACCAAAGAGGACGCGTGGCGTTCCTTTTCGCAGTGGAGGGGGTGGATTCGCGGAAGCCTTCTAGAAGTAATGCGCGGCATGGATGGTTGCTGCCGGGGGCTGGGGGCCGGTTCTGTGATCCCTGCGACCTGTATTGACGCAAAGATCCCTTGTACATACGGACTCCACCGGTCAGCTTGCGTGCCGCGGTTTGTCCAGAAAGGGGTGTCGATACCGAGACTTCAAGGCTCGTGTGATGCTCAAGCTGCCATACTTCCACCTGTCATGCCAACTGAATAATCCTTAACAAACGTTCGTCAATCGACTTGACTGATGATTTCGTGCGGTGCATTTCGCTTCATCGTTATACTCCTCATGATGGATGGAGAACAGAGCATGGTACGAAGTCGGTACCTCACCTCCTCGTAAGACTCGGTGTGTCGGCTCACCGAGCCAGGCTTGCGAAATTGGTAGGCATCCATCCACACGGCTTCGCTGGTCACTGACGTACCTGTACATGGTAACTTATCCTCGTACACGCCCGTCCCTTGAGATGCGTCACTCACCAGCCGGTTGACATTTTGAAACAAAGCCAATTTGGCCTCTCGGCTCGGTACCGAGCACCCGCCTGTAGCAAAACTTCCAAAAAGATCGATGGACTCCGCATGAGGTACACAGTAGTCACAACTCCTGTCATGCTGTCGCCAGGATGATACCGCGGATGCCAGGCCATATTTCATGTGGCTTCAGGAGAGCAATTCATGATCCTCACCCACAATGCGAGCGACTCGTATCAGCGCGATTCTTCAGCATCGATGCCGATGGCCACATCTTGTCCGACCACGTCGTCAACATGTGACAGACGAAGACGGCACAAGCCTCGGTCGTGATTTGCATTCTCACCCTGTTTTCGTTGCCTCAGCTTCCGCTCACCTTTCTCGGTCGGCCATTCGCCGGCAAGGGGTGTCCAACAGCTGAGCAAGGCAGGCAGCCGATCCTGGCACGGACCTTGCAAGGTTACGAGTCCTTTCAAGCAGGTCTCCAGCCATAAGCGGCGGCAAGGCATAGCACTTTGTGACAGTGTACTGGTAGTGTAGCCCACTGCAACAAAAAAATGAAAATGAAAATGAAAATGATTCGTGATCCATGTTCCGGGTGGTGACCCGGTAACACCAACCCTCAATGCCGGATCTCCGCAAAGGCAACGGTCGACGTTCCAGGTGGGTCGAAATAGGGTCTTACTTGACTCGCTTGAGCAGTAGAATAACTCGCTGAGAGTGTCTTGGAAGATTGACTGCGGCAACTTGAGGCTCATCGTCAGAGCATTAGCGCAGCGCATCGGGTAAAGCATGCGAGGCCTTCTTCTTCGGGCAGTCCAAGGAGACACGACTCTCAGTCTCCAACGGGCTCTGATTTGAGGTTGATGTGAAACATGGCCACAATTCGCTCGAGCGCACGAATGTTCTGGCCGTCCTTGATGAAGGGCGCGAGTACTCTATCTGATCTTTGCGCAGAGGCTCCACCGTCGCATGTCTGTCTACAAGGTCAATCCGGAGTAGGGATTAGATCACACAGGCTCATGGTTGGGGTTTCCACCCGACCTGTCGGTATGCCTGGTCATTCGTGCTACCTAGAGTCGGCGGAACCTCAAAGCCGTCCGATCAGATGTTGAAGAGGGTCCAGGATCTGGAATTGCCCATCAGGCGGCTGCATTGTAGATTCTCTTGTGGGCTGTCTGTCCGTACTAATCACAGCAAACGGGGTCGTGCCGGCTGGGCTCGTTCAAGTGGCCCGCTTTGTGGACCATGGTCATTGCGCGTTAGCCAGCATCGTGGCCCGCCTGCCCGCCGGGGAAAGCTTCCGCCGCCATGGTTCTGAGCCATTGGCATCGTTAATCTTAAAAATTTTCCATGCTCAGGTACTCGTAATATCCCAGAACAGTCTTTGCGCAGCCTGGTGGAGACTTGCGGGAAGGGTCCCTAACCAGGCAAGTGGTGTTCTGGAAGCTCAGCGTGCAGAATGAACCCAAGTCCACTTGGAACCGCGCCGCCACGGCGTCTGTTGTGCTTCGCAAGACATGATTTGTACTCGTACGAGTACGAGTACATTTCTGTTTTAAGGCGGCCGCGGGACTTGCCGACCCCAAGCCTCGCTCCAAGGGCTCGTGTATGTGGAACCTATATGGAGGCGCCGAGCAGGGCTCCATTGAACTCATAGCAGTGCCATGCTGCGAGCGGACGTCTGGAGTCTAGAGACTACCCGGCTCGGCTCATGCATCATACCCGTAACTCGTGCTTCATATCAGCATAGCATTGGCTTGGCCTTTGTTACCTTGGCAGCGTACGAGTAATAAGCTCACCCGAGACGTGGCGTGTTTTCTGCAAGTAGCGACTGTATGAATTCTGGGGTTACGACACGGTAGTAAGACGTTACTACGTTCAGCCTACCGTGAAGGTCATGAGCCTTGTTGTTAGCTGTGTGACGGTCATTGTTCCGGGACATACCTACCCTATACCACTTGCATTGATAGAAAGAGCTACGGCTCCACTGTCTCGTCAGCCTCCTCCACCCCGCCATCCGTGACGCAGCTCCCGTCCAGCGAGATACAGCTTTACGTCGTCGTCAACGGCCTCGCAAAGACCCCCCAGCAACATCAGCGAACCTGCGACGCTGAAGCACCCGCATAAGGAAGCGTAAAAATGTCGATTATCCAACAGCACACCAGCGCGACGCTGGGCGACGGCTGGCGCACAATCAACATTGATGCCCTCACCGAGGACTCGAGCGTCAACTTCGACACCTCGACACTTCATCCCCCGCAACCAGAGATTAACGAGGCTGAGGTGCGTCAGCTTTCGGGCCAGGTCAGGCAGCTGTTGAGAGGAGGCGACGCCGAGGGTGCCCTGAGGGGGTGCTTGGAGACGCCGGTCTACAACGGGACGGATGGAGCAAAGGTGCGTGTGTCGGTCTGGAGCCTGGTGGAGGGATCATTGTATGAACTACGGCTAAAAGCAGGTTGCAACGAACAGGAGGCACACCTGCAAACAATCATCGAGGTTTTGCAGTCCATCAAAGCGAGCGACATGAGCCCCTTGCTCAAGGGCATCTACGAATCAGCCGGCGGAAGCGAGTGCTTGGACGTGCTTATGAAGTACATGTACGTTGTCTCGGTCCCCAGCGCACCATCCTCATGCTTAAGATATGCCATCGCAGCTACAAGGGAATGGCCATGGGACACGCCGGCAGTGTCTCGAAGACGCCCTCGAAGGTTACCCCACAATCAACCGGCGGCTTCAGCCAAATCGGCGGGCGGCCGGGTGTATCCAACGAGCCGGCATCGAGTTCTATGAGCGTGCTGCTGAGCTGGCACGAGAAGCTCGTGGAGGTAGCTGGGCTGGGCTGCATTGGCCGGACGATGACAGACTGGCGCAGGGTTTAGAGGAACTGACTTGTTGACGTCGATGTTCCATTGAAGGGAGGCGCATTCTAGATGAATGAACACAGGAGCCATAATGGCACCTATACTTATCCTACTTGGTACATGGAAACATGGTCAGTTTGGGTCCCTGCGCTCGGATCAAATCGTACAACATGTGGCAAGCCGGGCCGCTCGGCTATTTCTTCTCCAAGATGTCCTTCAGATTCACATCTCCAGAGCCCCTCGCAAGGGGCTTTGGCTGGTTCGGGTCTTCGCGCCAGCCAATCATGTAGATGATCCTGAACGTCGCCGGGATAGACCCGTCAGCGTTGCCATGAAGCTCTCTGTAGATGGCTTCGTTGGCAAGGAGAACATCTCTGCGGATAGGGCCCATCTCTCTGCCCAAAATCGCATTGCTCTCGCCCATTGCTTGTAGGTCCTGCATCAGAGCAAAGGTGTCAGGGTAGTCGACGATGATGTCGTCAACGTCCACTGTCAACATTTTGAAGCCCGCCTTTTGAAGCAACCCACCGACATCCCTTACGTCCGCCAGCGGAGACACATGAGGCGATAGGCCGCCCCTCCTCTCCTGTTCCGCGAGCTGAAGGGATGTTCGCAGCTCGAAAAGAGTATCGCCACCGAGCATTGCCCCGATGAATGGGCTATCAGGCTTTAGGACGTTGTTGATTTGGGACAGGATACCCGGTAGGTCGTTGATCCAGTGCAGGCTGAGAGAGCTCAAGACCAAGTCAAATGACGCTGCTTCGTATGGAATTGTCTCTTCATCCTCCAAAACCTGTCGGGTGATGTTGACTTGCTTGTTGAAGTCGTGATTGGCATCGCGATACAGGAGGGCCTCCGACGATTCTGCAGCAACGAGTTCGGATATTCGGGTTGCTAATGCTGGAGACGCGGGCTTGGAAGGATCGAGATCTGGGTGTTCTTGGACCAAAGCTCGCGCGATGTTGCAGGAGTTGGCGCCTAGGTCCAGGACTCTGGGGAAGTGTCGATTTATATCCTGAATCCATGTCAGCCGTGTGTTGGTCAGAACGGTCTGGGCGCACCAGACTCACGAGCAACCTCTCAGAGAGTCTTAGGGCCACTTCGTCTTTCAGATAATCTGCTTGGCGACTGTCTTCGGGATTGGAAGCCGCGCGCTGCTTCTGCAGCCATTTTGTTCGCCGATTGAAGACTTGGAACCGAGGAGCTCCGCCGGACAGAACCGCATAGGTTCTGCGGCTATTGATGGCTGTGCAAGGGCTGCTAAGCAGAGACAGCCTCTGCCAGCCCTTGGCCATTGCTGAGGCAGGCCGCGCGCATGCTGACATTACATGCTAGTCCGCAGAGCGCATCCACAGACTGTGACGGAGGTGAGATTGGCGAGTGGAAGAAGCTGCGTCGCGTTGAGGAATTGGAACTCGGCGGTGTTGGTGGAGTGAGCTGGTCATGGAGTCGGGTCGACTATTGGCGGACGTTGGGTGCACGGACCAGTCCCCTGCTTCCGCCGCCGCCGCCGCGGCAGCTGGGCTGGGCTGCCACTGTACTGCCCTGCTGGAGGCAAAGTCCAGACTCCAGCCCACTGGAGGGGGATGGGCTCATCTCAGTCTCCTTCTCCGCTTCTGGCTGCCAGAACACGACTCTCGCGTCGCCGTAACTGCTCTTGACCGCGGTTCGGACTCGGCTTGCGAAAACAGCTCTGCGAGGCCGGCTTTCCCGTCACTGTTGCTGTCTCGAAGCGCAACCGCTGACCGCTGGGACGTTTCGCTGCCGCAAAGGCCTCCAACGTGCCCACGCACACACGATCGATCCCCAACAACGACAACGCCCGTCGATAAAGATCCTTTGCGCCAGCCTGCCCTCGAAGCTCGACTATGCGATCGAACTGCTAGACCTTCGGTGCTAGAAAGAGTCTGTCACGGCTCCCAGCGTCAACGCGGAAGCTCGCCTCGACGTAGACACATCGAACGGGGATCGACGTCCCACACGACACCGCCACGATGTCGTCCTCAGGATCCGGCTTTCTCGGCCGCTCGAGCAACAGCAATGCTAATATGCGCGGCCTCGTCCAGTTCATTGCCGACCTGAGAAATGCCCGCGCCCGTGAACTCGAGGAGAAGAGAATCAACAAGGAACTGGCCAACATT
Organism: Tolypocladium pustulatum; assembly: GCA_024340155.1. NCBI lineage: Eukaryota > Fungi > Ascomycota > Sordariomycetes > Hypocreales > Ophiocordycipitaceae > Tolypocladium > Tolypocladium pustulatum. The sequence continues at coordinate 88,759 of JALHBY010000058.1, read as the reverse complement.
CGCCAGAAGTTCAAGGATGGCAACCTCAGTGGTTATCACAAGAAGAAATACGTTTGCAAGCTCTTGTATATCTACATACTGGGATGGGACGTCGATTTCGGACACCTCGAGGCCGTGAACCTCATCTCGGCCAACAAATACTCCGAGAAACAGATAGGGTACTTGGCCATGACCCTTTTCCTCCACGAAAAGCACGAGTTGCTGCACCTTGTGGTCAACAGCATCCGAAAGGACCTTCTGGATCACAACGAACTGTTCAACTGTCTTGCTCTGCACGCGATTGCAAACGTGGGAGGCCGGGAAATGGGAGAGGCGCTGAGTGGAGAGGTGCATAGGCTGTTGATTTCACCGTAAGTGTGCGGCCCGTCAAGCGGCAGCAGACAGCTCTAATCATGCCACAGAACCTCCAAGTCCTTCGTGAAAAAGAAGGCGGCCCTGACATTGCTTCGGCTTTACCGGAAGTACCCCGACATTGTGTCACCGCAGTGGGCTGAGCGGATCATACACCTCATGGACGACGCCGATCTCGGTGTCGGACTCTCCGTGACATCCCTGGTGATGGCACTGGCTCAGGACAATCTTGAGCAGTACAAGGGCGCCTACACAAAAGCTGCCGCGAGGCTCAAACGTATCATCATCGATGGAGAGTACACCACCGACTACCTTTACTACAAGGTACCCTGCCCCTGGCTTCAAGTCAAGCTTCTCAGACTCCTGCAATATTTTGCTCCTTCCGGTACGTGACTTTCCTCTGATACGCTAGACCTCCAAGTAACCGAATTTTGTAGATGATACCCACGTCCGACAGATGATACGAGAGTCGTTGGAGAAGATCTTGAACCTTGCTATGGAAGCCAATAAGAATGTTCAGCAAAACAACGCTCAAAATGCTGTCCTCTTCGAGGCTATCAACCTGATTATTCACTTGGACACCGAGCATGCGCTCATGAAACAAATCTCATCCCGTCTCGGCCGCTTCATTCAGAGCCGGGAAACAAACGTGCGATACCTTGGTCTGGAAGCAATGACGCATTTGGCCGCGCGGTCAGAAACCCTCGGCCCTATCAAGCAGCATCAAGACATCATCCTTAGCTCCTTGAAAGACAGGGACATCAGTGTTCGCAGAAAGGGACTGGACCTCCTCTACAGCATGTGCGACTCCACAAACGCGCAGGTAATCGTGGGTGAGTTGCTGCATTACTTGCAGAACGCAGACTTTGCTATTCGCGAAGAGATGGTTCTCAAGATTGCCATCCTCACGGAGAAATACGCCACTGACGTGCAGTGGTATGTTGACATATCTCTTCGTCTTATTGCAATGGCCGGAGACCATGTCAGTGACGAGGTCTGGCAGCGTGTCATCCAGATTGTGACCAACAACGAGGAGCTTCAAGTCTACGCGGCGCAGAACGCCCTGCAGCACATCAAGTCGGATCACTGTCACGAAACGCTGGTCAAGATTGGAGCCTACATTCTCGGCGAATTCGGCCATCTGGTTGCCGACCAACCTCGTTGCAGCCCGATTGAGCAATTTATGGCTCTTCAGGGGAAACTTGCCGCCTGCTCCCCCGGAACGCGCGCGATGATCCTCTCATGCTTTGTCAAGTTTGTCAACTTGTTTCCCGAGATCAAGCCGCAGCTTCTTCACACGTTTGAAGTTTACAGCCACGCCCTGGACTCGGAGATGCAGCAGAGGGCATGGGAGTATCTCACCCTGGCAAGAATGCCTACTGATGACCTCCTGAGAACCGTTTGCGACGAAATGCCCCCATTCCCGGAGAGAGAATCTGCACTTCTGTCCAGGTTACACCAAAAACACGCCAATACCAGCGACAGGCGGACGTGGGTCGTCGGAGGCAAAGATGCCAATGCTGATGGGACCGAGCTTGGTATGGCTAAGGCTGGGGGCCTTAAGAGAACCTTTAGCTCAGCCGTGCCTCTCAATGGCAGCAAGGCAAATGGCGCGAACGGCCACGTGCATGGTGCCTCTGACCTAGCCGGGTTGGACATGAATGCCCCCACGCCAGCAGAACCCAAGATGCTGAAAGCGCCAAACCTCGCAAGTGCTGCGCACTTGTCACCTGGATGGGAAAAAGGATACGATAAGCTCATGTCGAAGGCTGACGGTGTGCTCTACGAAGACGGCCAACTCCAGATCGGAATACGCTCTGAATATCGCGGACAGATGGCATGCCTGATCACGTACTTCACCAACAAGTCACCTGGACCAATGACGTCCTTTACCACAACTTTGGATTTGGACGAAAGCGAAAAGGGAAGAGTTACCTGGGACGTGAAGACGCTTCCTGACAGCACCATTGCATCAGGGAGTCAGTCCCAGCAGGTGACCATGTTTGAAGCAAAGAGAGTCTTTGAGAGGAGCCCGACCATCCGGGTCAGCTACCTTGCTGGTGCTCTTCAAGCTCTCACTCTCAAGGTTCCCGTAGCTGCGCACAAATTCATGGACCCGGCGGAGCTCACAGCTGAAGACTTTTTCAGGCGATGGAAGCAGATAGGAGCCGGCTCTCGCGAGGCCCAAGCAATCTTTGGGCTGTCTCCGGGTAAAAGCAAAGGAAGAGAAATTACAGAGCAGTTCATCGCCTCGACAGTCGAAGGGTTTAGGTGGCGCCTGCTGGACATGGTAGATCCCAACCCGAAGAACCTGGTCGGAGCCAGCGTCCTCCACACTTCAGAAGGAGGCAAGTTTGGTTGTCTCTTGAGACTGGAGCCAAACTACGCTAGCCAGGTAAGTGACTTGAACACCACCATCATCGGTGTCGGCACTAACTCGAAGCTGCAGATGATCCGAATGACTATCCGAGCCACTGACGAGTCTGTACCGGCCGTGCTGTTGAAACTCATGCAGGAGCGACTCTCTCTCGGGAAGTCGACGACGCCGGAACACCATGAGTCTCCGTCTCGGGAACGAATCTCCGACGCGTTTGCTAACGTGATGGTCAATCCATAATGATTGCTTGCGGTCCTTACTGACCAAATACACACGCACATATGGAATGAGATCAATTGGGCAGGCATGGAAGCATACTGGCGTTTAAGGCGGAGGAGAAGTGTCAAAGACCAACCGACGAGTTGACGAACTTTCTGTCAGTGAAAAGGGGCAAATCATGTCATGTTTTCCCGGGGCAAGAAGATCTGTGGTGCATCTCCCTAATCGGAATGCGGTCGAGAAAGAGTTACGACACCTTTGCTCGCTCCTGACCACACTCGAATGATACCATAGGGTCTTGTCCAGTTCGAGAATTGTGTTACTCGAGGTCGCAGGTCGTGTGCAAAGTGGCGAGTAATGTGAAACTAAACTCTTATGATGAGGCGTCATGAGTGAGTCGATGCTTTTATCACCTCGCAAGCATCATGGACTACGTTGGGCAACATCTCGACGGCGGTACGGACGAAGTACTTGAGTTTAGCACTTGATACTCTTGGTCTGTCTTTAGTCCTTGATCTTGGCATCTGACTTTGCTGGTCGCTGGCCAAAGATGGTGCTGCCCACCCTTACCTCACCACTGCCCATGGCAAGGGCACCCTCAAAGTCCTCACTCATGCCCATGCTGAGCTCCAGCCTGTCATCGGTCAGGCCGAGCTCCTTGACCACCAGGTCGCGCTGCTCCCTGAGTGTGGCAAAGTCCTCATTCTCGTTGTCCGCAGTGGTGGCTTTGCTGCGGGCGATGGCGCCAATGGTCATGAGACCCAGCAGTTGTAGGCTCGGGCACTTGTCGATGATTTCGCGGCATAGCGCGACGGTGTCGGCGCCAGGCGCGCAGCCGGACTTGGCGTCCTCGCCAGAGGTATTGACCTGGACGTGGACGGAGAGCTTGGATGTTGAGGGATCCGAGGAGATGAGGGTCGTGCGGGCGGTGTTGAGAAGCTGGGCCTTTTTGGTAGTGTCGACGCTAGACACGCAGAAGAGGTTGGGGATCTTGGCGAGGTTTTTGCAGTGTCCTGCTTAGCTGTTAGATATCTCTCCTATGCGCGAGAGCGCCCGTGGCAAAGGTGATCGAACCAGATTGGAGGCCGCCGATAAAGTGCCATTGAATTGACCTAGGCAAGAGATCGGCCTTTTGACTCAGTTCTTGGGCGTAGTTTTCGCCAAAGTGAGAGTGGCTTGCGGGCTCTTGATGCAGCGCTAGGATGTCGTTGGCTGGCTTCAGTTTGGAGACTGCCACAAGCCGAACCTGACACTGGTGAGTCGGTATTCTCATTGAAAGGCATTGCCGATTGAGATCTGTGTAAGAGCGAGTCCCTCTCAAGCTTACGTTTCGTCCCTTAGCTGCGGCGGCAATACGGTCCCTCACGGAGCCAAGCTGGGAGATGAGAGCCTGGGCTCTCGACGGATCAATGCGCATTTCCTCTGTTGTGTCGCTCATGTCTTGCTCTCGGTGATGTGAAAAATGAAGCAGAGCCCTGTTTTAGGGAGTTCTACGACTGATGGATGGGATGGGTGGTGTGAGTGGTGGATGATGGCTATGAGTCGCTAACGGGTCATTCTCGGCTGTCTAACTCGCCTCCATCGCCTGTGTCATTACGTTTCACGCCCATCCTCCCAAGGCCCTTGGCACAGAACGTGCTCCATGTTCATTCGTATCGCAGGATACTGTGTCTGCTGCCATCCAAGGGGCGCGAATGGACTTTGAGCCTCAAGTATGGCATTGGATCTAAAGCACACCCGGCGGCGGACCAACAGCAGCGCTTCAACCTCGTTGCGGAATAGCCACGCACGGAAACAGTCGCGGCAGGTCATCCAGCCAAAGTCCAACCACACTGCGGATGAGTCTCTCCAGGACTTTTTAAACCCGTCGTTCGACCCGGCAGAGTTTCTCAATGCCTCCTTACCGCCACTCGCACAGAGGCAAGCGCCGAACCAAGGAGGAAGCTCGGCCGTACCCCTGGCCGAGCTCTCGGCTCGAGCGCAAACACTGCTCTCCCAGCTCAACGCGCAGACTACGAGGCTCTTCAACACGCTGACGCATCTGACCGACGACATCTTGAGGAGCGGCAGTCGTCTGGCGTATGAGGTGGAGCTGCTACGGGGAGAGACGTTGAGTCTCTCAGAGACGATGAATGAGACCCTGCGGGACGACATCAAGAAGTTCGTCCCTGGCGGGCTGCAGCAGGAGGGTGATGCAAAGAGCTCGGCCGCCACAAAGGTCGATGGGAATGACAAGACAACTGCCGACGCAGCAACGGATACGGCAGAGGGCGCCTCTGGCGATGATGCCAAGGACCCGCAACACATCCAGCAGCTACAGACTCTGACGGTGGTGCGATCACGCCTGGAATCCGTCATCCAGACCTTTGGAGATGCCATGGACTTTACCTTTCCCCCGTCCGAGCTCTCCGTCAGCTCCTCCTTCCTGTCTGTATCCGCACCAGAACCAGGATCTCAGCAGCAGAGCTCCGAGGAAAAGGGCCAGCAGGTCCTCAGGAAGCTGCGCGACGAGATCTCGGAGCTGCTTCACAGGAGCAACGAGGACCCCGTGCAAGGGATCGAAAAGGCCGCCAACAGGATAGAGGAGCTCAAGGAGCTGACGAGCGTGTGGAGGGGCACGGCGGAGGAAAAGGGCAGAAACAGGTTCATCGAGAGCCTGGCGAAGATGGTCGAGGACAGGCATCGTGAGCTGATGAGGGAGATGGAGCAAGCGACCAGGAGGGACGGCGGTGCCGCAGATGCATCGGCGTCTGGGAAGAGGGCGGGCTCTGCGAGGGACGCTGGGGCGGCAGAAGACTCAAGGGCATTGCCGGGTGGATTTGGGCTGATAAGCCAGCTGCAGAAGCTAAGAAGCGGGCTCTGAACTTCTTGGCAGAGGTTCTGTTTTACTCCGAATGCCGTGGATGCCTGCATCATACTCTTTTCTACCGGGTTGAGGGTGGCTGGCGCCTGCTCATCCTACGTCAATTCAATGAACCCATCATCCCAGCCAAATTATAACGCTCTCTGTCAGTCAAATATCTTCTCGCATCTTAGCCAGTTGAGCTAGTCATCATTTCTTCGTCCACGCATGGATCCCAGGTGAGACGTCCACCCAGGCTTACCCGTTAGAACGCCCTTCGGGGGGCAACTAAGCGGTCACCCGCTTAGTTGGCTCCCGAAGGTCTGACTAACGGGTATACCTTTTCAGGTCAGATGTGCCGCATATGATCGGTACTTGGGACCGTAAGCGCACGCGTATGTAAGCCCACGCGACGCGCAAAACCCGATCCGAACCAGGTCGCATTGGCGAGTCCCTCTTTGTTGAGGGGTTGACATGTTTGTGCTTTCCGGGCAACTATCCATAGCTTCAGCCCCTTCGAAACATCAGTCGCACAACGAAAAAGCTGTCGCGAATGCGACAGGCTGAAGGGTATCGGACCGTCGAGCCGCCAACACTCGCATCAACTCATCAGCATGCCTTCACTTTTGTACAAAGCGCTCTGCGCGGTCGCAATCTTGACGAGCCTCATCCGCGCTCAGTCCGATGAATCAGAATTTGACTGGAACACCATCACACCATCATGGCACCTCCACTACGCGCCCTGCTACAACGACGAGTTCCACTGCGCCCGCCTCATCGTCCCCATGGACTGGCTCGCCAACGACGCGAAGGGAGCGCTCTCGAACGACACTGTTGCCCTGGCCATCATCAAGGCTCCCGCGACCGTCTCACCTGACGACAGCACTTTTGGCGGCACTGTCATCACGAATCCGGGTGGCCCTGGCGACTCTGGCGTTCTGCACGTACTACGCAACGGCCGCCTCCTGCGCGACTCGCTAAGCGGCGATACCAAGAGGTTCGAGCTGCTCTCGTTTGACCCGCGCGGCATGGCGCACACAACGCCCAAGGCCGACTGTTACGAGAGCGAGATGGCACGCACGGCCGGCGATTGGCAGCAGAGCGGCGCCGGGCCGTCCTTTGAGGCGTCGAAGCAGAGCTTCAAGTACAGCAAGTTGTCCGCCGAGGCATTTGGCCTGCAGTGCGCGCAGTATCCCATTCACAGGTACATGTCGACGGCCTCGGTCGCTCGGGACGTGCTCCGAATCGTGGACGAGGTTGACAGACTGCGTAAGAAGCAAGTACGGCATCTTGCTGGCGTAAGGCAAAACGATGCGCAGGAGCCACTCTCGGTAATGGTGTCATCCAGCAAGCTGCCTCGGCTTCAATATTACGGGACATCATACGGAACAATCCTGGGCAATACGTTCCTCTCTATGTTCCCCGGCCGCGTCAAGCGCATGGTGATTGACGGCGTTGTGGTCCCGGAAGAGTGGATCGCGGCCGACTGGTCGCGTAACGTGGCCGACACGGATGCCGTCGCCGATTACTTTTTCCAGACGTGCTTTGACGCCGACGATAGGTGCCCTCTCAGAAGAGGTTCGGATAAGTCTTGAACGAGCTTGAGGGAGAGGGTCACAGCCATGATAACGACGCTCGACTCGGATCCAGTCCCAGCTGCGACGCCTGAAGGCCCCGGCATCGTCATCACTGGCGACACAATCCGGAAAGCCATGTTCAGTAGCGCCTTCTACGACCCCCTGACCTTTTTCGAAGACCTGGCGCAGATACTCGATGAGGCACTTCGGGGCAACTATACCACCATCCTTGGTGGGCTCGGCGTTCCTGGCAAAGGCGACGTCCCTTCCAGCAAAGAGGTAGCCGAATACTCGTGGATGGCTCCAGCGCACTTTTCCACGGCATGCGGCGACGCAGAAGACATCCGTAACCGCACCCTGGAGTACTGGTCGTCCTACGTGGACGATTTGCGAAACCGATCCGCGCTTTGGGGTGCTTCGATGTCCGGCGCCAGCTTCCCCTGCTCCGGCTGGCAGGCTCGGCCGGAATACCGCTTCACAGGACCCTTTACCTCGCCGAAAGCTGACATTGCGGGCCACGACGACCGTCCCTCAGCGCCCCTTCTGATCCTGTCGAGCAAATACGATCCCGTGACACCGCTCGAGGCAGCGCACGAGGTGGCCAAGAGCCACCCGGGCGCGAGGGTGCTGCGGCAAGACTCTGTTGGCCATTGTGCCTTCATCTCGGCCCCGAGCGAGTGCACGAGGGGATACCTGCGCAAGTATATGGACACAGGGGAGATGCCGCCCGAGGGCGCACACTGCGAAGCCGACTGCGTGCCATTTGAGCACTGTCCACACCCGAGGCCTCGACTGCCGCGGTGAGGACGCATGCCCGAAGGACAGTGGAGCTCACTCACCTAAGCAATGAAGCAATAGCAATCCTGTTTGCCATTGGCCTGATCGTGATTTGATACGACCGTACTTTGCCGGTCGCGGAAGACTTTGGCTAACACGGTGGGCGCCAAGTGACTACCTACACATCCACTGCCAACGTAGCCATGGGCCTGCACCGCCGTGTCGAGTACTTTCCGAGACTCTGCTCCTAGGCGTCGTTTCTCTGGGACGCTGACGATGCAGCTTGCATATCTTAGACGACTATTGAGCTCTCTGGGCGTGCCTCAGTACGATACGTGCAAATGCTTTGCAGTATCAGAGCCAAGCTGGGCTGGGCACCACGGCGTACAGTGCGGGTTGTGCCGCCAGCTGTACAAGTCCAACTGCTAACCGTTCCCCGCTGTGCCGCCGACATGCCCCGGGGCGCGCAGCCAACCACAGGCGCCAGCCCGCGGGAACGGCCGCGGAAGCGTCGCGATAAGGCAGGCGGTGAGCGCTTTCAGCGACTTGCATTACACCACAGTGCACACCACACCACACCACATTAGGTCATGCGGCGGCCGGCAGAGGCCCTCACAAGTGTCAAGCGAGCGCGCGCAGACCGTCGCTTGCCTCTTTACTTTGCTCTGAGCCAACTGTCTCGTCCGCGACAAACCTCCCTCTTCACCCATATACACAGGGCTCTTCTCCTGCGAGCCGACGAGCCCAGTCTTTCAACATCGTCGTTTCTTCGGACCTGGCGTCTCTCGTCTTCTTTGTCCCAGGAGCCTTTGCAGAACCGTCATCTTGACCTGCGCCAGCTCCTCGCAAACTTCACCTCCCCGACTCCCGCTCCCACCATCTGGCACTCTGCCAGCCCGCTATCCCCGGGCATCACCCACCTTGAACCCCCTCCCTGCTCTCCCGCTCGTTGTGTTTTGCAGTCCGACGCGCAATGGCTGCGAGCGACGCAGGCGTGCCCTCCGCCCTGGGCGGCCGAGCCGACCGACGCTCGCCTGCTCCGGCGTCGCAATCCAAGCGAGACCGCAAACGCCAGGCCGTCATGGAACGCCTTGCTCTCTTAAATGAAAAGTTCCAGCACGATAAGGACTCGACCTACCGCGACCAGCTCCAGCGAGTTCAGTACGAGCTGAACAATCTGCAAAAATTCGACCCTTACGCCCCCGGCGCCTTCGACGTGGCCGCGGAGCTCCAGCAAGAACACCAGCAGGCCATGGGTGCCGCTGTACACGCCGACAACGCCCGCAGTGTCATGGACATGACGGGTGTGCAATTCTCCCAGCTCATGACCGACTTCCAAGACGTCATGGAAGCCCGAGACTATCAGCTGTCCCAAACCAAGGTGGGAATTGACTGCCACGCACCCTATTCCTTTTTGCAACACCTCCGCTGACCAACGGCATGTGTCCTTACAGAGCGAGTACACGCGCAAAGTCCAAGAGTACAAGAACACGTACATTTTCAAGACCGAGACAGCGAAGCGAGAGCACCGGCTCCTCAACAGTACTCTGCGCGACCGCCTCATCAACCAGATGAACCACAAAAAGGCCCGGCTTACCAGCGAGAAGGATGCATTTGACATCAGCGACACCAACGCCCTGATACTCAACCCTTCCCAATTCAGCCTTGCCAATCCGGGCAGCCCTGGTGGGCAGGCCGGCAAGCGTTCGACCCGCAACCGCAAGGACGCGGCTGCCGACATGAACAATGTATATTCCGACTCCAAGAAGCGGAAGCGCAACGGAGGCGACGACGACGGCTCTCCTGCACCCGCGCGACGAGGGTTGGATACCACCAACACGACGCTATTTTGGCAGTCGGAAAAGGCCCGCACCGAAGCCCGCAAGGCAGGGGCTGTCTATAGCATCGGCAGCCTCTTTACCGAAAAGGAGCTGTCGATGCAGTACAATACCGCGGCGCAGGCTGCTCACCTACACATGACGCGCCACCGCATCACTGGCGGTGCGTCGTCGCCTGAGAGCAGCGATTCGGGTAACGGCGACAGTAACGACAACGGTGACAATGAGTCTCAGCCATCGGCCCCCGTCATGGAGCGGCAGATCTCTCACGCCACTAGAAGCACCCGCGGGGTGGCTAACCAGAACTTTCTGGATGATAGAGTCCTCGGCATCGAAGGGGTTCCCAACTATGACCTCCCATCCAACCTGGATCTCATCCACAGCTTCGGCAGAGAGGCGCCCAAGATGCCACAGGCGCAGCCTACCCAGTACACGAAGGTTCCTAACAAGAACGATTCGATTGTGCCAAAGGGTCTGTCAGACGCAGATGTTTTCGCCGATTGTCAGATCATGGCATCCCTGAAGCAGTACGACCAGCGCCGCAAGCCGGGAAGCCACCTCGACAATCCAAAGGGGATTCGCAAGACGTTTGAAGCCGTTTCGACTCCGTACCAGGCTGGAAAGTTCGTCGGCTTTGGAAGGGCACCCCGAGAAGACCCAGAAGCATTCGAGGCGGCGCTTGGCCTTGTCGCCGGCAGCAGCGCGCGTAGCCTGCCTGCTCGAGGGACGGCCAAGACGTTCCAAGCTGCTGTTGCGACACCAATGAGTCGACAGAGCAGTGCGGGCGGTGTGGCTGTGAATCGACAGGAGGCGGCTGGCAGCGGCCGAGGAAAGACGCACAAAAGCTGAGGCTGGATACGCGAATATCAGTACCCAGTTGTCGTCATGTTTGCATTTACAATATGAGCGCGGCGTCGGGGTTTGCCATGTCCTGAGCGCAACCTATGGCTGTTGGCACAGAGAGGGAGAGTTTCCATGTGGGTTGTTTCTGGAAGCATGTGCGACGAAACAGTCTCTTGTCCTCCCCTTTTCCTTCAGTGTGATACTTCCGTTTCCTGTCTACCGTGGCATCTACCGTGAATGGACAGGAGGCATGTTCTTCGGGTAATAACAGGGTGTGTGCCTTCCCGCTTTTTGTTTTGTTTTGTTTTTCATGTTCCTTTCCTCCGAGCACGCACAGGGCGCTGTTCTGGCGCGGGACAAGGCTTACACGTTACCTGGCCAATGAAGGGGGTGAGGCCGAACTACGAGCCAGGCCATCAGCTGGCAATGTTACACGACAATTTGCGTTGGTTGCACATGCAGATGGTGAATAGTCGCGCCATAAGGATTCTCAATTCAGACAAATTCTATACATTTCATCGGCCGTCACAGTGATACGTTATCCTCCCCAAGCCAACCATCCTCAAGTCCGTTAGCCAAAGGCTTGCATGATATCGCAGCAGAGCTCGCTCATGCTGTCCCAACCAAGAGCCCCCTCACGGGCCAAAGACCAATGCGCGGACTTCAATGCTCTCACGACCCTCGGCGTCTTCCCTCGTCCTCGGGTCGATGAAAGCCGAGTGAGGCACCTTGCCGCCGATCTTGGAGCCGGGCTTGAGCGACTCGCTGTCGAAGCACTCGAGGAGAAGGCGCTCGCTGCCAGTCATGCCGCTGAGGTAGTACCACTTCTGCGCCGGATTGTACCTGATGGCGGCGGTTTGGCCAAGGTAGCCGTCCGGGTAGCGGTGCTCGATGGGGATGACATCGTCGTCCTTGAGAGTGGAGGAGGAGGCAAAGGACAGGGGGGAAGACTCGACGGGCGTCTTGTTCAGTGGTCTCCAGACATTGACGATGCGGTAGCGGCCGGCAAGGAGCTTCTCGGCCTCGTCGGGGAAGTACCGGCGCACGCGCTTGGCGACCGAAGGGGCCGTCTGGTCGATGTGGACACGCGTAACGGGGGCGCGGTTGGCGTTGAGGCCGGCGCGACGGATGGTGTGGTCGAAGATGTGAATGCGGTTGGAGCCCGGAATGGCGCCGAGCAGCAGGCGCTCGACCTCGGGGTAGTAGTTGCTGACGATGCTGTCGTCGTCGACAAACTCGGGCTCCTGGGAGGGCGGCAGGCCGGAGAGGACCTGGAAGGCGTCACGGTCGAGGGAGAAGTCGTCTTCCCGACCGCGTATGTCGTGGATGAGGGTGTCGTGGGTTGAGTCCGAATAGTTGCGCTGGGGCTGACCCGCGGGCGGGGTGTCGACGAAGTTGAAGGGTGCGGCAGACTTGTCGGCCGGGGGGTGGTAGTAGTTGAGGGAGGCGGTGACGTCGCCGCGGGGAACAGTCGAGGCGATGGCCATGGTGTCGTGTTTGTGTATGTGTTTTTCTGAACTTCTTGGGGCTACAGGAAGAGGTTGTGATTGAGGAACAAGTGTATGATTGCGGCTTGATTCAATTGCCGTCGATTGTATGAGTTACTGAAGACGTTTCTGCTGGTACAACGCTGTTGAGGAGGACAAAAGTGCAAGTGCTGGTGAGGTTGATGATAATGGTAATGGCACGCTTGGTGTTGATGATGTTAATGCAGCGCTCGACAGCGATGGCGTCCGTCGCCTCTTATACAAACACCATGTCGCCAAAGCAGACACCGGATTTCAAATCAAGCTTCACTTCAACGCCTCGACGGGGGACACAGTACGAGTAGACATACTTCTCGGGCCATTGCCGACAGCAAGGGCGCGCCAACGGTGCTCGTCACGTCACCCAGGGCGCCCACTATTCGCTCGGCCCATTTGGCATTTGTAAGGGGTGCATGGATTACTAACGTGGCCGACGGATTGAAAGGATGGCGTGCTATGAGGGGCCGTGAGCGCTGCGGGACGACGCCGCCGCCGCCGATGGACACGGTACCTACGGGTATAAGAACTCATTTGTGCTTGGCACGTGGAGTATTCCCAGGATGCAGAGGAGGCGCTTCTTTACGTTTTGCGCTGCATGCAAGACATCTAGGACGACGGACAATTTTCGGCGACTCGTGGGCCGATGATTTCCAATCCACAAGACGTCGCGACGCGACGGGGGCGGGGATTCAGATGAACGACAAGGCTTGCGGCATTGCTCGTCTTCACAACTTTGGATACTTCGCGCTCTAGGTCATCTTGCGCCGAATGGCAAAACCCTGTTCATGAGCCTTGAGCAGTGAGTGAACCTACGATGGTCGCTCCGCTGTATAACTACATACCTAATTACCTTGACAGTTCCAGGGGCATGCACCCCAGATCGATGTCTTGCTGATCTGATCTATTAATACCCACGCGGGGAAGGATCGATGTGTGTACAGTTCCCATGTCGAGCTTAGGCACTGTACAGAGCCACCAGTCGTACCGCTGCGGGACAGTGCGGCCCTTGCACCCCTTTATTTAGCCCGCTTTCCTCTCGCCGCGCGGACCTAATTTACGTTTTACGGCCTCTTGTCTTCTACACGCACCTATGAGTAGCTAGCTATCTTGCTCACATGCCCCAGAGGCACGCCATCTCGACCACCGACGAGCCCCTTTGGTAGGCCCGCCTGGTCCGTTGGGTCGCGTCCGACCTCTCGCCTGCCCAGCCGCCGTCTGATGGTGCGCCGTCGGGGACGCATCCCGTGTCCCCACACCATTCGTCGGTAACCGGGAGCTTGAAGGCTTACACGGCCAGCATCGCGCTCCTGATGGTCTCCCCCGCGGGCTTGGGCCAGCAGCAGCAGGCTGTGGAACCCGTAGTGGCCATGCCTGCCCAGGGCGGCTTTGTCGTACGCCCTACCCTCCCCGAGCGGGACGTGACGGCCGACTCCATCGAGGACGCATACGTGCGCTTCGTCTTCTACTGCAACCCGGCGCTGTCCTTGTCCGCTGACACGGAGAGCCTGCGGGAGGCGTTCCGCAACCCGCCCAAGAGCGGCGGCAAGGCCTTTGACCCGTTTGCAATCTACGAGCTCGTCTGCAAGTTTTACGCCAAGGACATCAAGACATGGACCGAGTTGACCATCCTGCTTGGCGTCGAGCCGCCGGACCCTAGCAAAGATGAGAGCTCGCAAAAGATTGCGCAGTATGGAGTTCGCCTCAAGGTAGGACCTCGTCGTCCGCGTCTGCAGTTTCCTAGGACACGCACTCACGCGAGCAGAAATGGATGAACTCGATGCACGTCCGGGCCTTCTTTGAGTATCTCATGGACATACCAAACGACTACTGGACCAAGATACCCACTGATCCCAATCCCATCGCATGGCCTGTCCGTGATGGTGTCGCCGTCGAGGATGACATGGCCTTGCGAGCACTCTTGCCGCATATCCGCCCTAAGCGCGGACGCAAGAGGCCAGAGGGAGACGAGGCTACCGCCTCTCCGGCTCAGAGACAACGCCTGTCCCCATCCTCCGCAGTAGATGACGACCGACATGGAATGCAGCCATGGTCGGCCCATCCCGATGGGCTGCAGAATGGGGCCAAATGGGCACCAAATGACAATCTTCCAACGCCCCTCCATCGTTGGCCTCAGACAGCCGTGTGGCCTCAATCAGCCGTCACTCCGACATCAAGAGGCACATTCTGGGACGATGCCCTCGAGCCTCGGTCCGCCATCACACCGTCCAGACCGAAGCCTGCTAATCTTAGGCGGGGGGCGAAGAACGTATCCTCGGCGTGGAAACCTGGCGGCAACGACTCTGGAGGAAGAACACGAGGAAGGCCGCCGATGAATCGCACCCCAGTAGACGGAAACAGCCCTGCGATACAAATTTGGGCTGCCACGCAGGCTGCAAACGTCGGTGATTCCAACGTTGCAGGGTCTCAAATGGGGAATCCTGGCTATCCGCACGCAAGCCACTCTCACACCAACGGGCAATTACCCCCTACTTCGATGCCGCAGCAGACACAGCAAAAGACTCAAACCGCTCAGGAAGGTCCACGACCAGCCAGGCCGAGCATATCGCTACAAGTTCCAGAGCGACAAGGCGGCTCAGTACGGCTGGCCACGCCTCCAGCACCAGTGCCGCCGCCACTTCCGCCTCCAGCAGTGACAGTCAATGGGCCGCAAGACGGCGAACAGCAAGCAGCCCGGCAAGGCCCACCTCCACAGGATCAGGGCTGGCAAAGATTTGCAAAAGAGGCGACCGATGCCTACGAGCAGGCCAGCAACGTGCCCAGCCATGGCTGCGAGGGGCCCGAGAACATGCCAGAATATTACTTTGAGAAGATGGAGGACCGCACCAATGTCGATGCTCTCATGGCCTACTTTGTACGTTCCATGGCCGACTCGGAGTGGTTCGACACCGAAGGCAACCCCGATGAACCGGCCGGCGTGGAGGAGTCAACGGCCATTGTCAACGCCATGCTGCAGAACATGTACAAGTCGTCAACGTCCCCGCAGGCCTTCCTCATCAATCTCGCCGCCCTCGCCGGCTCCATGACGCTCCTTACCACGCGGCCCAAGTGCATGCGCATGGGTGAGAATGATGACTCGTACCTCTACCAGTGCGACTGGGAGTACCGATTTGGGCACGTCAAGGGCGGTTTCACCATCTCGCAGCACGTACCGCGCACTATGTGGAAGAAGCCCAAGAAAGAGGCTGAGGCCTCCACGAGCGCAGATGCCGCTAGTGGTGGTGAGCAGGAGACGCCGTTGTCGTCGGACGACTGGAAGCGGAAATACCAAGCGCTGGTCGAGGAGATGGTTAAGCGCGACAGGGAGCTGGCGAGCCTCCGAGAGGGTGTCACGTCGTCGCTGAGGAGAGAGTGGAGGCAGGGAGAGTGATACCAATTTGATTTCTTATTGTTGGCAGAGACATGTATACAAATGATCAGGATATACCTGTGTGTGCAATCATGTACATTGTTGCATATTATAACGCTCGACGAGGCCCTTCCAACCGAGGAGGCCATGCATATTCACAGCTTGTGTTCCTATCCTTGCGCTCTCATTCAACATTCAGAATAGCAGAAAAGTCGGTGGCCTGGCAGTAGTCTCGGAACGAGGTCATTTTGAGGCCAAACTAAGGGAGAATGGTGTCAGTGGCTTGGGGTATAATGCAAAAGACGGCCTGGAAACGTCGCCTACCTTGTCCGGCCTGACCACGTTCGGGTCGGTTCCCTCGTAGCCGAATTCAAGGGCGAAGAGCACGTTTTGGCTGAACTCGTGGCCGAGGCCGCCCGGGAGCAGCTCGCAGAACTGCTCGGCCGAGACTTCGTCGTAGCCGCCGTACTTGAACCCCTGGGTTTCACAATAGGTTGCGAGGTAGTTGGACCACGAAACGTAGTCGCCCACGGCGAAGAGGTTCACCCCGGGTTCGGCGTCGGCCGCGGCCTTGACACAAGGACCAAAGTCTTTGCGGACGTCTCCAAACGGGAGACCCTTGTTTCCTGGGCCCACGCCCAGCATTCTCCAGGAGCCGTCGGCTTGCTGTGACAACCAAGTCAGCGCGTGATGCGCCGCGGGCACCCAACACGTCACATACCTTCTTTGGAGTCGTGACAAGTCCCCACTCCCACACCAACTGGAAGTAGATGGGCGCCTGGACCTGCGAGAACTTTGCAGCGAGCGCAGGGAGACTCTGCGCGTATGCAACCGCCTTGGCCTTGGAGTCCATGTGGTACACCTTGTTATACTTTCCGCCGCTGGACTTGGTCGCGTCGGCCATGGAGCTGAAGACGTAGCGGCTGAGCTGAGGGATGGCTGCCGCGGCATCGGCAATGTTCCTCCCCTGCTGCACTTCGACGTCGTGGCAATACTCGATGAGCTCCTGGCCAGGCGACTTTTTGTTGACGCTTTCGGGGTCCCTGTAGGTCGTCCAGAAGTCAGTGGCGCCGAAGATGACGTCTGCGCCCTGGAAAGCCCGCTTTAGGGATTCCACATCGTCGAGGTTGCCTTTGACGAGCTCGACGCCCTTTGCCGCCCATGGCCTTGGCGCCGGCCGAGTCGAGGTTACGGGTCACGCCACGAAGCTTCCAACCGAGAGTTGAGAGGTACGCGTCGGCGACTGAGCTTCCCTGCGGTGGTATGTTGGTCAGCATTCCTGATAGCGTCTATAGGTGAACGGGCCCAAGACCAAGTATGGAGGAGAGCGAGCGAGGACGCACCTGAACACCGGTGATGCCCAGGATGACGACGAGTTTCGACATGTTGTATCTGCAAGTGGCTGGGAGCAATCTTCAAGCTTTCAGAAGGTTGTGCAGTGCGGTTCAAAAACTGATCTGGCGGACTTGAAGATGGAATACTGCTTGAAGTTTGGATACTAGATCTCGGAGACGGGCTGCCTTTTGTAAGGCTCGACCTCAGCGTTACAGCACATCGAGTTGCTCTGCTTGAAGGGTTACAAATACAAAACCTGTTTGCAAGCAATCGGAAAGTCTATTCGTCCGTGTCCTCTTTAATGATTGCATCTTTTGAAATCCGTGGATTCGCAGAGCGCGTTCGACCAAGTCAGCTTATAACGTAGTATCTAGGATCGGGTGGAGCCGGCCCACGTGCAGGGGTGGCCAGTATCCGAATTGGGTCAGGCGACTCTGGGATCCATTTTCCTTTTTAGGAAATCGGCTCAGATGCCTATCTACCGGTATTGTCATCGTACAATCGGATCGCACGTCGGTAGACTCGGTGCTACTCCGCAGTGTCGACGACTGTCAACGCAAGTGGCGGAGATATTGGGTTTGGTGATGCTGAAACAGCAACGTGATTTGTCATTCGTGATGCTGCAGTTGGGAAGAGTATCACGTAGCGAGAAATCCGACAGGAAGATAATCTGTATATAGTTGCCGCTCCCACCTTGGGGGTTGCATCAATACATTGCAGCAGCATAAACCAAGCCAAATCCATCCGCACACTCCCCCCCGACAAAAAAATGTCATCTTCAGATAGCCTTTCGCTCGCCGATAAAGTGGCCATTGTCACCGGCTCTGGCCGCGAAAACGGAATCGGGGCTGCCATTGCGCTCTCCCTTGCTCGCGCTGGCGCCCGCGTCACCATCAACTACATCACCGAGTCTTCTGCCTCGCGGGCCGCCGAGGTTGCCTCGAATATAGAATCTGCCGTAGGGAAAGGCAGGGTTGCCACTGTGCGGGCCGACGTATCAACGCCCGAGGGGAGCAACAAAATCGTGGATGAGACCCTCAGCAGCTTTGGCGTTGACCACATTGACATTATCGGTATGTGCAAAGCAAGCCTTTGTGACCCAGGACGTTAGGTGCTGACGGGTTTTCTAATACGAAACGCTTCCTCACAGTCAATAATGCTGCCTTTGCTGCATTAGGGACAATCCTTGGCAGCAAGCCCGAGGACATCATGAAGACGTTCCAGGTCGTAGTCGTCGGGCCAGTGCTTCTCCTTCAAGCGGCCTACCCGCATATGCCGCAGCACAGCCGCGTAATCAACATCGGAAGCGTCGCTTCCAAGATTGGCTTCGTCCAGATGCCCATCTATGCCGCAGCCAAGGCAGCAATGGACCAGCTCACTTTCACCATGTCCCGAGAGGTACGTTTGCCGAGGCAGACGGCATCTTCTTGTTTCTGCACCCCCCAAGTGGCCCTGCTAAAACGTCGACACATCGGCCGCGATGGTAAGAATATTACCATCAATACCGTCGCGCCCGGCCCCGTCGCGACCGACTCATTGCCGCCTGAAGCCGAGGCAATCAAGGATTATTTTTTATCCATGACTCGAGTTGAAGAGAGACTTGGGACGGTTGAGGATGTTGCGGATGCGGTGCTCCTTTTGACCAGTGAAGAAAGCCGCTGGATCACGGGGCAATTCATTTCCGTAGTGACTTTACTATTTGCTGCCCAGCTTTGTCAAGTACGCTCGGGAGTCATAGTGAGTGCTGCTTGATGCATCAAATCCTCGGCCAAATCATCCTCAAAAGGGGACTCCACCGCGTTCACCCAAAGCGTCTCTTTTGCAACTCCAATCGCGCTCATAAAGTGGCCTTGCCTTGCAGCCTTGTCCCTCAAGAGCTCACGTATGTATACGTCTCTTTGCTCTCGGCCCTGCAGTAACGCAGCGGTGACTAAGCCCCATAGCTTCAGTTCAAGGTGTTCGCTGCCCATCAGTCTCGAGTGCGTAGAAGTGAAGCGAGCGAGAGCACCTTCCAGGGCATTTCGCTCGCTGGCCCACATGGAAAACATTTCCTTGAGCCTCAACATGAGCATGAGACCCACGAGCCGCACAAGTTCCCGAGCGGCAAGATCGCCAGAACTTGGCCCATCGGTCAGGTTGCATGGCAGCCTGGGCATAGACAGCAGAAAATGAATACAAGGGCCGATCAACGCGACTGCGTCCACATCGCGCTGCCAGAACGACGGGGAATGACTCTTGATGTTCACCACGTCGGCGACAGCAGGAAGCATTTCCAACGCCTTGCCGGCAGGAGCGAGCGGATCATGTGGCAGTCTGAGCAACAAGGCTTGTAGCCTGCGCGGTACGTCTCGCACGGTCATTCGTGATACCGCCAGATGCGGAGGAAGAGGGAATCGAGGGACAGAGTCGAATGCCAATGAACCGGCGAGATCATATCTGGAACTGGTTGTTACTTTCTTTTGTTTTCAACGACCTCGGCAAGGGAAGAACGCACAACAGGATCAAGATGGATAATGTTTCTGCCAGGTCGGTAAAACCGCCCCGTGCTTTCCATATAAGGCTCAGTCCATCCATATGGACTCTCCAACTTTCCCAGTCATGGCGCCTCATCTATGAGCTGATGTTAATTCGCGTGCAACAATGAGATGACAACGAAGCATACGTTAAGGCAGATGTGTGCCAAGATGTTCGCTAATTGTCCCTTCCGTCGTGCTCTCATCGACGCTGCCCAGACGCCTTCCCAAATACTTGAGGGAGAGTGAGTAGTGCTGTCTAACCTCTTGGCTGTCCAAGGGGTCGATGTTCGGATGGATAGACCTCCAGAAAGAGGCAGCGTTTCCGAGGGTCACATGGAAGGCATCCGGGTCTAATAGAGATAACTGAAACCATAGAGCCTGGAAGGGCACATGGGCATGGGAAATCTCGTTGACTAGATTCCACCAAGGGTTAGCAGGGAGTGAGCGAAGGAGCAATCTAGAAACTGAAACAGGTGGATGCCTCTTACCCAACCGCACAAGCTCGAGCACGCGCAGGTCAGCGTTGACGGGGAAGCTACCGAGCGGAGGCAAAGATGGAGGAGGAAAGGTGCCATTTCCAAGTCCTTTGCGGGATGACAGAGCCCCGTCATGGATCTTTTCCGGTGAGAGGGACGGAGGACCAAGGGCCCGGCCTCTGTCTCTCGCGCGTTGGGTTTTGGATGGCGGCGTTGCAAGTGGCGACGAATCTGAGTCTGGACGCCTCTGTGCCGGCGTATATCTTCTGGATGTGAAATGGTGACGAACTTGAAATGCCCGGTGGTCGCAGGAGCTCTGGGCCCGAGATGATCGTCCTTCTGACGCTGTAGAGTCGCCATGATGAGATGATGTGCGCAACTGTAATTCAGTCTTATTCCATGATGAATGACGATTGACGCCTTCTGGAATGCGGAACAGCGATGCTAGTCAGCGACGTCAGGCAAGGTGGTGGTGTATGGCGATGTGCCACTCGCCCAAGCATTACTAATGATCCAGCTGCCCATTTGCGGACATTCAAGTCAGTTCCCAAACTAAGGTAGCAACCCGTCCAAACTTCAGACCCGAGCCGAGTGACGAGCCGCCAATTGCGATCGGCCTCTCATTTTTCATCATCATGACCTGTGGATGGCAAAAGCCGCTCTCTGAGCCGACGGCTGAGCCAATGTATCAAGGCAATCCCACAAGGTCCCTCCCGGGGGAATAACCTGCCTCGGAGACGATGCGAATGCCGCCAGCTCGGGGTCGTAGTGCATCTGCTTCACGAGATGAGATGGAATATCTGATCTGACGTCTACCAGGGTGAAGCGGGGTCGGCGGGTTTGACCGATCTTCGCGGCACTGGGTGAGATTCGTCCTCATCATTGTGCATACATTTGCCGGTCGTGTTTCCCCAGACGAACCCCAAAGCGTCGGGGAAAAAAACAGACGCCCACGGCAACATGCCGTCAACCCTGCAGTACAACACGTTGCAAGAAGGCGAGATTCGGCTGCTGAGTCTGAAAAGAGTTGGTGGGCGGTCTGAAGACAATGGTCCCCAGAACGAATCAAGACTGGCCACCTTGGCTGTCACCTTCACCACCATATCCATCAAGGCCGGCTCCATCCTTCCGTTTGCTGCCCTCTCATATGTCTGGGGAGACCCTTCCGAAACCAAATCCTTGGAGTACTCGGGTGGAACAGTCTCTGTGACCCGCAACTTGCACGACATCATGAGCTGCCTGGCGTCCTCGATTGCTCTTGACGACGGGCCTGAGCCTACGAGCACTCACCTCTGGATCGATGCCTTGTGCATCGATCAGACGAATCTTGAGGAGCGCGCTGCACAGGTATCTCTCATGCGTCAAGTCTATTCACGCGCTGACTCTGTCCTCGTCTTCCTCTCCACCATCTCGGAGCCCTTTGAAGTCGGCTTGAGCTTCCTCGAGCAAGCTGCCGGGCACCCGGAAAGGCACTATGAGCCCTCATTGCAGCCACTCATCACGGTGCAGGGAGGGCTGGATGCCCGCTCGGAAACGCTGCGCGACTCTATCATTGCCCTCTTCGCCACACCGTGGTGGAGCCGCGTTTGGACGGTGCAGGAGTTCGTATTAGCTGGACAAGTCACGTTCCGCTGTGGCAACTCCGAGATCGACGGCGCGACAATGCTGGCTGCCCTCGCAAGCTTGAGAGAGCACGAGAGTGGATGCTGCTGGGCGGCCAGACGTGCGGCGGGCGAGGACTCGAGAGGCTTTGTAGACATGCCGAGCAGCGCAAACGGAGGGTTGACCTTGCTCCAGGCGACGATGAGACTGGATCAGCTGCACGTCATGCGTAACGCTGAAGAGTACGGGAAGCACACTCTGCTTGGGGCGCTTGCCCTGTTTCGAAGGCGGGCTTGCATCGATCCTCGAGACCACATCTTCGGGATCCTCGGGCTAAATCTTGGAGACGAGGGCATGAAGTTAAGAGCCAAGATACGGGTCGACTACTCCGTGAGCGCAACGCGACTGTTCGAAGATGCAGCTTCTGCCATGATTCAGACATCGGGCAAGCTGGACGTGCTGAGCCACACTTGCCAGTATCCTAGTGTGCGGCGTGGACTGGGAGGGCTGCCGAGCTGGGTTCCAGACTGGACTGCCACGATTGACGAAACATTCCATCGTTGGTACTCTCAGCGCACCGGGATACTTCCCTTGATGATGGCGTCACGGGACAGCAGAGCGATATGGAATAGGGTCGGCGAAGGGAGGGTTGCCACCAAAGCCCTAATCCTCGGCACCATATCGACTACCGCACCAGGATATCCGGTGTCAAGTTCGTCGCTAATTGGTGAGGCCCTTTTACGTCGCTGGCGAGAAATCTATGACAGCCTCGCTAGGGCTAACGACCTCGAATTTGGGACGACCCTCGCAGGAGACCTGGCTAACATCAATTGGCACGGGGAGTTGAGCAGGCACGAAGAGGCGTTCAGGAAATGGTGTGCCTGGTTCACACACAACGGCCCTCGGGTACTTCCTGAAGACGCTCGACAAGATGCCCGGTGGTTCGACGATCTGGTCAGGAAGACGACTCTCGAGAGACGCATGTTCAGGACAGAAAATGGATACGTGGGCTTTGGACCAGAGTCTTCTGCTGAGGGCCATGCTGTTGTCATAATGCCTGGGGGCAGAGTACCGTACGTTCTGAAGGAGATGCATGGCCAAAAGGCTTCGAACGGCACAATTAAAGAGTACAGCCTGTTGGGCGATGGCTTTGTTCAGGGTGTGATGCTTGGCGAAGCGGTTGCAGGGCTCGACGAGACCAGCGGAGATTGGCAAGACATTATACTTGTGTAAGTGCTGTCTGCATAGCATAGGCGGCGGCAAACCTCTGTGGACAGCGGCGTCGGCTTGACATGTCCAGAAAAAATGCGTCCGCGAGCAAAGGCCGGGTCCAATGGTAAACAAGGAGGCGTGCAGGTGATGTTTGACATGCAGAGCTTTTCGAGCAACCTCGCTGTTTTCAAGCTTCGCTCCTTGCTCGCTCGAGTGGATAGCCGCGCGACGGCTGGGCATCACGCACTGAGCCGTCCAGACGTGCCGCTCAATGTCCAACAAAAACGCTGATCCAACACGCTGCGAATGAGTGGCGGGGCCAGGAGCTCTCGCCGGGAGCTCATGCAAGCAGTGTAGATCTGCTCGGTAGCCTCACCAGTCAACTGTCACCTGTCACCTTGGCATCTGTCACCTTGACAGGTGAGGAAGCCACCGGGCCATTGGCCCTCTGCAGGGTCAAAGGCAGAGAGAGACGCAGGTTGGCAGGCCGGGCCGGGCAGCGGACAGTCACGAGCGTGAGACACAATGTTGGAGGTTACGAGATTTGGGGTTCGGGGGTCCCGACGCCAACATCCGTCCGCAGCCAACACCCTGACGCCTTGACGCCCTTAAGCCGTAGCATCTCAACCTGTCCACAAGCGGGTCCTGTTTCGTCGACCCCATAGTGATCATCGAACGGCTCATGAGTTCCACGACGCGTCATTGACAAGGACCAGCGGCTTCCAGTGTGCCGACAGCCAGAGGGCCTCGGCCATGCTGCCCAGCCAGGCTTGCCACCTCCAGGCTAACCGTTGGACGTCACACTTCACAGCCTGCCTGAGCCCTCAGAGACACTGGCTCAACAGTCCATTCATCCCCGCAGCAATGAACCCGCCGCCGTCGCCGCCGCCGCGGGAACCTCGGCGCGCATGTCTCGGGCGCAAAGCCGGCCAGATCCAAGACGAAACAACAAGACCCGGGCAGGCTCGTACGCGCATGTGCCCTACCCTACTTGGCTGCTTGGCTGCGTCAGTCTCGGTGTCTGCCGCGGACAATACGGCAGAGACTCAGCGCGGGTTCCTCTACTCACTTGCAAGCGTCCATTGTGCCGCGGCAATACCGGAGGCTGTGGTTCACCCAGGGCCACGATCCGCCAGTCCCTTTGCCTGCAGTGGGTGGGTGACGGGACTAAGGTAAGGTAGTCACGCCAGGCCGTACGGGCCCTCGTTAGCAGCGCGGAGAGGCCGACCGCCCTTCTATTTATCGTCGAGGACAATAGCAACAAGACATCATCGAGTGGCCGTTCCCGCGGGCGTGTCGGCGATCCTCCAAAGCTCTACCGCGCGGTAAATCCCACAACGATGGCTGGTGGTGCTGCGGCGGGTCGATCGTCTCAAGCTCTTGCTTTGGCGAGTACATAGTCTGAATGATGCATACACTCAGGTGCATTCGTTGTAGGGATCTCGTATCCGTACAGTGCTGCGCAAGGTTAGGTTCTCGTTCAAACTCCCCCAAACTCCCCCTCGTGGTGCCACAGCGGGCTAGCGCGGACCCTAGACGACGAGGCCGGGTGGCTCAACGCCTAGTGCCGTCCCCTGGTGCGCCCCAAACGGCCCCGTCTTCTCCTCACTTGCATCGCCGTGGCTTCTGCGAGCCATTGAGCCAAATCAAGTCACCTCCTCACGCTCCCCATGTCTGAGCTTGAGATGGCGAGGGCCGCCCGCTAGATAGGTCATGTAGATACTCTGGGCGATGCAATCTGCTACATAGGCGGCCGGCCCCTCGCTCGTGAGTCGTCGTCGCCTTCCTTTGCAACCCTCAGGTGCCCGTTGGGTGGCGTTAGCCGTCCAACCAACAAGGCGCCATCCCCGGTCGACGTCGCCAGCTGGAGCGCCGGGGAGCGCGAGTCGAGTCGGGACGCTTCTATCAACTTCAATCGCTCCACCTCCCCAGTCCAGGTCCAGACCACTGACTGACCCCAGAGGCGGCAAGCGAGCGCCAAGGAACCCCCCGCGCGGCTGGCTGCCGACCGCATCCTCGTGCCGCCTCATCTTTGGGCCTCATCTTTGGCTCGCCTCTGCCCTTTTCACTGAGGTCTTTCCTCCCCGCATCCACCAGCAGCCCTTGGCCTGGCTTCTACATATGTCGCCGGCAGCCTGCCCCCAGCGCGCCCCTCGTCTCTGCGGCTGCTGAGAGACCTGGATCGGACCCTCTCTCTCCACCTCGGCCATTCCTGCGGCTGCTTCCCCGGATTTTCCCCTCGTTTGTCGTCGTGGTGCTCGCGGGTGGCCGCTCAGGCTCAGGCCCCGGCCAAGGTTCAAGCTCCCGCACCCACCAGGACCTCCAGAGACACGATGGCTTCGAGTGACAGGGTCGACGAGGCCAGAAGGTATGCGCTCGCATTCCTCTTCTTTCCGTGGTTCCTTGCAGCGGGGTGCCATGCGATGCGACGCTCCGCCGCGTTGCTGCGAGTCTTGTCTCATCATGCTACATCGCCGCTGACTCGCACCCGTATGCTGACGCTCTCTTCCTCAACAGCACCTCAGACGACTTCCACGCCGCCTCCTCCACCGAAGCCGGCTCTCGCTATCGCGCCTCCAGGCCATGCATCAATATCAACGCCAACATTGAAGCCAAGTGCGTAGATAAGCCTTGCCCAGTATCCCCCACGTGGCCGCCACATTCCTAACATCTTCTTTCTCCGCCACCTGCAGAATCAAAAATCCCCTTATCGGCATTCCGCGGCGGACCCTGCTTGCCCAAGTCGACGAATTCTGTCGAGTCAAGGGCCTCGACGAGCACCGGCCCCTCATCCGCAAGGGCGCTCTCATCGCTCAGGACCCGACCGGCTACGAAGACATCACTGGCGACGAGGCCCTCACCGACCAGGAGATCGAGTCCCTTCGCGACGAGGTCTTGCACAAATGGCGCATTCCCAAGGTTCTCTACCTCACCATCATCACCTGCTCCATCGGCGCCGCCGTCCAGGGCTGGGACCAGACGGGTTCCAATGGCGCCAATCTGTCGTTCCCCAAGGCCTACAACATCGACGGCGATACCAACCATGACAACTTGATTGTTGGCCTGGTCAACGCCGCGCCCTACATCGGGAGTGCCATGTTCGGCTGCTGGATGTCGGATCCCATCAACAACTACTTTGGTCGGCGTGGCACCATCTTCGTCGCCGCAAACTTTTGCCTTTGGCCTGTTCTGGCAAGCGCTTTCTGCAACACCTGGGTTCAGCTCTTGGGCTGCCGCCTGCTCTTAGGTGTCGGTATGGGCACCAAGGCGTCGACTGGTGAGCCTTGCTTCTGTAATGCCGCTCCACCCCTCGATAGCTAATCGTCAACGCAGTGCCAATTTACGCAGCCGAGAACTCTCCAGCGCCTATTCGAGGAGCCCTCGTCATGAGCTGGCAATTGTGGACAGCATTTGGCATCTTTCTCGGCACCTGCGCCAATTTGGCCGTCTTGAAGATTGGCGGCGAGGCTTGGCGGTACCAGCTTGGATCGGCTTTTGTTCCCGCCGTGCCGTTGGCCGTTCTCATCTACCTGTGCCCCGAGTCCCCGCGCTGGTATATCAAGAAGAATCGATACGCCGACGCCTTGCGGTCGCTGCTTCGTTTGCGAAACTGCTCCGTTCAGGCCGCCCGCGATCTCTACTACATTCACGTCCAGCTGCAAGTCGAGCGCGAATTCTGCTCGCACGGCAATTACGTAGATCGTTTTATTGAGCTCTTCACCATCCCCCGGATCCGCCGCGCCACCCTCGCATCCTTTGTTGTCATGATCGCGCAGCAGATGTGCGGCATCAACATCATTGCCTTCTACTCAACCTCGGTGTTCAAAAAGGCCGGCGCCTCCGACTATGAGGCCCTGTTGGCCACGTGGGGATTCGCGCTCATCAACTTCCTCTTCGCCTTCCCGGCCATATGGACCATTGACACGTTTGGGCGACGGTCCCTCTTGTTGTTCACGTTTCCTCAGATGGCCTGGACGCTGTTGGCAGCCGGGCTCAGCACCCTAATTCCGGGAACTGGCCGCGCCCATATAGGCGTGGTCGCTCTGTTCGTCTATCTGTTTGCTGCGTTCTACTCGCCTGGCGAGGGACCGGTACCATTTACATACTCGGCCGAGGTGTTTCCACTGTCCCATCGCGAGGTGGGCATGGCATGGGCCGTGGCCACGTGCTTGTTCTGGGCGTCGGTGCTTTCCATCACTTTCCCTCTGATGCTGGAACAGCTGGGCGCCTTTGGCTCGTTTGGCCTCTACGCGCTGTTCAACGTCATGGCCCTCATCATGATCTTCCTTTGGCTTCCAGAGACGAAGCAGCGGACGCTGGAAGAGCTGGACTACATCTTTGGCGTGCCCACGAGGGTGTTTATGCGGTACCAGGTTACCAAGGCGTTTCCCTGGTGGTGCAGGCGGTGGCTTCTGTTGCAGAAGAACGCAAAACTCGAGCCACTGTACCAAGTCGACATTGCGGAACATCAAGAGGACGAGCATGAGAGCATGGACTTTGGCTACGAGAACGACAAGGCAAAGGTTGAGCTTAAGGACATTGCCGGCTTCTCAACGAGGCCAATTGAGCTGACGCAGAGCCCGACTCGGAGCAGAAGAGGCGATGGTTCGTACGACTTGAACTAGGGTTGATTCATGCCCTCGACAGAGCGACTGATTTTGGATTTGGCGTTGGACATGGGCATTCAGCGAGTATCTTGGTATTTGACTTTCCCACGATACCACAGGAGGGAGAAAGGATGGAACCGAGAGAGTTTGGCGCAGCGCACGATACCCACTTGGAATTTACTTATCTGTCTTATAGTGGCGATGACTGGGAGTCGGTATGGAAAATTACAAAATATTGATTCCGCATGGCTGATGTGCAAGATGCCGTCGTATATCAGCTTGACTGTTGGTCTCTGTTCGAACGAGCCCGAACCGTTGATGAGCAGCGACACAAAGCAGCAGCGACACAAAGCAGCAGCGACACAAAGCATGTCTTGGCCTATGAAGGCTCCTGGCACGCGGGCATCGCGGGGTATTTGGTAGTGGTGTGGTGGGCACTTCTGGCAGCACTGGGTTGTCAGCGTTTGGCCATGTTGGGCGACGTGCATCGGCATGGGGTCGGAAGAGGAGTGGGTAGATGGATGGTGGTAGCGATCAATGACGATCTCACGAGCATCCTTGGCCTTGATCGTGGTTTCAGTGGCGACGTCACGGGCCCACCCCCGCCTGCACTTCGGCCGATGTCAGGCGAGAGTGTCTGTGCAGTGATTGATGAATGGTGGGAGCAGCAATTGATGGCGTAAAGCATGGCATTGAGCTGTAAGGAGTTGAGTTTGAGAGCGTTGAATACAGTATGTGTGCAATGAAGCTTGCTCAAGATTGTGATGATAAATAAGCGCGTCGGCCGTGAGGTTGAGCACGCGGGCGCGGAGAGGGATTCCTTCAGCTCGGACACCGATGATGCAATGTTTGGAGGCATGGGTCTGGATGGGCTCGCGGTGATGCGAAGCCGTAACGATGCGTAGGTGGCTTGCGCTGTTGTTTATGCATTGTTGGAGAGATGTGTCAAGCCTTTCTTGTCTAGCATCGACTATCCGATGGAGCTTGCCGTCCCGGCATCCCGGGTAGAAGGAAAGACATGACTCAACAATTGCTTGCATCAACAGCAGCAAAACGGCGGGGCCATGTTTCGCTGCTTGTCTACACCACGTGGTTGCATTTCTTACATGCAGCATGTGTACTGTACAGCACTGTAATATGTATGCTTTGCATGCCGGTTCTCGTTTCGTGCCGGATTCCAACAGCTTGGCGGGTGCGGCGCCGGCAGGCGGACGCTGTCAAACCTTGTGCCTGAATTGGCATCCGAACGATGCGCCTCTGCTAGTGGCTAAAGATAGAAGAGATTATCCAAGCTAGTTTGGCCCAGCGGACGAACTGGGGCCACGGCAAAATTGGGATTGAGGCCGGGCTGGCTCAATGAAGGCGATGCATGCTCCAGACGTCATGGTGCTCGTGTCTTGCCAAGCCTACTTCCGCGTAGCGCGTCGGCTTCTAGAAGAGGCCCTAGCAAGTCGAGGATCTGAGGTCATCTAGGTAGCGATCCGAGGCCGCCGGCTTAGCGGAGCGAGCGTGAAGCTGGCAGTGCCGAGGGCCATGAGGCTTGGCTCAATGAGGGGAGCAGCTCGACTGTTTTGATCGATCGTACGAAGCACGACGTGGGACTACGATTACGAGCATCCCGTACACGCATGGAGAAGGGATTGAAACGCATCAAAAAGCTTGTTCTGCGTGGTTTGCCCGAGCAGACAATGGGTGCCGGCCTTTGCCTTGCTCTGCTCGGACGAGCGTGGAATGATGCCAGGTTGTGCTCGCCACGCTGGGGGATTCTCGGACAGGCCAAACGAGCGCCTCTTTGATCCATGCCAGCATGTTGTGTCTGTCCCACGCCCGTGATCCACCAAGCTGCTTGCCCCCTAACGCACGCTCGTCGATCCGCGAATGGCGAGATGCACAGCTGAAAGGCAGTCCAACAAGGGGGAGAAGTGTTCACAGAGATTGGCGTGCCCGTAATAGCAGCGGCAATCGGGTGCCCAGATTTAATCAAATCAAGCACTGCAGCTGCCCCGGCCGCGGCCAGTTTTTTTCTTCCAAACTGGAGCCTGGGCACCCCCTGTGGCGCTGCGGCCTTAGCGTGCCGGCGTCTCAGAGCTGCACTTGGCCAGTGGCCTTCGGGCGCCTTACTCGCAGAGCTTGAGCCAGTCCCTGGGGCCCGGCCCCTGCGCCATCCATGGAACCCTTGCCGAGTCGACCCCACTGTGGCAGCGTCCAGTAGCTGCGCCTGGCTGCCCCTTGGCGGGCCCTGGGAGGCTTGCGCGCCTCCACTGCCAGATGGGGCCCTGGATGCGCTGCTTGCTGCACGGTGAGGGGCCCTGAAGCTTAACCGGAAAAGCGATCATCGGCGAAGAGACCAACTGACGCACACTCGTCAGTCTTCGTTTCACCTCTCTCTCTCCACCTCCACACTTTCCTTCGTTTCCTTGAAGCGTCCTCCTCTTTTCCTTGCTCTCCACCTCCTTCTCTTTCCATTTTCTTATTTTCCTCCCCCTCTCTCCCTCTCTCTCTCTCTTTTTACTTACCCGTCTTTCGGTCGCTCGGTTCTCCCAAAAGTTTGGTTTTCCTGCTCGCGTTTCATCCAGGTCGCCATCTATTTTCGACGCGGCCCCTGCATATACGAGTTCCATCGGGGTCCAACAGGGGCGGTAATTGTCCCCCAACATCTGGAGCAGGTCTTCAGCAGGCTGTGCGGCGAGGAGCTTCGCTATCCCGCTGCTTGGTTGCGTTGACTTTTCACGAAGCCTCTGACGAATAGACGCGGCCGGTATACCCTTGGCTGCATACCCATACATCATTATCAGCATTAGCATCCGCATCATCTTCTCGGCGCAAGTGGACACGGACGATACACGCCGATAACTCCACGACCCCCCAACCTGCCGACCCGATGCCAAGCAAGCGTCACTCTCTTGTCTCGCGAAACTCCGGATTCATTCCTCTAGGTGGTAGCGCCGGCTCGGAAAACGAAATGGACGGCGACATCCCCCTCACGAATGTCAAGAGCAACGCCTCGACGGGCGCCAGGAAGCCAGCACCCGGCAATTCGAGCAGCTACGAGTCGTCCCAGACCGCAAACGAAAAGGGCGAGCTTCACAATCGCCATGCCGGGCGCCGGAGGAAGTTTGGGGAGGGTCTTGGGCGCAGAGGCACGGGCGATTCCGACGATGTCAAGGTGAATGCTATGGGCAGGCTCTATGCTAAGGTCGTCGGGTTCTCTGTCGTCACTCGGTATATGGTCTACGTCCTCCCAATCGGACTGCTGCTGGCCATTCCCCTCGTCATTCTGCCCATTATTGGCCACAAGTACGACATCCTCGTCGGCAGCAACGATGATACGAAACCTGCCAAACAAGGACCACCACTTTTTCAACTCTTGCTCTGGATCGAAATCACCTGGGTCACCTTGTGGGCTGCCAAGATCGTCGCATGGTTCCTTCCTAGGGTCTTCATGTTCTTTTGCGGCATCGTCAGCGTGGGCGTCCGCAAGTACGCCACCATTCTGAGCAACCTGACCATCGCTCTGTCGCTCTTCTTCTGGGCTCTTGCCTCGTGGCTCACATTCAAGAACCTGTTCCTGCAAGCCAACAACGACGGGATTGGCTGGGTCCAGACCATCGAGCAGATTCTTGGCGCCCTGTTCGTGTCTTCGGCTCTGCTGCTCGGCGAAAAAGCCATTGTGCAGCTGATTAGCGTTACCTACCACCAACGCTCTTTCGCGAACCGAATCAAGGCATCCAAGCGCGAGATTCACCTACTCGGCCTTCTCTACGAGGCCTCGCGAACCCTCTTTCCCATGTACTGCCGCGAGTTCGCGGACGAGGACTACGTCATCAATGATAGCATCGAGATGATGTTGAGGAAGAAGACGGGCCGCAAGACGAATGGTGCTGCAACCCCAATGAAGCTCATTGGCGACGTCGGTCGCTTTGGAGACAAAGTTACCTCCGCCTTTGGCAACATTGCCCACGAAATCACCGGAAAGCAGGTCTTCAATCCCAACTCGGCCCACTCCATTGTTTTGGAAGCCCTCGAGAAGCGCGTCTCCTCGGAGGCTCTTGGCCGTCGTATCTGGATGTCCTTTGTTCTCGAAGGCAAGGATGCACTGTACCTCGAAGACTTCGAGGAGGTTCTCGGCCCTGCGTACAAGGAGGACGCCGAAGAAGCTTTCAATGCCATCGACAGTGACATGAACGGCGACATTAGTCTCGACGAAATGGTGCGCAAAGTGGTTGAAATCGGCAAGGAACGCAAGGCGATTGGTGAGGGTATGAAGGACATCGGCCAGGCCCTTAGAGTCTTCGACAAGGTTTTGCTTTTTGTACTCTTCCTGATTTGCATCTTCGTCTTCCGTGAGTATACTGTTTCAGAGACAGACCCACGTCCCCTGCTAACGAGTACACCTAGTCATCTTCTTCAGGAGCAGCTTTGTTGCGGTTGTGACCAGCGCTGGAACGACCTTCCTGTCCCTATCCTTCGTCTTCGCCGTGACCACACAGGAGTTCCTTGGTTCCTGCATTTTTCTGTTCGTCAAGCATCCGTACGACGTTGGCGACCGAGTCGACATAAGCGACAAGAAAATGGTCGTCGATAGGATCTCTCTTCTGTACACTGTATTCACCCGAATCGACATTATGCAGGTCGTCCAGGTAAGCAACTCCCTTGAAGTTTGCCGACGTCGGGTTGTTGACTCTCTATGCAGGTGCCGAACATCCAGCTCAACAACCTTTGGATCGACAACATTTCACGCAGCAAGGCCATGGTTGAAACCGTCGAGCTTGAAGTATCTTACGACACAAGCTTCGAAGACATCGAGCTGCTGCGAGCCGAAATGGAGAAGTTCGTCAGATCTCCGGATAACTCTCGCGACTTCAAGCCGGACTTCAACATTAGCGTCGGCGGCGTGGGCAGCCTGGACAAGATGTTGCTGTACATCAGCATCAAGCACAAGTCTAACTGGCACGACGATGGTGTTCGTGCCACCCGTCGGTCCAAGTTCATGTGCGCTCTGGCTCTCGCACTCAAGAAGGTCCCCATCTATGGCCCTGGCGGTGGTAGCGAGGCTCTTGGAGGACCAACCAACCCTACGTACTCTGTTTCCGTCTCCGACCAATTCGCCTCCCATGCCCGTGACGAGGCCGCTAAGCAGAAGGAGGTTGGGCGCATGGTGCCTTCTAGCCAAAATGACGAAGAGGCTCAAGACGCCGAGCAGCAGGCCATTTCAGGCATTAACACCCGCCCTCTGGCTGTGGACACCGAGGGCACGTGGGACTACAGTAATCGTGACGACCGATCTGCAGTCTCTCGCGACCCGTCAGACGACCCACGTCGGTCAAGGGACCTCGACTCTATCCGCACCGGGCTTCTCAAGCGGGAGAGCACTCGTGGCCGCCGGAGGGCTGGCGAGGGTTTGCATCTTTCGCCCACTGAGAGTGGCCCTGGCAGCTACCCATCCCACGTCACTAGCCCGCGTCTCGAGACTTTTGATGAGGAGGCTAACACGGGCATGCCCTCCACATTTTACGGCATGAATCACCCCAGGCAGCCTAGTGCTGCAGGAGGCCTAGAGGACGAGGAACAGGGTCTCCGCCCTAGCGCTTCTTACCGAGGACTGCACCGGGGACCGAGTATGGGGCAACGAGGACCGTCGCCCGCCCATCGCTAGTCGTGCGTCGCATGGCGAATGTCGGTGACGGAGGTGGTTTACATGAGCGGCCCCAGGGCTGTGAAAAAGCGATTTAAAGAACACTTTCATTTTGGCACGGATATGGTGTATTTGGAACATCAATGCTAAGGCAATATCGACTTGCACAGAGTGGCAGCATGTGCAAAGCCGCTGGAGGCTCGCTGAGCATGCCGAACAAGGTCAAGAAATGGTGTTAGACTTTAGAACTGAGGACATCTCATGACATAGATTCGCAGAAAGCTGCCCCTTTAGAGAAATAGGAGCCATTTTTCAACCCTACCCTTGCTATACTGTTGCGGACACTAGCAGATGTGCTCAAGGGGTGCCACAGCGCCGTCCTTGGGTCCCAGATCCGTCTTGAGCGCCCGCCCAAACAGCTCGAGCAACACCTCGAAGCAGACCTTTGTGACGGCGGGATCGTAACGCCCCTTGCTCAGCTCGTCCCTGATGAAGGCGTGCTGCGCCCATGCGAACTCGTGGAAGCTGAATACCACACCAGCATCGCGCAGCTTTGAGCGGATGAGGTCGCGGCCCGCGTCGGGCACGTGCGTGTCCTTGATGCCGAAGATCATGGCAACCTCTCCTCTGAGGTCGGGGAAGAGGTCGAGCGTGTGCGTCGAGTTGGGCGGGGGCGAAGGGGAAGTATTAGCGGCATCGTAGGGGCCAAGGGTGCGAGAGTGGATGTCGGTGGCAAAGTAGGAGACGCAAGCCGTAATGCGGGCATCGAGCTGCGAGGCATTAGCGGCTTTTGAGCTGCTCAATGAGAGCGGAGAGGACGCACGGCGGCGCGAACGGCCAGGTGGCCGCCGAGGCACATGCCTGTTGCGCCGATAAGGCCAGTACAAGTGGTCAGGGAGAGGAGGTGGTCGATCGTGGCGCGCGAATCGGCATCGTATGACTCAAGCGTCTGATTTTTGTCCCTTGTCAGAAACGTCCCTCTTCGCTGGTGGAGGTTGCTTACCTTTTCGATCTTGAACTGGTTGCCGCGGTCCGTGTCGGCGGCGTCGTAAGACAGGGGCTCGGGGCCGACAAAGTCGTGGTACGTCGATGGCGCGGCGACGATGTATCCGTGACCAGCGATTTGTCGAGCGAAGCGGGCAACGGGGCCGGTTACTGCCAGGGCCAGTATCAGCGACCGTTGCTCTCGTGTGTCATAAGAGAGCTTAGGGGCGTGCCTTGATAGATTTCACTGAAGAGACAAACTCCGGGGAAGCGGCTGGAACTCGGTCAGCAACAACTCTAGTTGTCTATACCGGGGCAACAAGGTCATGAGGTGCGTACGCCTGGGGGTAGCCTGGGATGGTTGGGTGGAAGAGAAATATGCCTGGTGAGATGTCGAGTGAGCGAACGTTTCGGGACGAGCATCGTGCATGGACATGTCGTACGCATAGGGCTATCTTTGCCGTTGGCGGACGTTGGAACGTCAACGTGGGACTCTTTGATCAACATGATGAGTAAATACGGTTTGGACGCGCACGTATATGGAAATGGAATAAGGACAAAGCTATCGTGAGAGCGAGTCGAAGCAGGTTGAGATTGGAGCGAATGGTGGGGCCACTGGGGTGCGGTCGATGGTGGGGCAGGTGCCGCTAAGTGGCGCTCTCGCCTGTTGCTCTGCTTGCGGCATCTACCTTAGCTACTCGCACTCGTACATAAGCTACAGTGAAAACAGACCAAAGTGGAGGCCAAGGAATTGAGCTATAGATGAGAACAGCACTCCGAGAGCGAAATCGACCAGCCGTCGGGCTGGGAATTGGTAGATCTGATGTGTGCGGTGCATTACCGGGCGGCCGCGCTGGTGGACCAACAGCATCACGAACGGCACTGGTCACAACGCGGACAGACAAGGGGCCCGGTGGGCCATAACGGGGCTGCCGCGCTGGTAGACCAACGGCATCACAGACGGCATTACAGACGCCGTCATGGCCGCGCAGGGCACGGCGCAGAACAGCAAGGCGCCGAGATGTTGCCACCACATCGTGGAGAAATTACACAAATGCGTTGTTTCTAAGCAATTGGAACCCTGCCAGCGTCGGCAAGGCGCTCGGCGACGTTATTCATTGTGATGTCTATGCATTGGAGCGAGGCTGCGGCTTGCCATACCACTGCACTGACAATGGATAGCACGGTCCAGCAGCTGGGGGTGCGCACCGCTTGAAAGAATGAACGTCTGTACGGAGTATGAAAAGAGGTTTTGATTTGTACAAGTAGTAAGTCTCATCAATTACCGCGTCGTTATATGAGGTAAGAGCAGATCAAGAATTGGCATTAATATTAAACTGAAGCTGGCCTTGGCTAAGCTCTCACGGGCGTCCCCCTCCTTCATAACTTGTGAGCACGCTTGTACGTACAATGTTCGCATTGTAGTACTAGGATCCGATGCGCAAATGCTTTAAAGTCTATCATGACAACTACAAGGTTTTAATTCTGCATGTGTAGAGGCTCTACCTTTTGGTCAGTCATGTAACATCAATTGCACAAGTTGACAACGTATGCGCACTGTATGCAACCCTCTTTACTGCTCAGTAAATAATAGGCTCTAAATCTGCTATACATGAGAGCAATGGATGTTTTCCAGCTTGATGGATAGCAGATGTGGCTGTTTGTGCTCAATATCATCTTTTCTACCCTTTTTTCTTTTGTTGGCAATGATAAAAGTCGAACGTCGCCAGAAGGTGGTGTGCGGCTAAGTGCTTGTATTCTACAGGCCACACTGTGCCAACAGACCACGATTGATTGAGAACATGGCACCGCGACACAATGCGGTACACTGCAGGCCCAGGACGATGCTCTGAATGAATCCTTAATATTTTACACGGTCATGCGCTTTTGTTCCCAGTACGCGGCGATTGAACTCGATTTTCGTTGTGTTATTAATAGCATGTAACAAGCATGCTTAACGGTCTGTTTTGAGGATGGCACCGCAACTTCACACCTCCCGCGCCCGTCGGACCAGGTAATCAATGTCAATTAATGTCATTATATCAAATCAAGGAGCACACTTTTTATTAAATGCTTTTACACTCGTTAAGCCTGTCCGATCTTGCTAACATAGCCAGATAAGCGTGATGCAAGAGCCCGCAGCAGAAGTTATATGTTTAATGAAATGGACGGATTGAAGCTAGTGTGAATTGTTATTAACGCTCTTTTTACAGGTTATATCTTAAAAAGCAGAAAGATAGCAATAAAAGTCGTCATCAATAAGCTCTAGAAGCTGAAAGAGCCTTGAAAGCTAGCGCTGTTAATAACAACGGCAGATTAGTTTTTCCGGCCGCTAAGTTAGCTAGTTTAGCACGACTGGCATGAGTGTAGCCTTAAAGCAACTTCATGCGCTGCGCAGACGCGTCGATGGCAATGTGGTAAGCTTCACCCATCATAACGTGTTTTAATCCCCCGATCACGAAGCTCTTAAGGCTTTGCCAGGTGATGGCTCGAGACTCCTCATGCTCAAGCCGTGCTGCCAGTCCTCATGAGCATCGCGCTTACCACCACTCTGCCCAGGGCCGTCATCGACCTCACCAACGACGCGGCACCACTCCCGCCAGCACCGCAAACATTGGCCGCGCACAGGACTTTGGCAAACGCGCCGCTGCCGCCCGCCAAGAGGCGCCGCGTTGACGATGATGCTACGTCCAAGGCCCGACGCCTCCAGACATGCGTGCAACGCGACTACCTGCCGCTAGTCAGCTGCGCGGTCGACCGCCTTCCCAAGGCGCAGTACCGAGCGGACGAGATTGCTGTGCAGGTATGAATGCAATCGGGCTGGCAGACTCTGTCATGATTGATAGCTTACGCGACTTGGCAGGCTATAGCGTCACTCTCGTCCAATCCGAACCTCCAGAGGAGAGCTGATGAGTCCAATGGCCTGTACCTACCACAACAGCGGGCAGAAGCGAAAGCCCGACTGGTCGAAGAAATCGTCAAGAGGTTGGCGGCTCTGCCGGTATGTGCACGTCACCATCCTAGAGGAAACACAACGCGGCTAAAGTCATCGCGTTTAGCAATACCAGATACACCCTCCGAAGCTCTTTCTCAAAGAGGCAGCCATACCCCCCGAGACTCTACCAGAAGCGCCAAAAGACGCCCAGGGAACGCTCTCCTCCCCACAGCCGAACGCAAAGTCGATCGAGCTGACCACACCCAACTCTGGATTTCGCGCACGATATATACAAAGACGCTCCAGCAGATCCCGAGCCAGCGCAACCGACGCAGCCACGAAGACGAATAAATGGCTTGGGCTCAAGTGCCGACCATATATTTGCGCAGCTGATCGCGACTCCATTGCCAGCGGAGCCAAGGGTCTGGTTCCGGCAAAACACGGCGCGATCGAGTGGCCATTGGTCTACCACGTAGATTTGACGTCGAACGAAATAGCTGAGATTCTTGAGCACTTGGCCAGATACCTCCCAGCTCGTGTGACCAGCAAAACGGCCGAATGCCTCAAGGGAATCTGCTTCGACTATAATGTCGCCACAATCGTCGGTGAAGCGGTCCGAGGCCGAAGTCGAGAGGATTTGCGCAACTTTTGCTCCGACTTGATGGCCGGCCAAGCCATTTCGCCCGATAAGATACGAGTCCTGTCTCTTGATCAAGATGTCAACGACCAGCGAAAGGAAAATCGTCGTGCCGGTCGTGTTCCGTCGCTTCTCCTAGCACGGGAGATGGAAGGGAACGCTCGCTTCGGACGCACGAGGCATCTGGAGAACTTCCAGAACGAGTTCGAGAAAGCCCACGAGGATGGCTTGACCAATATTGCCGAATTTACAAACTGCGCTGGCGACATCTCGACAATGTCTTGGGTCCCGGATGGCAATGTGCTCTGCGGTACGACAGCCCATTCCGATACCCACAATCAGCAGTACAACAAGCCTGGAAACCTGCTGCTTTGCTCGACGTCTCGGGGCACGCTTCAAGCGTTTGCTGATCACCGTATTCCGCGCCCTGTGGTGGAAAGGGGAGAAAACTCGACCGAGGCAATGCGCCAGAGCCAGGACCCTTGGCTGTACTCTTCTGTTGTCTCTTCCGACTACGGCAAGGTCCAGGGCCGAGCGTACACGTCCAGTTTCGATAGGACGGTCAAGGTCTGGAACGTTGCCAAAGACGGCGCCTCCATGGAGGCTATTGCAACCTGGCATCATGATGGCAATGTAAATTTTGTCGCCGCGGCCAGGGATGGGTCTGGACGCGTGGCTTCTGCAGCAGATGTTCCAACAGAAGCCGTGCGAGTTTACACTGTCAACCCAGATAATGAGGCGGAAAGCCCTTATGTGGCCATCTCCTGCACACGAACGGATGCCGATGGCTCTGATAAGTGGGCATACTTCCCGGCGACGCTACAGTGGGGGCGCGCTCCTGGTACAACCCATCTTCTGGTCGTGGGATACTCGCCGCGAAGCCTTACGAATGACGATCACGACATCCCTGAAGACAAGAGACACTCTGGGGAGATTATGATGTGGGATGCATCCAAGGGATGCCGAGTCTCTGTCTTGACGGCTACGACTGCGAACGTGTTTGAAGTGGTCTGGCACCCATATCTGCCGCGCTTCATTGCCGCAACCTCGCCGAGCGGGCTCCTCGTTGAGCATGGCATTGGAACGCAGCTTCACCTCTTCCAGCGCGACGCGCAACGCCAAGAGGATGCGTACAGTGAGTTTCAGAAGCTCGACTGCCCTGCAGCAGATATCAACGAAATCACCTTGATGCCCAACTCTTTACGGCATGCCTACGTCACAGCAGGATGCACGGACGGAAACGTGTATGTATGGGACACGGCTCAAGGAGACCGACCCATCCACGTCCTAAGGCACGGTTACCCCTTGGACGACGTCTCACATGATCGCGAAAAGGAGGACACAGGTGTCAAATTTACTGCTTGGGGTACTACGGCAGACATGCTCTACACAGGATCTAGCGACGGCGTGGTGAAGGTGTGGAACGTTCGGAAACGGCGCAAGCCTTTTGTAAGGAACTTGCTTGAAGCACCGGGCCCGATATCATGCGGTAGTTTCTCCCCCGACCACGCGAAACTAGCTGTTGGGGATGCTACCGGGCGCGTGTTTCTATTTTCGGTGGACAAGCGCGACGAGCATGAGGCGCACTTCACTACGCTGCCCGGAACAGGCCGAAGGGTCCGTCGTCCGAAGCCGTTTATGCCCCACCCAGAGCCGCCGCCGCCGGCACGGGACGCGAATCGCACAGAGCTCGAATCTCCAGAGCACTCCATAGGTGTGTACGCTCGAGAGACCTACCTAGCCTCAGGACAGCTCGTCCTGAACCACAACCCTGTGGTCGGTGCGGTCCAGGGCCCTAAGTATGCGTCCACAGGCCTTTTTCGCCGCGAGGCCCACCTTGACGAAGATGCGACCGGTCCGCTGCTGTCAGAGTACGAGCGCAACCAACGCGAGAGCTTAGACATGTGTCGGGGAAAGCGCCCTCGTTCGCAGAGGCGCCTAAAGAACCCCTTGGCAGACACCCCCAACTTGCTGCAACGACTTGTGCGAGAGCACGGGCATGCAGCCAACAAGATACGAGACCTTGAGGACCTGGAGTGGGATTTTCCGGAGCTCTGGGCTTCTCTTGAAAAGGACGGCGTGGTCTTGAGGGATCTCGACGAGGATTGGGGGTTTGCATATGAGGAGCTGCCTGCCAGCTTAGAGGGGAGAGCAGAGCAAGCGGAGCGCAAGTTGGAGGCTGGTAAAGAGCGACATATTACATCCACATAGGACTCGATACTACCCGGTATCATTTAACTAGCTTTTAGAGTTCAATAAGGACTGAAACAAATGGAATATGTCAAAACATTACGTTATAAGAGAGAATGTAGCCTTTTGAAGCGCTTTCAAAACGAAGCTCAATGTTCTTTGCAGGATCCACAAACCAAGTATAGGGTAGGCAGATGTTGGCACTAGGTGAGTGCCCCCTCATATGCACGTGACTGAGCATCTCGCCGTGTTCATATTCATTCACTTTATATTGATTCACCGCGTTGAGCATCGCAAGTTGCGAGTCTATAATAGGACCAAACAATTACATATTTAAATCGCGGGCAAATCGATACACCCCTTCGTCCGTTACAGGACAGGACGCCACGGCCCGATGACGCACACGTAGCCCGACCATCATAGTAAGGAACAATAGAACTGTCGCAACAAACCGTGTGTCCTCTGAAAACGCCGCCTAATGCTTAGCCGAGACCGAGTCACCGGTCAACTTTTCAACATAAGTCTTTGCCCTGTTCGAGTGGTCAGCACAACGAAGCTCGCCGCATTCAGACGGAAGAATGGGGACTCACATGTCACCAAAGGCGACCATGCAGATAGTCTGCCAAACACCAAGGCCAATGCGGGGCGCGACACCGCGGTAAAGGCCTCTGACGCCGTTGTTGGAGTAAATGTACTTGAAGGTGTTGCCGACCGTCATCTTCTTGGGCCGGTTGGGGTCCTCCTTCTTGCTCTGCATCTCGACGCGGATGACCTCGATGGGCTGGTTCCAGGCGCTAAGGCCACCGCCCAGGCCGCTGGCCAAGATCTTCTCCCAAGGGGACAGCTTGTCGCTCTGGCCCTTGCCAGTGGCAGAGCGGATCCAGCCCTCGGCCAGACGGCTGAGACCAAAGCGACTACCCCAGTTGGTCATCTGGCGGATGGCGACGGCGTTGACGCCCTTGTTAATACCGCGGATGCCCTCCTTGCGGTAGATGCCCATGAAAGTCTGGAAGGTCGACTGGGGCACGACGCCGGTGGCGGCCATCTTGCTCTTGGTGATCTCGACCGTCTTCATACAGGTGCAGAATCCCATGGTGGCGTAAGCCTGGGCGACACCACCGGTTATACCACCGAGGATACCACCACCAAACTCAGAGGCACCAGCCGCTCGAGCGTAGTACTCGGCCTCGGAAGCGACGAAGAGGAGGACGGCGCCCTTGGTGGAGGCTTCGATCCAAGCCCACGGAATGAGGCCCTGGTAAACTGCACAGCGGGCCCCGTCAGCATGTGACAAAACGGCAGCTCAGAGCGGCGCGACGGGGAAGAATTGCAACTCACAGCCAAAAACACCACCTCGAGACCAAACGCGGCTCAAGGCGGAGGTAAAGCCATCACTGCGGTGGGCGGCCATGGTGGTCTTGACGACCTCGAGCGGCTGGCCGAGGGTGGTGACCTCAAACATGTTGAGGCCGGCACCGAGA
Source organism: Tolypocladium pustulatum (assembly GCA_024340155.1). NCBI lineage: Eukaryota > Fungi > Ascomycota > Sordariomycetes > Hypocreales > Ophiocordycipitaceae > Tolypocladium > Tolypocladium pustulatum. The sequence goes on along the minus strand of JALHBY010000058.1, from coordinate 47,432 downwards.
AGCAAGTTGGAGAACTTGATGGGCTTCTTCTCCAGCTGCGGCTCGCCAGGGGCGCCGGGCAGAGTGGCGGTCGCGACCATGGCTATGGGAATTGCTGCAAAAGGGGGCCCTGACCAAGGGAAGAGGGTGCTTCGTCGCAAAGGGGCGTGATGCGGAAGACGCTGTACGGCGAGCGGCGAGCGAGAGCTTGCTGAGTCAGACGGCGGTTGTGCGGTTACCGATCGGCGGCGGAAATGGAGGCGCGAGGCTGCTCTGGAGAGGGAGCGATGGATGCAGATGCAGGACCGAGGCTGTTCGGGCAGTTGGTGGATGCAGTCCGTGTATCCCCGGAGGACAGAGCTGGGCGAGCTGGGACCTGGCCGACTTGCACGTGTCTGGACGCAGCTGTTAGCACGCGACGACGTTGGGCGGTGCCGGTGACTTTGCTTGCCCCGGTTATTACGGTACCTGTTTATGTAGCGCAAAAGGGGCCGCCTTATCAGTGGTGCCTGACAGGTGGCTTGAGCGTGTCGAAAGTACAAAGTACTCGTCCCACAGAGGTAGGCGAAAGGAGACAAGGAGCTCGAAACTGGTGAGACTGAGCTGCTTCCTGATGCAAGAACGAAAGCAGAAAGGAGCAAAAACAGACAGCCAGCTTCTCAATTGTTCATTCTTCCCATCCATCCACCTTCCTCCTGTCCCAGACCCTTGGAGAAAGGGCCGCCGAAATTCGCAGTGTTGGGTGGGCCTGTCCGCCAACCGTGGCTTGTCCTTCGCGCCAAAAACCCAATTGGGGCTCCCAACACGGCGATTGTTGAGGAGCCTGGGAAGTTCTACGTACCGCTGTCGGACCCTGTCGTCAACCATCTGCCATAGCTCGAACCAACCAGAGGCCAAGCTCAAACACATTACAGAAACACGGGTCCTTTGTATGTTTGGAGTAGATCCTCGACGGCAGGGTGGTTGCGCTCTCACGTTTTTGGCGGGAATGTGAGAAGATACCGTTCCACTTCAGTTTCCTTCTCTTGCCAGCAAAGGAGAAGCTACAATACCTTGGAGTCGTGGGCGAAGTACAGTCTGGCCTCCAGCTTTTAGAGACTACGGAGGTAAGGTATAGTCGTCTAGGGAGCGCCTTCCAGTTCATGTGGTGCCTAACAAAGGTGCCCATCATATAACATGATTGCGATTTCTTTACTCATTGCAACACGCCGGTGTCCTGAATCCTGCGCAGGTCGAATCTCCAAACACATACAAGATAGCCCCATCATCAGTTCGCAGCTTCATTACAAAGGCCTTGGTCGCGGAGAGCTTTATGTCCAGCCTCGGGCCTGGTTACAATTAGTTGCTGACGCTGCAGGAGCATGTGGCTCTATACACATGGCAACGGCCCAAGTCGAGTCACGACGAATTCGTAGCCGTCGCAGGCGCAGAAGCTACAGTCCGCAAGAAGTAGAAACCGATCTCATTGCCCCCAAAGGAAGAAATAGTCCCAAGCATATAGTACATATAAAGCGCTAGTGGGTTGTGGTATCTGCTTAGTCGCCCACAGGCTGTCTATCCCCAAAATCCGCCCTCCCAGCGCGCAAACACCTTGTCGTACAACCAGGCCATCAAACACGCATTCTGCCTTCCCTCGGATGCCGTTGCTTTTCAATCGTATCGCTCCAGTCTATCGTCCCAGTGTCTCATCCAGTCCCTTTACTGCTTGTTGCAGAGCTCAACCCACTTCTCGGTGGAAAAGGACTTGGGGCGCTCAATGGGCGCACCGAAGGCGCGGTCCAGAATCAGCTGCGGGAGCACACCAATGGCGCGGGACACACCGAACAGGACAGTGTAGTAGCTGGCCTCCTTCAGGCCGTAGTGCTGCAGGAGGACACCGGAGTGGGCATCGACGTTGGGGTAGGGGTTCTTGGTCTTGCCGTGCTCAGTCAGGACGCCAGGGGCAATCTTGTACACTTGGCTGACGAGCTTAAACATGGGGTCCTCGGGCATCTTCTCTGTGCGGTTGTCAGCTATGGATATCCCAGCCAGTGAACTGATCTCATCGGGGCGTGTACGTACCAAGAGCGAACTCGCGCTGAGCCATGTAGCGAGGATCAGTCTTTCGAAGGACGGCATGGCCGTAGCCAGGGACGACGCGGCCAGCGTTGAGGGTAGACCACAGGTAGTCGGTGATGGCCTTGTCGCTAAGGTCGTTGCCAACGGCCTTCTTCATCTCGGTGAGCCAGTTGAGCACCTCCTGGTTGGCCAGGCCGTGCAGGGGACCGGCAAGACCGTTGAGACCAGCAGCCAGAGAGAGGAAGGGGGAGCTGAGGGCACTGCCGACCAGGTGGGTGGTGTGGGCGCTGACGTTGCCACCCTCGTGGTCGGTGTGGATGGTCAGATACAGACGCATCAGCTCGACAAAGTCATGGTTGTCGCCGAAGCCAAGCTGGTTGGCAAAGTTGAACGAGTAGTCCTTGTCCTTCTGGATGGCAGCGACCTTGCCGCCCTTGAAGACGTTCTGGTAGATTCGCGAAGCGATGTTGGGCAGCTTGGCGATCAGGTCCATCGAGTCCTCGTAAGTGTAGCTCCAGTAGTCCTTCTTGTTCATGCCCTTGGCGTAGGCCTTCGCGAAGGACGAGGTGTGCTCGAGAGCGTTGACGGCCAGAGAGAACTGGGCCATGGGGTGGAGGTCAGTCGGGCAGTGGTCGATGAGCTCCTCAACGAACTTGGGGATGTCGGAACGGGCGGCCCACTCAGCGGACAGGTCGCGGACCTGCTGCTCGGTGGGAACCTCGCCGGTGAGGAGGAGCCAGAAGAGACCTACGCGAAGCAATTGCGTTAGCGCCCGCTGCTACGGAGCAGAAGCAGAAGGACCGAAAGAACTCACCTTCGGGAAGAGGCTCCTTGCCGCCGGGGGCCTTGGGCAGAAGCTCCTGGCACTCCGGGATGGTCTTGCCACGGAATCGGATGCCCTCCTCGGAGTCGAGGACGGAACCCTCCCAGACGAGGCACTTGATGCCACGGGCACCGCCATAGACCTGGTCAAGAGTCACCTTGTCGACGACCTTGGAGCCATGCTCTCTGCGGTAGCGGGTCAGCGTGTGTACGGGTCGGGAGCGTCGGCTCGCATCGTGGGGGCAACGTACTTCCGGAGAGCCTTGATCTGCTCAATCTTCTCGGGCAGAATCTCGGCGAAGCGCTCCTTGAGGGTCTGGGAGCAATCGCGTCAGTACGTCACGAGCGTCGTCGCAAAGCTACCAGCGCTCGCGCGCGCTCACCTGGGTCTTCGCGGAGTAGCATCGCACGGCGCTGAAGGCCGTGAAGGCCGGAGACCTGAGGGAGGCCCGCAGAGCAGAGTTGCTGAGGCGCGTGACGGAGGCCATTGTGAATCAACTATGGGTGGGAAGGAGCAAGAGGCTGGAGGAGACGCTTAGGCCGAGGACAAGAGGAGAAGAGAGAAGGTGTAATATGGGTCGGGAGAGTTGTTGAAAAGGGCGCAGCGCTTGTCTTTAGCTGCCGGGCTTCTCTACTGTACGGTGCGTACGGGGTCGAGAAAAAAATTAGCTGGAGCCTCCAGGAGTTCCGCTCATCCTGATCCTGGGCCTCGGAGACAGCGGGGGCCCTGGCTGCAGCGCTGGCCTCGCAGCCGACTGGACCAAGGTAAGGTAGCCTCTGGAAAAAAGGCACGGGCGCCACTCGCGCCCCCATAACGGCGAGCTCTCGGCGCGTTACATCACTATGACCGCCGCCAAAGCCACTGGGGGCCCCAGCCAAGCCAGCGTCTCCAGCTTCGTACCTCCGTGTTTCCGCCGGCCCCGGCCCACCGAGCGTTATCTCTGGAGCGAACACAGCCAATAATACCGCACTCTTGCTGACAGGGAGGGACGGCGACGGCGCACATGTCGTTTGTTGGAAGCGACTCGCGCTGGAGCGTACCGCACAAGCATTGCCGTTGGTAGATCCGGACGGGCGGAAGCGGAAGCCACTGCAACGTGCCCTGATCAGGCGTGCCGAGTGCCTTACCTTACACATGCGCGGCTGTCGTGCGAAGCTCAATTGCTGCTACTGGTTACTGGCATTGGGTTTCGGGGAAAATACTGGAGTCCCGCAGAGATGCAGATGCCTCGGGAGAGATCTGGTTCAATGTGGATGCGGGCCAACCAACGTCTTCCGCACTCTGCCGGTCGATGGGCGTACTCGTACAGCCAAGTGGCTTTGGCAACTGACCTGAGCATGTCGAAGTCGGCGATCGGGGCCATTTACCTGCTACTGGGCTTGCTTACTTCGTTCCGTCAAGAGGTGCGCTTCCGTCACGGACCGGATATCCCAACAGCCCCTCAGCCAGATTTTGCCTGGCCACGGGGGTTAGCAGGGCGACACATAAGTTGCATCCTCAGCTCCTCGGCAAGGCTTGCCCAACAGCAAATATTGTCGAAGCGAATCACGACAGTTGAGGCTCGCAGATTGCCTCTCACAGAGCAGGCAAAGTATTACTGCAGGACTTGAGGAGCCCTCCCTCGCACGAGTTGAGCGTTGAGCCTGCCTGACGTCCAAGGCTAAACTTCGGAGCCTCAGGTACGCGAGGCTGGTACGTACCGTACGGGCGAGCCTGCCACGCTAAACCTGAGGCATCTAGCGGTCACGTTTTTTGTGTGCCATGCGGGCATCAGCTGGTCCAGCCTGAAAAGCTCCCTTCACACCCACGCTTCCCACGCTTGGTCTCGGTTTCTCCCCTTTGCACCTCCATTTCCATACACACAAAATTCCCACATCACCACGAATCCATCGCCACGCCGCCGCTCCGTGGAGACTTCCATTTCCGGCGGCCACACCGTATTCCTCTCTCTCTGCACCCCGACCTCTTTTGACTACCGGACGAGCTTTCAGGCGGACTGCGCTGTCCATCGCCAGCCACCAAGCCGTCGGCGTGTTTGTGACTCGTCGCCCCCTGACGCCACAGTAAAGAAAACACGATAGTCGCGCCCGCGCGAAGGGAAAGAAGACATAGCGGCCACACGTACTCTCATGAGCCTTGGGCATCTCGTACACGCAACGCGCAACCAACTCGTGCCTTATCGCGGGCCTCGTAAACGCCTGTGTTTTGGTGCTGGCCCCTGCAGGCTCTATCGCGGCTGGGAGCAATAGAGACGTCAGTCCTCGGATACCATAAGCCTTGTTGCACCCTTTCGAGGCGTCCTGTTTTCGAAGCTTTGGCAAAGAGACCAAGAAGAAGCCTCGCGACTGCCAAGCCAGTCACTGCTCTCACAATTGTTCACCGGGATATTTTGAAGCACAGGATCCATCTGTTCGTATCCTTCCGGTACCTGCCATGGCATCTGCAGTAGCAGACCTGGACGCTGGCCTCCAGGCTATGCTAAACTTGAAACCACCTGGAGTGTCTGGATCTCGTATTACTAGCCTGACGACCCTTTGCGTCGCCAACATTCAGGTACGCCGCCCCAATTGTCAACGCCTGTTGGCTGGTTGACAAGCCCCATCAAATGCTGACCACCTCTTCGCAGTCCGAATCCGTACTCATCCAGAAGATCTACACGCACTTCAAGAAGGCGCCCGGGACGCACAAGTTGGGGGTTCTCTACGTAGTAGACTCTGTAACCCGGAAATGGCTCGAGCAAGCCAAGGCCCAAGGACAGCCAGTAAACAGCTCTGCACAGGATGGCACGTATGCCGCCGGAGTCCACCGAGTGACGGAACTCATGCCCGTGTTGATGAATGACATCCTTCAGTCCGCTCCGGACGAGCAAAAGGTACGCATTTATTTTCGAGATATCACAGCGCCGATGCGTTCCCGTAGCTGTGTCCGCTGTCCATGGCCGTGGTAGTGGTTGGCCTGCGAAGAGGCTCGACCGACCAGATGTCGTTGTCCGAACATGTTCATGTTGCGCGCACAACGATGTCAGTCAAGCTCTGAGCAGTGGATTGCCACGATCGCAGTCCCTGGCAAGCTCAAGCCTCCATGCGCTCATCTCATCCATCCGTCGACCTCTTATCCCACCCGACTTCTCCCAGTCATTCATTCATGCGTGTTCGAGGACCAGTAACTTACCACCCATCTCATCGTGCAGGAAAAAATCAAGAAGTTGCTTGACATTTGGGAGAAGGGCCAGACCTTCCCAACGCCGATGCTCGAATCGTTCAAGGAGAAACTAAATGCTCCTCCTCCATCAAGTACGTATTGAATGCATGTGTCTGTCACGTTTTGGTCACGGCATATGCACACGACAACTCCGCGCAGGCCCTGGCAGTGGCCGAGCTCTTGACTTACTCGCTTCCTCTCGCAGAAACTTCGACCACTCCTCCGGGCAGCCCGCCTGCAGGAATACTGGCTGGTCTCCAGAACATGCCTCCGGCCCCGGCAGCGCCCGTGGTTCCCAACGGCTCCTCCATCTTGGAGGCGCTCGCTAACATGGCTCGCCAAAATACCACGGCCGGGCCCGCCAGCTCCGGGCTGCCAGCTCTCGCTGCGTCGTACAGCCTGCCCACCTCTGGCTTGCCCCAGCCGGTAACGTCGTCAATATCTCATAAGCCATTGCCGCAAGCACAGGCACCACCCTCTTACAGTGCTCCCTCGCAGCCTGCGGGTATGCCCTCTCTGCCCTTCTCTCTGCAGCAGGTGCTGGGTCAGACCAGTGCCCAGCCATCTGCCGTGCCATATGCGAACAATCCGGCCCCCAACCCGTACGCCGCAGGCCCTGTCCCAGGCCCCGGGGCTCCTGGCGCCTCCGGACTCGACTCGAGTACGCAACAGCAGATCATGCTGATCAAGGCGCTCGCCGACCAGGGAGTGCCGTTTGACAAGATTCCCGCTTTGATCCAGAGCATGACGGGCGCTGCCTCTGCTGGTGGCCAGCCCTCGTCTCAGCCCCCCGCGCCCGTAGCACAAGGATCTTATCCTACTGGCCAACAGCTGTGGGGGGCTTCCGCGACGGCGTCCGATATTCCTCGGGATCGAGGCTATCAGGACGGTACGAGATCCCCTCCCAGATACCGTGGGCGTTCTCGCTCCAGATCTCCCGACCGTGCTTGGGGCCAACGCGGCTCCCCACGTGGTGGACGTGACAGGATGGACTACGGCCATCAAGACGACCGTGACCGCAACGGCCGCAGAGGCAACGACTACCGCCAGCGAAGCCCTCAGGGTCGACGGGGTCGTAGTGCGACGCCGTCCTCGGACCTTCCACACATCGAAAGATGGATTGACTTTGATCCAACGTTGCCCGACGGCCATATCAGGGTCCTAAGCCGAACCCTCTTCGTAGGAGGAGTCACGTGAGTCTTAGCAAATCAGGAGCTTACGTGCATGTTGCGCTGACCAAAATGCAGTTGCTCCGAAGCTGAGCTGCGCAAAATCTTCAGTCGTTATGGTACTGTACAGACTTGTATCGTTAACAAGGACAAACGTCATGCCTTTGTCAAGATGCTTACTCGCAAGGATGCGGTGGCTGCAAAGGACGGTACGGAAGACAGCAGGAATCTCGAGGTGCCTCTTAGGGTAAGTGTTGTCCGCCGCATTTTGCCGGAATACAAGCTAAAAATCAACAATAGACTCGATGGGGTGTTGGGTTCGGCCCCAGAGATTGCAGCGACTACTCGACAGGTATCAGTGTGATTCCCATTCACAAACTGACCGATGCCGACCGAAAGTGGATGTTGACTGCCCCGTACGGAGGAAGCGGAGGACGCAATATTGAGTCCAGGATGTGCGTTGAGGAGCCCGATATCGAGATTGGTGCTGGTGTATCGTCTAAGGCTATCAGCCGGCGTATGCAGACGGACAAGGGCGGCAGCAACGGTCCAAAGTCTACACGACACCGCGACGATGATTCTGGAGGCGGCAGCGGCGGCCGCGGTCGCCGTGGCCGAGACTCTGGCGGCCATCAGCAGCGTCGGGGTGGCGGTGACTACGTAGACAGCGGCGTGGGGGGCCAACCTCCTCCCGCGCCCGCATTTCCCTTTGGTATGGGCAGTCTTCCGAATGGCATGCCCAACTTTCCCTCTGGGTTCTACCAGAACTCGGGGGCTTCAAACGGGAACTGAAAAGGTGTTTGGGCGCTGAATGATACCCCAAGGTTGACAAGACCTTTGTTCTGCTACTGGCTTTCACAGGAGGAGATGGGGCGTTTTCGAGGGCGATGCTACACCAGCGTCCAGGTCATGATTGCTTGCTTGCTTTGCAGGCAACGAGACTCTTAAGGGCTTCTCTTTAGTTGAGGGATGTACACTAGCTGGGTTGGGCATGGGCCTCTGTGTGGTCTCGGTCTTGCTTTGTGCAGGTGGCTTTCGATATGGAGTGCGCCGTGTGGATACAGACAATGAAGTAGTTTTACCATCCAATTTGAGCTTGCTCGTTCCCGATAATGGAAAGATTAAGCTATGTTTTTGGGGACTCACTTCATTCCGCCATGTGAAACCCGAACCGCCTTGGGCTGAGCGGTGGTTTATAGAACGCTTTGCGCCGTGAAGACTGTTCTTCCGAGTCCATCTGTCTAGTGCGAATATGTAATCGACGTAGTACTCGAGGGCGTCGGAATGATTAGTTGGGCCCTCATCCGCATCGTGCCACAATGAGTTTCATCATGTAAATATGCTGTCAAGATGTGCTTTCCCTTTCCCGCGTCGTAAGATTCGTACCTGCCCTGGCCGAGAGAGCCATGCGATCTGACGGGTTGCTCGGCGCCAGGCTACCCTATACCAGTTCGAAATGGCCTGTGACGGCTACACCACTAAGCCACACGAAGCAAAAGGATTACGCACGACAATATCGAATTCGTCGATATCTCGCGCATAGTAGTATATACTTATCAACCGGGTAGGGTATCCGTCACATGGCCACCCCTACCAGCAACTTCAAAATCGCGGAACGCTAAGAATGCTTATTCAATTGCGTTGTAAGCATTTCGAGGACACGCTCCTACGGTTCCATATGTTGCTCATGGCGCGGGCCCATTATACACAAAAATCTCAACAACTTGTATGCAGAGCGGTCACCTCTACGGGATGCAATCGACAAGTTTAAATTATACACACACTGCACGTGTTCTGCAGCGCGCCAACGGCTATGCCGCCCATGTAATGTGAGAATCCTCATTGAAAGTTCATTTAGCTTTCAAGAAAGCTTCTTCTCAGAGTGTACAAAAGAGCTGGCAGCTTTCAAGACATGTCAGAAGGGGACCTTTGATCGATGCTCGTAAAACACGCTAAAGAACGCCGAAGCTCCCGTGAAATGACGTGCGATTGTACTCATTCGAGATTCGAGAATGTCTCAATTAGGCACAAGGGATAATAAGCTGCATTACGCCGTGTCTCGCCCCCTCGCGGTTCCTGATATGGATGGGACGCCCAAGCGGCGACAGGCCGCATCGGGAATTGCCTCCCCACTAACATGCGGCCCGTGGAGTCCGGACATTTGGACCTGCAGGGCAAGACGCCCGCCCACATTTCTAGAGAGCAGCCTCGCGCCAGGGCGAAAGAAGGGCCGTTTTCGCCTCAGCAGTGGACGCGACCATGAATTGCGGACCACAGAGGGGCAGCAGTCAGGCCGTCGCATGGGGCAACGGACCTGTCCTCGAGCACACGGGCCGTCGTGAGAAGCAGACGGCGACCGTTTCGGCATCGCCGGGGGGAACGCGGCCGTGTGCTCACGGAGGTGAGCCGGGGGGAGGCCAAGGAGATGCAGACGTCTGGGTGCTAGCCTGACCAGGGACCGGCGTGCTTCTCCCACGGGCAATAGCCAGCCGGAGGTGATCATGACTACGAATAGGACTAAACCCTGTCTCTCACTGCCAGAAATGAGAATGACGTTTTGCGCACCTCTAGCGACGACATCCGAGGCTTCCTGCCTGGCACACGAGCTTCTAATGGAGCGCCGGCAACACGTTGTTCTGGGTCGGGCAATTTGACCGAAGGGCCAACGGTACTGTACCTCTCGCTGTCAATTCGGTGTTCAAACACCTGCACTCGGACTCGTAGATGGCCGCAAACAGGTCGGCCGGGACAGAAGGGCCCCGGCCGAACAGCTTCACAGACGGCCGGTCCATCACATTGCGTCGCGACTCCGTGGCGCGTTGTGAGACTACGAGTTTCACCAGCCCGACTGCCGAACGGCTTTTTCCTTGTAATGTTGGTTCCCGAAACATTTCGTTACAATTCAGAGGGCCGTGCATTTGAAACCGAATAGGGCTGGACGGGTGTTTCCCCGGCAGAAAAGAACAACCATGGGATAGAGGCAGAAACACATGAATAGACGAAACGAACATTGAAACAACCGACAAACGCCGCCCCCCTCCGGAGGACCAAGCGCCGTGGGCTTCTGGGACGAGGGCGCGTTTCAGGGCGAAATGTTTGCACAAGGCGCGGCGTCTGATCACCTCGCTCGGACAATTCGATTCGGCGGCTTCATCGTCGACATGAGCGCTTTTCGCTCCCGCTGCCTCTACTCATTCGGACCACACCAAGTCCGTGGACTTGCCACGGGCAAAAGCGCAAAGGTGTCTCGTAGCGGTTCTAGAATTTTATTAGTGGACCGCATAAGTCGGCTCCAAGGGCGCAGAGGCCTCGGCAGCGGCGGCACGGGAAGAGTGGGAATAACATGGGTCTTGGGGGCAGGCTGGGCAGATGTAGCCTTGGGGAGCCTCGTCAACTGATGTGTTATCAGTGGCCAATACGGGAGTTTTGAATCATGTACAGTACGAGTACTACGTACGAGTACGGATACTCGGAGAGGTTGCAGCGCTGGAGGCGGGTGAGCGAGCGGGCCGGATGGGTAATAAGCGAAAGTGGCGCCTGCGGCTGGATGTTGGCCATACTTGGCCCGCCCCGTGTTGAGCCCACGCGCGAGATGATGGCATCCGGGAGTTTACGAGAACAAATCCGGGTAATTGGACACATCGCGGTCCCGGTCTTACCGCGGCGGTGGGCTCTGGCTGTACGGTTTTGTGTACTGCGAGATATGCGTGCGCATGGAGTTGAGAGTAGGGAATAATCATGAGCAAGGGGAGCAGAGGGTCTTGTCGATTGCATTGCCGACAGCGCCATTAGTGCACGAGAAGAGAACCAACAGCTGGCCTCGTTTGTGGCGTCGTGTTGACTCTGGGCGCCGCGGCCACCGCCGGCGAGTGCCGTTCCCGAACGACAGCTGAGGCTTTTGGGTAGAGGCCCTGATGCGTGATCAAAGCCTCACGGGACAAGCCCGTCTAGAATGAAGACGACGGTACGCAGCGCCGCGTCCTTCCTGGGGAGTGATTGACCCGATGGCGTTGCCGTTGCCCCAAGCTCAAGCTGCATTGAATGGCGAATCGGCTCTGGTGGTACTGACATGGTGCAGAATGGGTGCACGAGTAATAAGAGTATCTCCGTACGGATACGGCTGCACAATGTGGATGCTGGCCTGTCATATGCCTCCTAATCCCTGTCGCAGGACTGCGCGTGAGCACCAGGCCCGCAAGCTCACCCTGGTCAGCGAGCATGCACGATGGGTGCTGCCGGGCTGGAGGCGACCGGGGGAGGCTGTATGTACGCCCGTACGGTCGAAAACGGGGGCAGCTGACGAGAGGAGGAGGATGAGAGGTGGAAGTCGAGTTCGAGACGGCCTCGAAAAGGAATGTAAGCTAGCTCATATTTATCGCAATAGCAGTGACGACGGCTGCGGAGGAGCGAGAGAATCCTTCACGATGGAGGACACGACGACTTCTTGGTGTTGCCAGTGCTCTCCAAATGGCATCGACGATGATCGGACCAGCAGACAGGGCTCTCGATCCTGCCCAGCCTCCTCGAGCAAGGCCCAAGGCTGCCCCAACGCCTCACATGGGGAAGTCGGGAAGACCCCAGGCCGCGTCAGTTGCGAGGCGGTGGTTGATCGTCGGCCCCAGACGGTGTATGGCCGGTGTGGGCGGAAGACGGTGAGCGGCAGGGGCGACGACGACGGAGACGACGACGGAGAAGACGACAGCATATTCACGACCAGGTACATATGTATTCATGCTCCGGCGGCCGAGAGGGAGAAAAAGCTCTTGCAGCTGTAACGAGCGAAGCGGGATCGTCGCTGCGGCTGCTCATGCACAGCGGAGCATGCAATTGCCGCGACGGGTCAAGCGAATTGACGGCCTCGTCACCGACAAAACGGCTTCTCTCGGGCGGCATGGTTGCATGGGGACCAGGACCGCGGACACGACACGGCAGCGCAGTTTGGGGAAGCCATGACCGCTGCACAGACGCAAGAAATGCCTCGTCGTGTCCGTACGTACGCACATCAATCGCGTGTCGGTCAAGGAAAGTGGGCAGTCGGGAATAGCGTCGGCCGGGCGCTGTGGCCAAGACGTTCTCGAAGCCTTCACCGAAGGCGGCGGCGGCGCAGAGGCACGCGAATTATTGGGCCGCGGGAACAGCATCAGGACCCCATCACAATACCCATCACGTACCCATCGACGGATCCATCATGCACGGAGTATGCACGGAGATGTACGTTCTTCATGCAGCCGCTGCATCTTGCCCATGGGGCGAAGGCCCGTTGTGAATAATTAGCTCGTCGAGGCGCTGGAGGCGGGACCCCGTACCCTCTTGCTCCATTGTTTCCTTTCCAGAAGTGAACAGGCCAGCACGAAAAAGGCTCATCCGCGAGGGCGAGGGCCAGGGAGACACGATAACGTGTCTCCACCGCGGGAGCCAGAAAAAAACTCGTCGAGCCCGTCGTGTCGAGGACGGCGCCGGCGTCGCCCAGGCAGGCAAGTTTTACGCCGCAGAAACTCCCCGCCCCCCCACGGCGAGGCCGAGCCGACCAAGGGTTTCTGGTTCCGGTGTTGGTGCTTCTCCAGCCAGCTGGCGGGCTTGTCAAGCTGTCTTGGCTGCTGTCGTGCATTCAGCGGCGACAGAAAGCAAAGCCGCAGGGCCCATTGGCCGAGATGGCGCGCTGGCTGCGCTGGCCTGGGCCTGGGCTGGCCTGGTCTGGGGGAGCAGGGCCGGCATTCGCTTATACCGCACACGCCCGGGGGGCCATTCCAATGACGTAGCGTACCTACTCTGTTGTTTGCGGGCGACTAACACGGGGCCCTGCTGGCTTGGCTGCACAAAGCCAACGAATTGTGTACTGTATCGTAAGAGCAAGTACGACCAAGAGGGACAAAAAGTTCGGACTAAGCTCGACGATGCCAGGGCGGACAGAGCCAAGGACGGACGGCGATGAAGCCTTGCCAGTCGGCAATTTCGTCATGGCGCCTTCCGAGTTCAAGGTAGGCTGCCGATGCGGACGCCGACGGTTCGGAAGCTGCGGTTAGAGCAAGCATAAGGCGCGACCAAGGGCCAAGGAAAAATTGTTTCGTCGGCGAGTCTGCAGCGCGAACGCCGTCCCGGCCTACCGACCCGACGCTCACTCACCGCGAGGGCAACTCAGGCCCCCAAAGCCAAACCACTAAACTATTAGCACCAAGTACAGCGGGCACAATTTTTCTCACAGCGGGTGGCTCGCCGAGCCCTAAATGTGCTAGCGCGTGCCCTGGAGCACAAAAAAGTGAGACCGCTGAGATGGAAGGGGACGAGGCACCTTGCGGTACTTGTCGGCGTGGGCTCGGGGCCAGTGCGGGCACGGTGCTCCAGGTCCCCCATCCCAGGCGGGTCGAGGACCTTTTCCGGCCGCGTCCCAATCTCAATGGCCAATCATCCACTTTTTCGTCGCTGGGATTCCGCCCAGTTGCGCCCTCGGCCATTGAGGGCGGCTCCCCCGGGCCCCAGCTCGAAGCCAGCCAGTCAGTTCACGATGGGATTCACGGCCGTTGGCCTGCTGCGCGAGAGCTGCATCCGGCCACCGCGGACACCTACCAGTCGACGAAGACAGAGCACGACGGCCGCCTCCATCTCTCGGACACGGCGCTCGTGATCATGACCGGAGCGGCAGCTGGCAAGTGGCGGCAACTGCAGCACGAGCTACGTAGGCGAGGCAAATTGTACCTGGGCTTGCCAGGTAAACAGTTTCAATTGCTCCCATGAAGCCCAAAGCGTCCATCAACCACAGACAGACGGACGTGCCGGCCAAATGCCGATGCCCTCCCTGGGTCTGAGGCCCATCTGGCATCAGCCACCTCGCTTGGTCATTATGAGTCCTAAAACCCTCATCCCTCAGACGGGGCTCTGGAACAGAACAACCTTGAGTGCAACCTTAAAGGCCGCCGCGTTTAGAAGGGCCATGATCGGCGGGCGAAACGACGCAGAAACAACAGCAGGAGCTTCGTCTGAGACGAGACCAAGGTACTGCGGCAGTTGGAGAAGGGGGCCCGCACGAGCACTCGCCGACCTCGACGACACGTCGTTCAGGGTCCATGCTGTTGACAGGACTTTTGGGGACACGGCGATACGGGACCCGGTGTCTGAAGCAGACTTGGCCAGCGCCCGAGGCAATGCCGATTCGACCCTTCCAATCCGTGCTGCTATATCAAGGCACGGCAGAAGTGAATAGCAACGCCGTGAGCAAAAGGCCAAGCACGCACTTGGCAATGCGATGTGAGGATCGCTGTCGGGAAAGGCGTCCGTCCCTGGACGAGACTTTCTTGACATCTGAAATTTGATGTTGCCTTTTTTGTTGTTGCACACACTGCGCCGCGACTCTACTTGCACGCCCGTTTTCGTATATGTCGGCGCCGCGGACGACGAGGCTGATGGGCCTAGGCCGCTGACCGCCGAGGCCCAACGGGGCAGCCCCCAGTGTCGTCATGATGTGGACGCGGAGCCGAAAATGCCTCAGCAGCTACGGACACCACCGAACTCGGGCGTCCATGGTAGCTCGGAATTATGTACAGAAAACGCATCCTTGATATACGCATGGTAAGCAACGTGAACAATCTCCTCCACGGCGACAGCGAGAGCACCCCTCTGCATCGCCCGACGGACGAGACCCTCGTGCCCGGAAGACCAACCCTCTTGAATGACTGAGGCATGTGGACGAGCGTATGTAGGAGCGGGAGAGCACAGACGCCCAGACGGCAAGCCACGGGTGTCAAATCGGCAGGCATAGCAACAGACGTACCTGTGTGTGACAGCACCACTCGCACGCTCACTCGCTCGCTTGCAACTTGTGATAAGAGCTCCGGCCCGGTTCGTCGACGGCTGTCACGGATGCAGCGGACTCACCGGGCGCTTCTAAACGCATCAATTGGCGTGCCGTCCACGTCCCGGATCGACTCCGTTCTTCAGAAGCAGCAGCCCAGGGCCCCTTGCGGCCGGGCGGCGATTCCATCATCATCGCTCAACTATTGTCGGTCAGCCGTACTCGTAGACAGGCGGTAGCCGTGCAGGCGACCTGGAGATTTCGCATCCGCCAAGGACCGCCCGCCTCGCGGGGCTAGCAGGGCGCCTCACCCACTGGGACTGGCCTAGCAGCACTGGCTGAAATTACCCGCGGCGACAATCGCACTGTAATGCTGCGCAGCGGATGCGCAGGCGGGGCACCGTGCGCGCAGCGGCCGAGCTCGCAAGGAGCACGTCGCCGCACGACATTTCGGTTTGATGGCGCTGGCCTTGGCGTGCCCTAGTCCCAGTCCTCTACTGTGCTGTGCACCAGGCTACGAGTAGCTGGCGCTTCTCTCTGGCTGGTGAGGGCTTTGTGGGTGTGGGCGCGACCCCCGGAGGGTGGGTGTCCCTGGGATTGGCGCTAGAGCCTAGCGGGCATGATACGCACCGTGCCCAGGCCAGGCAATCCGTACGGCCCGAGTCTGGGTACTTGTACCAACAGCGCAATGCGCCTCCGGTGCCTGGGATAACTGGGGATTTGGGGGGGCCCGTGGCCTGGTGGCATGGTGACATGGGTTACCTGATGAGCGCGGGTGGGGGCAAGGCAGGAGGAACCAGAGCCGGGCCGGACTCACGTTTGGCTCAAGCTTTTGTTGTTGATGGCTGCTGGGGCATGGCTGATGATGGGTGGTGTAGGCTCCATCTGTCTCTTGCTGCAAAAGGCTAAACGCCCATAGTGAAGGCCGCACCCATTGAAATAGTCGCTCCCACCCAACCCGCGGCCTCGCTTTCTCTCTTTTCTTCCCTTTCCTCTACACCCACGAATGCGTTGCACATAAGTGACCATACCTCTCCTTCGTGTGGTGCTTCGACACTCACCTTCTTTCTTCTTTCTCCCGACCCCCTCTCCACTCTACCCTCAGTCTGCTTCTCGTGACGTGCGACAAGTCTCGCCGTCCTGCCGCCTCCTAAGAGCGCTCACAGTACCGCGGCATTTCTTAATCACCTAAGCAACCACAGCAACCACACCCGCAATGGCGGACGACAAGGTTGCCGGCGCGCCCGCGCTGGACACCAACATCGAGTCGGGCAACTTCGATGAGAAGCGCGCGCAGCAGCACCATGACCAGCAGCACCTTGAGCAGCACCACGGTCAGCAGCAGCAGCAGCACGTTGCGCCCGTCGGTGGGCCGGCCCCTCTGGCGAAGAAGACTGCCGAGGCCGACGACGACGAGGACGAGGACATTGACGCCCTGATCGAGGACCTCGAGTCCCAGGATGGCCACGGCGTCGAGGAGGAGGAGGAGGACGAAGGCACCCCTGGTGGTGGCCGCGTCGTCCCCGAGGACATGCTGCAGACCGACAGCCGCGTTGGTCTGACCGAGTCCGAGGTTGTTGCCCGTCGCCGCAAGTACGGTCTCAACCAGATGAAGGAGGAGAAGGAGAACCTGATCCTCAAGTTCTTTGGCTACTTTATCGGTCCTATCCAGTTCGTCATGGAGGTGAGTCTGCTACTACGCATTTCCCCATCACCATCACCACCACCACCATCAGCACACCTCCCCTGGGCATTTGGTGCAGTGCGCCTGTTGGTGCGCTGCAATCCGATGACCATTTGTTATTGTCCGCTGTTTGCATTTTTCCACCCGCTTTTTTTTTGCGGCGCCGCAGATTACCAGCTCCACACAAGCTCGGGTGGGCCGCCAGCAATTGGCTCACCGCACTGGCTGGCTCCATGTGGGGAGGCCGATTGATCCGACGCGGTCCCGCGGCCAACGCCCCCACTGTTTGTTCGAAACCTGGACATGCCGATCGTCGCTGGCAGCAGCGCTCGCTCGCAGCGGCCGGCACCGTGGCGGCCCAGCCAGCACACCACCCGCCCAGCGCCTACCACCCGCTCGATTGATTCCATTCTGCTAGTCATTGACCACCCTCGCATTTTCGATTCCAACCCGGACTGCGCTAACCCATTCCGTCTGCTAGGCTGCCGCCGTCCTTGCCGCTGGTCTCGAGGATTGGGTCGATTTCGGTGTCATTTGCGCGCTGCTCATGCTCAACGCCTGCGTTGGTTTCATCCAGGAGTTCCAGGCTGGTTCCATTGTCGAGGAGTTGAAGAAGACGCTCGCTCTCAAGGCTGTCGTTCTCCGTGACGGCACCCTCAAGGAAATTGAGGCCCCCGAGGTCGTCCCCGGTGATATCCTGCAGGTCGAGGAAGTGAGTTTCTGCCCTCCCGAGACCCGTGCCATTGACGCAAAGTCTGATGCCACGGGGCCTGTTTCCATCGCGCAATTGACTAACATGGTTACCCCCAGGGCACCATCATCCCCGCTGATGGCCGCATCGTCACCGAGGATGCCTTCCTCCAGGTTGATCAGTCCGCCATCACTGGCGAGTCTCTCGCTGTCGACAAGCACAAGGGCGACAACTGCTTTGCTTCCTCCGCTGTCAAGCGTGGCGAGGCCTTCGTCGTCGTCACCTCCACTGGTGACAACACCTTCGTCGGTCGCGCTGCCGCCCTCGTCTCCCAGTCTGCCGGTGGCACTGGTCACTTCACTGAGGTGCTCAACGGCATTGGTACAATTCTGCTGGTTCTTGTCATTGTCACCCTCCTGATCGTCTGGATCTCGTCCTTCTACCGCTCCAACGACATTGTCAAGATTCTTCGATTCACCCTGGCCATCACCATCGTCGGTGTCCCCGTCGGTCTTCCTGCCGTCGTCACCACCACCATGGCTGTCGGTGCCGCCTACCTCGCCAAGAAGCAGGCCATCGTCCAGAAGCTGTCCGCCATTGAGTCCCTGGCCGGTGTCGAGATTCTCTGCTCCGACAAGACCGGTACCCTGACCAAGAACAAGCTGTCTCTGTCTGAGCCCTTCACTGTCCCCGGCGTCGACCCCGATGACCTGATGCTCACTGCCTGCTTGGCCGCCTCCCGCAAGAAGAAGGGTATCGATGCCATCGACAAGGCTTTCCTCAAGGCCCTCAAGTACTACCCCCGTGCCAAGGGCGTTCTGTCCAAGTACAAGGTCCTTGACTTCCACCCCTTCGACCCCGTCTCCAAGAAGGTTCAGGCCGTTGTCGAGTCTCCCCAGGGCGAGCGCATCACCTGCGTCAAGGGTGCTCCCCTCTTCGTCCTCAAGACCGTCGAGGAGGACCACGCCATCCCCGAGGCCATTGACAAGGCTTACAAGAACTGCGTCGCCGAGTTCGCTACCCGTGGTTTCCGTTCTCTGGGTGTTGCCCGCAAGCGTGGTGAGGGTGCCTGGGAGATTCTCGGCATCATGCCCTGCTCTGACCCCCCTCGTCACGACACTGCCCGTACCATCAACGAGGCCAAGCTCCTGGGTCTGTCCATCAAGATGTTGACTGGTGACGCCGTCGGTATTGCCCGTGAGACTTCCCGCCAGCTTGGCCTCGGCACCAACGTCTACAACGCTGAGCGTCTCGGTCTTGGCGGTGGTGGTGACATGCCCGGTTCCGAGGTCTACGATTTCGTCGAGGCTGCCGATGGTTTCGCCGAGGTCTTCCCCCAGCACAAGTACTCTGTCGTCGAGATTCTCCAGCAGCGTGGCTACCTCGTTGCCATGACTGGTGACGGTGTCAACGACGCTCCCTCGCTGAAGAAGGCTGATACTGGTATTGCCGTCGAGGGTGCCTCTGACGCCGCTCGCTCCGCCGCCGACATCGTCTTCCTTGCTCCTGGTCTGGGTGCCATCATCGACGCCCTCAAGACTTCTCGCCAGATTTTCCACCGAATGTACGCCTACGTCGTCTACCGTATCGCCCTGTCCCTGCACATGGAGATCTTCCTTGGTCTCTGGATCGCCATCCTGAACAACAGCTTGAACATTGAGCTCGTTGTCTTCATTGCCATTTTCGCCGATATCGCTACCCTGGCCATTGCCTACGACAACGCTCCTTTCTCGCAGACCCCCGTCAAGTGGAACCTGCCCAAGCTCTGGGGAATGTCCATCCTTCTCGGTGTTGTCCTGGCTGTCGGTACCTGGATTGCCCTGACCACCATGTTCGCTGGCGGCCAGAACGGCGGTATCGTCCAGAACTTCGGTCAGATCGACCCCGTTCTCTTCCTCGAGATCTCCCTGACCGAGAACTGGCTGATCTTCATCACCCGTGCCAACGGCCCCTTCTGGACCTCCATCCCCTCGTGGCAGCTCAGCGGTGCCATCCTGATTGTCGACATCATCGCCACCTTCTTCTGCCTGTTCGGTTGGTTCGTTGGTGGCCAGACCAGCATTGTCGCCGTTGTCCGTATCTGGATCTTCTCGTTCGGTATCTTCGCCATCATGGGTGGTCTCTACTACTTCATGCAGGGCTCTACCGGCTTCGACAACCTGATGCACGGCAAGTCCCCCAAGCGCAACCAGAAGCAGCGTTCGCTGGAAGACTTTGGTAAGTTTGAATCCTTGTATTCCCCTGTCATCCTCGTGACCAGATGTGCTGACTTGTCCCGCAGTCGTCTCCCTCCAGCGCGTCTCCACCCAGCACGAGAAGTCGCAGTAAATATGGCTCTACATTACATACCCGCACGGCTAAAAAGGCCTGCTCCTTTCGTCTTCACTATGTCTAAATTGCATTGTATGAGTCTTACCCGAGCATTGATGCGGCCCTGGTGTGCATGAGGAGGCAACTTTTCGTATACCTAGAGATGGTCTTATTAGACAACCTAATAAAGAAAGTAAAAATATCTTGCTGTGTCGGTGTACGTGACCTCGTTGGTGCTGACTATCGGCTGGAGTCCTGCATCCAAGTGGGCAGATGGAACTTGGCCCTGAGGATGCATGAGACCCTGCATCATGATCTGCTCTAGAATCCGCCTGGGCGGCGAGGCTGTGCTGTAGGGCTGATATGGCGTTGGGGAATGCGGATAGCTGTCTTAATGCCCCATTGGGGCCACTGTGCCTTTTCATAGTGGTGTTTTGCCACAGACGGCTTAGGTCACGTGACTTTCACGTTTCGACCACAGACCAGGTCACGATATGCCTGCGGTGAATCTTGAACTGACAAAGCCTCGCCGATGTTCAAACATGGCACAAGATACGATTGAGGCTTATGAAATTGAAGCTCTCTCATCGGAGATCTAGGATTGATTGAACCTCACCTTGATCGGGGGTTCAACAGTGGCCTCGGGCAAGATGCCCGTCGAGATCCCAGGGTACTACTATGGTGAGTGAGACCTCGTTTCACGAACCCCCAATACAACATGGATTTGCACGGCTGAGCTGATGAATGTCATTTTGATATACAGACGAGGCCAAAAAGAAGTATTTCAAGATTGAAAAATCGCACACAGCGCCCTCATCGGCAGCATGGTCCGCCGACTCTGTCAGGAAGCGCAAGATTGAGGACGCGACCCAGCAGGCGGCAAAGCACCGCGCGCACCTGGTGCGGAATCACACCAAGCGACACAGAGGACTCGTGCGGGACGTCGTGGCGTCGGGTCTGCTCGCGCGCGAGTCGGAACGGCGGCGTGTAGCCGAGCCGGGGCGCGGACGCCCGGACGATGGCGACCTGGGCGCGGCGGCGTGGGCCGGCGGGCTGGTGGGAAAGGGGCACATAGCTTTTGTGCCGAGCTTCGCGCGGGCGAGGTTTGTGAACATGCCGTGCTTTTACGTGGGCGGTCAGGATAGCAAGACGGGACTGGGGGTGGCGTATGCGAGTGAGTGAATCGTGGTGATGAGACGTGCATGAGCACGACTGACTTTGGTCCTAGCGCTGGATGAGGAGACGCTCGTGGGGAGCTATATACCTACGGACGACAACGACAGGTTTGCTTGACTAGTCGCTGCGACGTGGAGCAGAGTGCTGATGGCATCGCAGAATCACCTTTGACCGGGAACGGCCAGGGACGCTGGAAAGGGGCCCGTCGTTTCGAACAGAGATGATACGGTGTCCGCAGATGTCATCGATAAAGTACCACCAACCCTCGCACAAGCTCCTGCTCACGTCGAGAGAGCCCGACCACAGCTGCGGGCTGTACTTTTTCTCCCCCCCACTGTCATCTGCCGACGATGCCCGGCCGCACTGGCTGCTCGGCGAGAGTACGTCGCACTGCTGGAAACTCGACTGACTTGAGCGATCGCTCTCGCTAACACGACACAGCAAACCACTACCAGCGACTCTCGATCCGTCACCGCCTGCGGGACGAGTGGCTTGTCCACCAAAGCACGCCCGCGCCCGCGTCGTCGGACCTGCTCTGCGTCATCGGCACAAACGCCGGCATCCTGCGCGTCCGGTCCAACGAGACCATGGCCTGGATCGCGCCGCCGAGCCCGTCCAAAGGCGTCCACCTGCCGCAGGAGATTTTCGACCAGGATTTCCAGCACGACAACCACAACGTGCTTCTCGCCGGCGGGCGGCAGCCTCGATTGTGGGTTACGGACCTGCGCACGCCCGAGTCCGAGTGGACGCACGTCCGGCACGCCAGCTCCATTGCGCACGTCCGCAGCGTGAGCCCGCACCAGGTGCTCGTCGCGGGGCTCCAGAGCTCCATGGCCTTGTACGACATGCGCTTCTTCGGCCGGCGGCCCAACGGGGCGCGGCCGCTGCTCGACTTCCCCGCGTACCGCAACGAGGCGCACTTTCACACGGGCTGGGACGTGAGCGCCGAGCTCGGCGCCGTGGCTGCGGCGCACGACGACGGCACGGTCAAGCTCTTCTCGCTGCGCTCTGGGCGGGCGCTGCGCAGCAGGGCCCTTCAAGGTGTCAAGACAGAGACGCCGGTGCGGGCACTCATGTTCCAGACGATGCCGCGAGAGAAGGCGCCGAGCTTGTTTGTGGGCGAGGGGTCATCGCTGAACAAGTACTCTTTTGGGACCATGGACCTGGAGGACGAGGCATAAGTTGTTTGTGCTCCACGACTGGCGCACGATTTGGGTTGATCTGTTAGTATCGCGGCGCGTTGCTGCGGCTCATGGACATGAAGCTTCTCTCAAACTTAATGAAGGATGCATGGACGGTCGGTCATAGGGGCATGGTTAGGAACTGGTTGATATGGCGTCCTGGAACACGGCGTTTCGTTGGAATTCATGGCACATGCCTGCAAATAACAGTACTTTACACATGCAAGTAGCATTTGGCAATTATCCCAAGGCCCGACGGACAAGAAAAAGAAGAGACAGAGGCCATCAACATCTGCACACATGATGTGTGCATAGCCAGACGGTGCTGACAAGCTGCGTCCAGTAGGACGGACGGCACAGGTAAAAGAAATTGCAAAAAGGAAAGCACACGATGTACTTGCGTGATCTGGGAATCGAACCCAGGGCTCCCCGACGTTGCTCGGATGGCAACGGAGAATTTTACCACTAAACCAATCACGCTACTTGATATCAGAGGCAAGGATAATGTCAGCTATAAAGAGTTGTGGATGGGAGGAAAGGGGGTCTGGTCCCGTACGAGTAATTCCTTTTGTGTGCGGCGAAGTGAGTGAGTGCGGAATTTGTGCACAGTGGGCCCGCCAGCGTACTCGTAAGTCAGGGCTCGGCGGCGGTGGTGGTCGCGGTGGGGGCTCGGAGATTCAAGACGGGCGGGTCCTCCGCCAAGGTGGACAGCGCTTGAGGGGCCGGATATTGGACACGGGATGATATGGGCACTCGCATGCATTGGATTCATGGTAAGAGATGAGGTGGTTCAGCGAAATGACAATGGTATTGCCTATGAGCATCCTGGGGAATAACACAACTACTCGTAGTGTACAATTAGCTACTCGTAGTGTACAACTCTACATGAGCGTTGGCGGCTGCAGTCTCTCACGTCATCGGCTCATCGACGACACAGACGACGATGCCGCGCCGGCGCCGGTGCCGGTCTTGGCATCCAGGTTGCACGTGTCGGCCAGCGCGGGAAATGCGCGGACGAAGCGGTCGCCGAGGCGCCAGTTGTCGAGGTTGCGCAGGTGGCGCTCGAAGACGGGGTTGATGACGACGTCGTCGCTGTCGGCGGCGTCGGGCCGCACCACGAGCAGCGTGTCCGTCTCGTCGTAGGGCCAGCTCAGGCGCAGCGTGGTGGTGTAGGGGATGAAGAAGTTGTCAAAGCCATACTCGCCGCGGCCCGACAGGCCCACGAGGGCGTCGCGCATGGCGGGGAAAGGCAGGTGGTCGATCCAGGCCGGGTGCGGCGACAAGAGCTGCGCGGGCGAGGGCCGCATCCAGGGAGGCAGGCGGTCGTAGTTGTCGCGCGTGGGCGCAACTTGCCAACGCATGACGAGGAACATGATGTACAGCACGGCCACGCGCTCCGGCAGCGCCGAGATGTCCGGGAAGGTGGCGAGGATGTCGGTGAAGACCTTGGACAGCGGATGGCTGTATACGCTCTGGGCCGGGTTCAGCAGCGACGACACGGACGGGTAGCGAGGGCCGACCACTTCAGGCATGGGCAGCCCCTCGGCTGCGCGCTGCCGCCGCTCGCTGAGAAAGTCGAGCAGCAGCGAGTCGAGTGGACACGTCGGGCCGCAGTTCTTGACCGGCATGGCGTACCGCGGCAGGTTGCCCGGTTCCGGGTCTGGCTCGACGCCGGGCGTGTACGGACTCGGGACTGCGCCGGAGGGCGACTGGCCGGACATGGACATGGTGCTGGCATCGCCACCCGCCCCTTCGGCCGATGGGCCCACGGAGCTGGGCCGCGTCCGCAGCGCCGGACTGCTCGCCGAGGCCGTCCAGTCGTGCTTCATGGGCACGTGGTGGAACTGCGGCGAGTCCTGCGCGCCGTGAAGCCCGCTCTGCACCCGGTTGACCTGCTGGCCGGGCTGTAGCAGAAAGTCAAGCCCGAGTCGCTCCGGGCCCATATCGAGGCCGTGCCGGAGGCGCTGCCTTTGCAGGTGCAGCTGTGCTGCATTCGGATCCATGTGCTGCTGCTGCTGCTGCTGGCCGTGATGCCACCCCTGCGGGGAGGCGTAGTCGTGCTCCGTATGCCCGGCTGCCGGAGACGCAGACGCAGACGCAGACGCGGACGCAGACGCAGACGCAGAATACTGCAACCCCCGTACCTGTGCCGCGACCGGTGCCACAGGTGCGGGTGCGGGTGTGATATGCGAGTCCTCGCTTGCGCCTGGGATGCCGCATCAGCTCCATTCCACCGAGGAAAGTCATCTCGAGCCGGAAGAAGAAACTCACCAGTGCCGATGATGGGCTTCAGGATGCCAACCACTGCCACCAGCTGCCGCTTGATGTCGGCATTCTCCTGCTCAACGGCCTCCTTGGCACGCACCACGGCCTGCAGCTCCTGGTAGGGCTTGAGGTTGGTGAGCTCCTCGATGCGCCGCTCCAGCGTCTCGATCTGGTTCTTGGTGCGATGGCGAATGGCGCGCTGGGCCTCGCGGTCTGGGCGACGTGTTAGCGAGCCTGATGCTGTGACACCGAGTGGTACGGCGCCACCATTGATGGCCATCAGCCAGGTGGGCAAGGCGCTCACCGTTGGCCCGTTTCTTGGCCAGCTGTTCGGGCGTCAGGTTCGCCACGCCCCGCCTGCCCGGCACCGTCTTCTTCCTCTTCTTCGCCCGGCTGTCGTCTTCATCCGCCGCCTGCTCGCCGTCCTCGTACTCATCCCCGTCTCCGTTCCGCGAGAGACTGTCCGCCTCCCGCTTCATGGCGGGCCTCGACGTGTCTCCCGAGGGGGTCTCCGTCGCCGCTCCCGCCTCTCGGCCACGGGCTCCTCCTGGGGAGTCGGCCGTGCCGGTGCCGGCCCACTCCCCGTGCTTGTCTTTCCCGGCGACAGACAGACTAACGATTGCCTACACTACCCGTAGGTCAATCGCGCCCCGTATCCGGCAGGTCCGGCGCCGTTGGCTCCTCTGCCGAAGAAAAGGGCAAATCAGGGTCCACGTAGCGGCGCCCAACAGCTAACAGACCGTAAAGCAATACGTAAGTCAGACGGAGCCTCGGCTTCCTCGTCTCGGATAGCCGGCGGGCTCGCGACTGGTCGGAGTGGGGATTGCGCGCATGCGCCGACCAGGGCACGTTGGGGGGCAAATAATAAGAGTTGCTGAATCAGAGCCGTCGTCTGGAGGCGGTCGAGCCCGAGTCATGGACACGATGGTGTTTGGCCGCATTGCCGGCACGTGCCCCCACAACCACGAATGCGGGCCGTGCATCAGCTGACTTGTCACCTGCCGCCCTGGTCAGTCGCATTGCTGGGAACCATGGAGTAAAAGACAACAACATTTCATCCCTCTCCTTACAGAACACCCGTCTCTTTGACAAGTCACATCAAGTATCCAGTCTTAATTCAATAGCACCGTGTCGGCGCTTCCATCGTAAACCTAGGGTAATATCTGGCCGCCGTTCCATCTCGAGACGCTTCACCCCGTTGTCTGTATACACCACCACGCAACCTGGGCCCCCTACTCCGCCGACGCCCTCGCCAGCGCCTCGTGCAGGTGCGGCGGGAACCGATACCGCAGCTGGCTCGTGTACGTCGTCAGATCCAGCGTCATCTGCTTCAGCTGCTCAACCATCATCTTCCGCGTGCCCTCGTTGCCGCTAAACTGCCCATTGCTGAGCTGCTCCCGCTGCCGCACGCAGCAGATGATAGTCCACATCAGCAAGTTTGGCACGTTGATCGACACCGGCTGCGAGAGGCCCGAGAACTTGGAAGCAAACGCCCGGATCGTGCTGGCGTCGCCGGCCGCGTCCAGGGGCAGGATCTCGAGGCCTCGGATTTTCTGCACAAATGTTAGCGCTTGCCGTGCACCTTGGGCTGTCCAAATTACACTTACATCCAGACCTTGAGCCCATTGGCCCGCTTCCACGAGCTTCTTGATGGTGCTCATCTCCAGCAGCACCCGGCAGGCAACCTTGTTTTGGTCCTGAATCTTTCTGTAGAACATCGCATCCCGTTCGTACATCGCCATCATAGTCTTGGCCAACTCGACAGGGTCATCAATGGACGCTAGGCTGAGGCTGCTGCCTTGCTGCGTCTCTGCCTCCTGCCCGGCCGCTCTCGGCTTGACAGGCACCAAACGCATAGGGTCCTCGCCAATCTCGAGCGAAATGGCCTCGCTGAGAGCTCGGCTGACAATGGCCACCACCGTGTCGTATTCGCCGGCCAAGTGATACAGCAGCACAGAGTCGGTAGTCCGTCCATTCTCGTCCGCAAAGCTAGCTGCTTGCAGCGTCACCGTATTGACGAAATCATCCTCATCGTCGAGACCTATCAACGGGCCACGCTCCTCGATGATGCCGCGGATGCCGCGACCGTCTGGTCTGATGTCTCCGATCAGCTTGCTGAATTCGCGAGTCTCCAGAACCAGGTCACGCAGAGCCTCGTGGCACAGACTGCTCTGCCTCTGTCCTGCCTCTCCGCCGAGGTCACGGTTCAAGCAAATAAGTGCCAGGTAGTCCACAGCCGACACCACGTCTGCGGCACGAAAGTCCCTCGTGTAGTAGCCAATCATGCGGCCGAAGTTGATCTGCGGTAGATTCTTGACGCTGTAGCTGCGGAGGTCATTGGATCCCGACATGGGATCACTTGGCCGTAGTAGACCGTAGTACTCGAGCGCGAGGCCAAAATGGACGGCATCCAGGTATGAGAAGGGATAGAGATAGGCAATGGCGTCCTCGAACATGCCTGAGAGGATCTGAAGGTAGAAGAACATGCCGAAGCTGCCGTTGCTGGTATCTTCCGAGTTGGCTTTGGGAAAGTGCTTGAGTCCAATTTCTCTGATGCTGGTTTGCAGTTCCGCCAGGCCGTACGACTCCCCCGCCATCTCCAGAGCCTTGTCTCCTTCCCTGGCCAGGTTGAATTGCAGCCAGATCCAGTCGTTGATGTCTGTGTTTAGGCCGTCCAAGTTGCGGTTGCCCAGCTCAATGCGTCCAATGACCTTGTAACAGGCCATTCGGAAGGGATCGATGGAGTTCTCCGGGGCGTTGCGGGAGCGCTGGATGAACTCGTTTGTGCAACGATCGAGGAGCTTCCGATTCGTAATCCGACGATCCTCGCTGGCCGCGTAGTTGTTGAGATACGTCGCAAACGTCCGGTCGATTCCCCTGAAGTGGTTGCTGTTGTCATTGACGTACTGGGCCGCCTCGTTGACGTGGCCAGACCGAAGGAGGTAGAAGACAACTGCCCACACATACTCGCCCTGGACTAGCTGCAGCTCGGTATTATCGGGCACCAGGTCCTTTCGGGCGGAGCGCAGGCGAATGTATGCCTTGATCTTGCTGGTGATATCCGGGAGACCGCCGAGTTTGGCCTCGTGAGGATGCTTCGCAATCAAGGATTCAACCTCGCGCAGGAACTGCTTCTCGAGGAAGCAGTTGGAGCCGTGCAGGATGCGCTTCCTCATCTCAATCGACTGAGCAGAGTTGGGGTTCTCGTCCAAATACATGCTGGCAAACTGGCGCTCCTTCGCAGTGGCATTGTTGAGTGAGTTTTCGGCCTCTGGATTCTCGCCAACAATATCGATCATGGCGCGGTAAGCCTCCACCACATGAGGTGCGTGAGGCTCATGAGACTTCTGCTCCACCTCTCCCAGCTCCGCGAGGATCGGATACGGGCGCTTCATCAAGCGTGCGATGTTGAGACTGCGAACCTTCTCAGACAGCTTCGCCTGCCTCTCGCGAAGCGCCCGATCCTCGGTCACTCCGCGGGTCTTGAGAGCGCTGGACCCATCAGAGGACCGGTCGACGTCAGAAAACTCGGGCTGATGGGCGCCAATGCGGCTGGGAGTGCCAATGACGGAGCGCTGCATCATCGAGTTGCCAAGCATGCTGTTCCGACCAGCGCGAGAGGCACCGGCTTGAGCCTTGCTACGGCGTGATCGACCGAAGCCGCCGTGGGACTCTCGGCCCGCAGCCGTCGAATCCTCCCGGGGCTTGATGCCAAAGTGCTGGTAAATGCGCTTCCGCTGGGCGTCCCATTCCATGGCCACGTTGTCCTCCAAGAAGTTGTCAAAGTCGCGCACCGACCGCTCGAGACCGTCGGAAATCATACTCAGTGTCGTCTTGGTCTGCAAATTGGATAGGTACGTTTCGACATCGATTTCGGTCGGAGCATATCCGTGTGTTCGCTCGGCTCGCGCACCCTGGACGTCCAGCATGCCGAGATCCTTGGCGGCAGCGCCAGGGTCGACGCCGGACGCAGCCAACAAGTAGTGTGCTTTGCCATCCAAGAGTTTCTCGCTCGGTTTCGACTGGAGCTTCCTCAAGCGGTGGCGGAGGTCGCCAAGGCCGAGTTCCAAGCCGGGAAGATCCTCCATGTTGGATTTGGCACCTTCTTTCTGTGTTTTTGCGAAGAGGCTGTCGAAATACGCGCCGGCCGGTTGTTGGGTTTGGACTTGCTGGGTCTGCGCGTTTTGCGCCGGAGCGCCAAAGAGACTTCCGCCTAGCATGCTACCTCCGAGCATCGTGTTGCCTTGTTGCTGCTGCTGCGGCTGCTGCTGGGTCGTCGTGGAGCCAAACAAGGACGGTTTTGACGTTGAGGTGCCCAGAGTCCCCCCTTGCAAGGTCGAGCCGCCGAATGTCGAGCCAAAAAGCGACAGCGATGGCTTCTGTGCCTGTTGCTGTTGCTGATTCTGCGCCGCTTGTCCAAACATCCCTCCTCCCGTGGCGCCAGCCTGCTGAGTCTGCGCCGGCTGGCCAAACAAGCCGCCGCCTGTAGCTCCCTGTTGCTGATTCTGAGCCGTCGACTGGCCAAAAAGGCTACCGCCCGAGGCATTCTGCTGCTGATTCTGCTGGGCCTGTCCGAACAAGCCACCGCTCGTGTTCCCAGCCGTCGATTGTCCGAACAAGCCTCCGGACGCCGGCTTGTTCTGCTGCTGCTGCTGGCCAAATAGCCCTCCACCACTCTGCTGCTGCTGGCCAAACAGCCCTCCACCGCTCTGTTGCTGCTGCTGTGGCTGCTGCTGCTGTTGGTTTTGATGCTGCCCAAACAGCGACGACCCGCCGCCCGTTGTCGACTGCCCGAAGAGAGACATTGTCGACAGTCGAGCCCGATAGGCGTCGCGGAGGAGAAAAGGACGTTGGCGAGCGAGCGATGTGAAGGAGCGAGGCTGCTCGCGCGCGTGATGGTGGTTTGCAACAAGGCAGAGAGATGCGCGTCTGCTCTAGAATTTTGGCCTGGCGAGGCTGGAGATGTTTTGGGGGAAGCTTGGACCAATGAGCGCGCCGCGAGGCTGCCAAAACAGGGTCGTCGGCGAAATCTCACAACAGCCCACCAAGTGTCCTCCTCTCTTAACATTAACAACACTTGCTTCATCAGTTGCCTTTAAAAGGTAATGGCTTGTTTTCTCAGATGATGATCCATGGGTTGAAGCATTTAGCAAGCCGTCTATTTAAGTTGGCCCTCATAACCGATTGGTCTAGGTATTTGAAACTCATTACAATTAAATGCTTGGTCCGTGGCTTAGTCGTTATCTCGACCCTTTGTACATGTTCCTCTCCTATTTTGCGTCGAGTCCAGCTCAGATCCTCTTATGTTATACTTAACTGCCTTACTCGTCGCCGCCAAACTCGGCGCCCCAGTTGGCGACGGCCTTGTCCACCTTCTTGCGGTACGTCTGCTGCGAGGTGCACATGTCTAGGAAAACCTCGTACTTGGCATCCAACAGCGACTTCTCGCCGGGGTCGTTGCCAGGCTGGACCAGCCGACCACGCTTGCTCATGCGGTCCATGATGCTCCACAACGTTTCCGGCTCCGAGCCTTCCTCGAGGTTGTCGCTCGCAGCCTTGGCACCCAGCATGGCCGCGCCGTGGACCACGGCAGCATGAACGTAACGGGGAATCAGCACGGGCATGCTGCACGTAGTCGCCATGAGGCCCATCAGGACCGGATTCTGGCACTGGGAGCCGGACATGAAGATGGACGAAATCTCGTGCCCAGACTTGTTCATCTGCTCGATAATCTGGCGCGTCTGCATGGCAATGAACTCCATGGTGGCATAGTACCACAATGCCATGTTGTCGGTGCTCTTGTCGCTGTCAATGCCGATCATGCAGCCCTTCATGCTGGGGTCGGCAATGGGCGACCGGTTGCCCCAGAGGTCGCCGTAGAAGAAGAGGTGGCGGGCGAGGTATGGGATGCCAGGTGCATTTTGCTTCTCGACCATGTAATCAAGATGGGCGTTGAGGAAGTCGTAGATGTGCTTGTCTTCGGCCTTTGCCAGCGCGCAAGTCTCGTTGTAGGCAGGGTGGATGTCGAGCATGTGCCTCAGAAGTTCGCCAGTGGCCGACTGGCCACCCTCGGCCAGCCAGTAGCCAGGCAACAAGACGTCTCGGTACGGCCCCCAGATACCGGGAACGAAGACAGGGTCCTTGGACATGGCCAAGTGGCAGGTGGACGTGCCCGCGACGGCTGCCAGTCGGGTGAAGGCCTGTGACAGGTCATTGTGCGGAACATCGGCGTTGAGCTCGTCGTCGCCAAGGTCGACCTTGGCGCCCACAGTACCGATCCAACCCGCATAGGCGTCGATGACACCGCTTCCGACGGCGATGCCCATGGGAAGGCCAAGCTGGTAGGCGGCCTGCCGGCTGAGAGTACCGACGTGCTCGCCAGCGCTATAGTACTTTCCATTCTTCGGTACAGGTCAGCGAACCGAAGCAAGCAAGCCGCAAGGAAAAGGGCGGCAGACGAGGTAAACGTACCACTCCATGGACACCGCCCATGCGCGCGAAATCGTTCTTGACCAAGTCGCCGAGGCCGATCGTCTCAAAAAAGTCCTGCTGCCAGCCCTTTTCACTGTCGTCGACACCAATGGGAACGTAGCCCTGCTTACAGACAGTGCTGCAGAAGCTGCGAGCCTCGTTGCCGGTGGCCAGGTGGGTAAGAGCATCACCCAGGTCGTAGAACTTGCAGCGGGCAAACTGCTCCGGGGGCATGTTGTTCTTGAGCCAGAGGACCTTGGGTATCTCCATCTCAATACTCATCGTTCCACCCACATACTTGAGGAGCTTGTGCTTGGTGCTGTTTATCTTCTCCGTTTCCTCGACAGGGCGGTGGTCGAGCCAGAGAATGACATTCCGATCGTGGCCGTCGTTGGCGAAGTCGGGACCGGTGACGGGCATGGGCTCGTCAGTGTCTTCGGTGAAGACGGCGAGGGAGCAAGTAGCGTCGAAGCCCATACCCTTGATCCTTGACGGATCGACATTAGATTCACTAACGACGCGGCGAACGCACTCGCAGATGCACTGCCAGATGTCTGTCGTGGATTGCTCCTGTGCGAGCAAGTCAGCGCTGCCAATCAGGCCCAATTGGAGGCATGGAAAACGCTGGAACTTGGAGGCGTCGTCATACATAGTAGCCGGCCTCGGGCTGCCACAGCTTGATGTTCTCGGAGGCCAAGGCCTTGATGTCGCCCGTCTCATCGATGATGCAAGCCCGGGCGGAGCCGGTGCCTACATCGACACCGATGTAATAATCCTGCAAAGTAGCGACACACGTTAGTCCTGATGACTGCTGCCCGGCGCGACATACCAACTCTTCCGTCCGTTATCTTGCGCTACGAGCTTGGAGAGACTCGGAATTGGGCCAGCGGCGACATCGGAGCACGGAAGGGCAGATCGCATGTGGCGTAAGGTAGGATGGTATTTACCAGCATGTTTTCAGGCCTGCTCATGGCGGGCAAGCCGTCGTCAGTTACGGTTCTCGCTTCTCGAGTATCCATGGCAGGGACAATTGACTTCAAAAGACGGGAATGGAAGAGTGAGAGAGGAAGGGAAGGGGCAACGCACTCGATGGTCTTGATGGGCTTATTGTATGCATACATGGCGGGCAAGGGTCCGTGGCGCGAGGTATGCTGCGCGGCTAGGTGGTATTCGTCTTGTCGGTCGCCTCTTCTCTGCGGGGGACCAGTAACCTTGACGGGATCGGGTGGCGGCTTGCTATCTCTGTCCGACCAGTTGGAATGAGGCGGGAAGTGTGAAGGGGGAGGGTGTGCTGTGGTGCTGAAGCCGAAGACCTGAAGAGCGCCTCACTTTGCCTTCGTCGCACACCCCACAATCGAACCCGCGGGGCCGGACCTAGGGGCGTGTGCTGCACCTGTGAAGGGCCTGGCTACCTTACCTTACTCGTAGGGACCTTGAGCGCCGTCGGAAGCATGGGCCCCTGTGTTTTTGCCCCTGCAACCCCACCGATGACGGGGACTCCTCCACACTTCCCCGCTGTTTTGGCCCCCCGAAGCCGCAGGCAGCATTCGCCAGCTGATCATCGCTACGAGTTTGACGGCCAGACATGGGATATGGCGGGACGACTCGGCTGTGGCGAAGAGATCAGAACGAACCGGCCATGCCGGCCTCGTGGGGCAGACAGCCGTCGAAGAGATACGTAGCTGCATGCGGACGGCGATGGCAGAGTTGACGCACCGACACAACCACCAAGGCGAAATCTTCAACAGGCCCACGATAACCCCCTGCAGCAGCCCTCGGGGTCTTCTTCCCCAGTTCCAGTTCCCCGTGCCCTTGCGAGTAGCTTCATCTTGACCTGTCCGATTGCGGTGCGCGAGACATTCTAGGCCTGTGCGGAGTAGCCCATAGTCGTACGAGAATTGCATGGACACGAGATGACGAGCTCTTTGCCCCGGGCCAGCATCTCTGGGTGAACGCCTCGGATCTGCATCGCAAACTGCAGCAGAGCGACTATCAACGGGACATGCAAATGCTCTTACTGGGCCTCCGCTGGGCGGTGGCAATTGTCTAAAGCCCGTCTTGATAACCCTCGAGGCCTGCAGCGACACTCCCAGTGGTGCGGCATCCGTCACCGAGCTCCCCGTCGCCTGCAGGGGCCTCGACCCCACCGTGCTACATTGCCGCTCAAGGTTTCCCCACGTCCCTCCACCATGATTCCGTTGTCGAAATCACCAGATTTATGCCGTCGTCGGTCATCTGAGCCTCCAACGGCAGTTCTCAACGGAGCGCCGCTAATAGCAAAAACTCCCAATTCCCGTCCTTTTTCTCGTTACTCATGTTCCTCGTCATCGTAAAGCCGGTCGTCGACCAATATAACGACCGTCAGCGTCGCGGCATACGCCTCTCTGATGGCACATGCCATGCTGTTCGCAGCAGATTAGCAGTCTCTCCGTCGACGCAGCACATAGTGAACCCATTAGCAGGGAAACAGGGGGAAGCAAGAGAAACCCTACCATGTTTTGTGTATGTCCGCCACCACGGCGCTCAGCCCCCAGTGTGAGCACCAGGCCCTCGCCAGCGCCTCGTTGTCTCGTACCCCAAAGGCCTCCACCACCAGCACCTTTTCATCGTCGTCCTCGTCGTCGTCGTCTTCCCAAGTGTCGAGGCCCGCGGCCGTTCCGTTTGGTGGCGGCGGCGGCGGCGGCGCCGGGCTCGAGCGCGCGCTGAGCGAGCCGCCCCCGTGTTTGTAGTACAGCCCTCCCCAGTCGCGCACGCGCACGAGCTCGTCAACCCTGACGGCCTTGTAGATGTAGTCGAAGAAGAGCGGGTGCGGCCCGTCGGAGCAGGGCCACGCGCTGATAAAGGATACGTCGTACATGAGCCGCAGCGGCCAGGAGAGGCCGTTGATGGCGAACTGCACCGTCGCGTCGAACAACCGCGGCACCGTGGGCCTGCCCATTTCTTCCTGCAAGGCTACCACGGGGCGGAAGCCGAGCAACTCGATGCGCACCGTGTCCACGACGACGAAGCCGTCCATCTGCGGCCACGCCAGCGCGTACTCGCTCACGGGAAACGCCTCTGCGGGCGGGCCCAGCGGGTCGGAGCGCTCGCTCATGCTCTCCACGTCCTCGGGGCCCATCCGCCGGCCCCGCGCTTGCTGCCGTGGTCGTCGGCTCCGGATTCGGGCGATCTGCGAGCGGCCGAGGTCCGCCGTCGGGCGTCCAGGTCCCACCCACCCGGCGAGGCTGCGACACGTCGGCGCGAGCACTTTGCCCACGATGCAGCTCGCCGACCAGTACGTGTGACTATTACGGTACTGAAAGCCGCAGTGGGGGTTCGTGTGTGACAGCAGTGCGAGCTCATCGGTAGCCGGGTCGGGGTCCAGGTCTATGAGGGCGTTCATGGTGAGAAACGGCAGCGTGGGCTGTTGAAGTAAGTCTCCTGATCAATTTGCGCAACCACACTCTTGATCCCTACTCCAAGGTTTGACTTCACCGGGGGGTGGACAGGCATGTCACTTACACCTGGCAGCACGAGGCCGCTGAAAAACGCAAATGCATCCGAGCTCACCGCGTCAAGGCGAAACTCATCGTCCTTTTGCCGCAGGTTGTCCATAGTCTCAGCCAGATTCGGCCACTTCATGGCGTGCGCGAACCGTCTCAGCATCTTGACCTGGCGCTTCTTGAGCTTGTATCGAAGCCTCGCTACTCTCTGTGTTAGCTTCGCGAGTGCTCTCTGGACGTGGGTAGAGGCTTGTGTATAAAGAGCGCCTACTCTGCCCCGGCGTCGTGCCGTGCTCTTCTACCCGCACAAACTCCTTCCACCGCCGTGCTAGCGCCAGGTTCCATTGTATCGTCGGCGGCATCTGCTGCAGCAGCTTCTCCTTGGCCCAGTCCCCGTGCTGCGGCGAGTGAATGCGCAGCTCGAGCTCGAGGCTCAGCAGCAGCTGGTGCAGAAACGCACGGTACTGCTGCGCATTGGTCTCGTCACGGTCCAATATGAAGCGCGTGACGACCTGGTTCTTGGGATCGGTGAAGTCGATCCAGTCCGGCCGCGAGAGCACGAGAATCAGATCCGTCATCTGCCGGTCCAGCGTCTTGTGCGGGCTGAGGATGCGGTCCGGGTCCCGCAGGATGCGCCGGTATAGGATCTTGTAGAGCAGGCCCTCGTCGTCGTCTTCCAGGCCGGCCTGCAGTTCTTTGAGCCGCTCGAGAATACGCGCCAGGTCCATGTCCCGCGGTGCCACGCCCGAGTCCCGCAGCGAGATGGCCGGTGGCAGGACGCTCGCCAGCGAGGCCCAGTGGTTCAGCGTGATGGTGCCAGGGCGCCGTCCGTAAAGGAATGCGCAGCTCGGCTGCTCCAGCGTCTCCCAGGGATACGTCGCCTGGCCTTGGCCCAGCATCCTCATCGTCATGAGCTGTGTCATGGAATCGTGCAGGCCAGCCGCATCGCTTCCTTCGCCCCGGACCCCTGATGTTGTGGTGTAGAGAGCGTAGTAGTGATCCGGCGCATGAGGAAGTGCCCTCTTTAGTCCCTTGTGCACCGGCGCTCCGCGGCAGATGAGCTCCTGGGCATGCTGCGGCGGCAGTTCGTCGTCGCCGGACAGGCCCTTTGGCGGCCAGTCTGTTGGCAGCACCATCGGGGAAGTGCGCCGACTGTCGAGCTCCTCGTCGGCGGCCCCCTTGCCTTTCAGGTTCCTTGACCCACGGGATGCCGACCACGACCCTGGGTCCGGCTCCGGCTCCAGCTCAGGTTCCGGACGTCTAGGCCGGCGACGCGACCGGATACGGTCCTCCCCCGGCGCCGGGCGGCTTCTGCGCGGCGGCGGCGCAGTGGCATCCCCAGCACTCGCGCGACGCGTTGGTTTCTTTCCTTTGGACGAGTCGGCGAGGTCGTCGCGCAGCCGCTGTCCCGAGGCCAGGTCGTCCGCCTTGGACCCTCTGTTGATGGCCAAGCTGCTGCTGCGGAAGAGGCCTCCC
Source organism: Tolypocladium pustulatum (assembly GCA_024340155.1). Classification (NCBI taxonomy): domain Eukaryota; kingdom Fungi; phylum Ascomycota; class Sordariomycetes; order Hypocreales; family Ophiocordycipitaceae; genus Tolypocladium; species Tolypocladium pustulatum. The sequence goes on along the minus strand of JALHBY010000058.1, from coordinate 11,680 downwards.
AAAAACCCGACCTTCTTCTTCTTCTTCTCCTTTTGCTGGTCCATCACGACTTCATCGGCTGGGCTGGCTTTTGCGGTCGAATGCGCCGTGACCCTTCAAGTCCGTGAATCTCCGACTGCTTCCGCGCCTCGCCACGTCCACATGCTCGTTCGCGATACACAAGCTGGGCCTCCTGCGTCGACGCGCGAAGCCCGGGGGAAGCGCCCTGCGGCAATACGGGCGCAGCAGTTTTGCGACGAATGAGGTGTGCGAGATGCGAAAACGTTGGTTTGACAGCTGGCGGCAGATAGCGTTGCGTAACACCTGCTTTCCTGCGTGAATCACCCTCCCTGTCAAATCTTCGACGAGCATCCACCCTTTCGACGTGTTTCTGCAGTTCTGAAACGAATTGTCTGCGCCGCCAGCCTTGGACCATGGGTATTGAAAGGGACTGTCGAGTCGCGCATGGAAAGGCGGCCGCAGGGAGAGAAGAGCTGCACCTGGACGGCAACCTATTGGCGGGCTCTCTGTTTGTTGCTGCAGCAGTGTTCGCGCAACCGCCTATGATTGGGAGCGCCATGCAGTTGGCCATCGCACCCTTCAGGAGAGAGCTGCGCTTGTCTACTGCAAATTATTCTTGAAACGCTCCGTTTGAGCTGCAAAAATGTAGATAGATACCTTTGTCCCTGTTTCACCCTGCCCTCGTCACCAGCACTGCGACACTTCACAATCAAGTGCTAGACAAGCTTGGCCTCAGCTACCTTACAGCTAATTACAGTACTGGTACACCTTGTCTGTCGGGACTCGCTCTGTATCCGTCACCCAACCATGCATCCAGTCTTCGTTCCTCACAAGGGCAACAAGAGTTCAATCTCATTCCTCCCTCCCAAAACAATGCTGATGCTTTAACTCCAAGATGCCATAACGTTTCCTTTCCCTCGCTTGCCACTCACGGCGCTGCTTGCTCACCTGAGCTCGTCCCCGATGGGCGCACCCTCGCTGGCATTGGCCATCCTCGCAAAGGCCTTCTGATACTGTGGCCATCGTGTTAGCTTTCATCGCATGAGCGTTGTCGCAGTGCATAGCGTTCGACTTACCTGGAACACAAAGTTGATGATCAAAGCCCCCATCAGCGCAACACTGACGACAATCGGCCCAAACATGTTGTCAAAGTCCTTGCCGCTCCTCTCCAGGATCATGTTTCGCCGCACGCGCAGCATGAAGTACCCCCAGATACCCGCGAAAGCCGCGATGGCGATGTAGATAATCCCCATGACCTCGGCCACGGAATTCCGTCCTGCTGCTGTGTACAGACCGACTGCCAAGCCGCCCTGGAGGATGCAAATGTGCTGCCACTTGAGGAAAGTCCGCTCGTTCGCCAGCCACACCTTGGGTTCGACCTTGAGCTCGCCCATATTCTTGATCCATTGCGTTGGCTCCACCACGCCGTCGGGAAGCTGAGCTTTCTGAGCTCGCTTGGCCCTGGCGTACTTGGAAAGCGATAGCCCAGGAAGGACAGAAGAAAGCGTGCCGTAGCCCCCACGGTCTTCGGATTGTTGAGGGGTGCCGCTTGATTCGCCTTCTTCCTCGCCGGCGGCGAGCATGCTTCTCCGGCCGAGGGAATGCGACATCGATGCTTTGGAGTCGGCTGCCATCCGGTCCGCCAGGTACGACTTGCCCACCGGCGAGCTCTGGGCTGCCTTGTACGAGCTGGGCATCGTGCCCATCAAACTGCCCACGGCCATGACGTCGTCGGCCCGCTGGGCACGGCGCTGCTCCTCCGCCTCAAACGCCGTCAATGGGTCCTTGCGAATGTCCGTCTCGAGATCGCTGAGCCAGAAAGGTAGGTTGTTCACGTAGTCCTCAAATAGAGAGGCAACGCCATGCACAAACTTTGAGAACCGCGGACTAGGATGGACCAGGTGCGAGGCCATTAGGTCTTCGACCCATGACGGGCGTTTGCGGTTGCCATCCTCCTTGAGCTTGATCTCTAGGACCGCGTAGGGAAACTTGGACACCTCGCTCTGGTTGATGTTCTTGAACGGATATGACATGTTGCTGTCGTCGATCTCGGCACGATGCCAATCGTTAGGATTGCGGCACGGGCGATCGGAATCGAGCGTGTCTTCACGGACAAAAGCCAGGCTCGTGTCAATGGAGATTCTGACGCGGTCGTCATTCGGCTTCTGGAACGCCGTGCGGACGTAGTTGGCCCGCAGCACCGGCGACAGCTTCTTCTGCTGCAAAAAGTCCTGGATCCTGGCCACAGTGGCCTTGTAGGTGTCCACCTGCTCGGCCGACACGCCCTGCCGCTCCATCTTCTGGATGCTCTTCTCCATGGCATACTCGCCGTCCAGAAAAGGCTTGACCCACTTGTCCTTGATGGTGAACTTGTATTCTTGGCTGTTGCCCTTGGCGTCGGCCGTCTTTTGCTCGACAAAGATCTCGGGCCGGCTGCTCAGCTCGCCGTACCAGCGCAGCCTTAGCGAAGACGCCTCAGATTGGCGATTGACCTTTTCCGAGTACAGCTCGAACTTCTTGTTGTCAAAGTAGAGCGACGTGATGGCGGGCGAGTCGTTGCCGTCAAGCTCCTTGGCAGTCTGCTCGCTGTAGACGAGGGCCGGCAGTCGGCGGAGGATGAGCGTCTTGACTTCGAGGAGGTTGTCGGGATGAACCCAAACTGCGACAGCAGAGTTAGTAACAATCAGATCCCTTGTGGCAACAAAGAGACTTACATTTGTGAGCGGTATATCTCTCCCCGTTGTGCGTCTCGGCGTGGCTCTCCAAGTCCATCGGCACCTGGTCTCCGCCCTCGAGCTGCTGTCGGATGGCAAAGTACATGATGGACAGCTTATTGAGCAGCGGCGAGTAGCCCTGTTCCGAGTTGAAGGGCCGCTGCGCCAGGCTCAGCTGCATCATGGGCCGCACCTTGTAGCGGTCGCCGCGCTTGCGGTCGTGCTTCTTGACGATCTTGAGGAAGCCCGTATAGTTGATGTTGCTGTACTTCTTGAGCTCCTTTACCTCGGTGGTGATGTCGTCGAGCTCCTTCTCGAGCTCCCGCAGGCGCGGAGCGGCGCCCCCGCGAGCAGCGGCCAAATAGGCGGCGGCGGCCTGGTCATTCTCGCCATCGGCAGCGGGCAGCGGCGCGAGCTCCTTTAGCTTATCGAAAGCGGCGTCGACCCGCTGCTTGAGGGTATCGACCCGCTGCTGTTGGAAGCGGGCGACCTTGTCGAGCTGGACGTTGAAGATCTCGTCGCAGAAGCGGTTCTCGTCCTCCTCGGTCCATGCTAGGACGCCGTCCTCGTCGACCTTGTCCTCGTGTAGCAGCGTCTTGAGCTTGCGGTAGTCGATGTACTGGCCCTTCCACGGCCCGTAGACGGCATCGCGGAGCGTCTTACCGAAGCGCATGTCGTCGAGATGGAAGGGAGGCGACAGCGGCTCGGTAGGTAGTGTTTGCGAGGTTCAACGACGGTCAATTCGTTCTCGGCACCTTGTATGATTCAATATTGTCTCAGCACGGCGCCCGTGGCATGACAGAAAGACGGCAAAATGCAGTCCCTTCTCCACCTCCTGTCGCAGTAACGTTAATACCTGCTCCGTTCTGGGTACCACGCGAGGTTAGACGACGGACGGCTTGCTCTGAAGCTGCTGCAGGCCAGTGGCTGGTGCTGCTGCAGAAACATGGCCGCCTCGCCTCTGCCCCCACCCTGCAGCGCCAGCCATTGCCCTATCAACGTTTAGAGTTTCACACGTGCAGCCCAGCATCATCTGCCCGCTAAGATCCCGGGTTTATTAGCGGCAGAATGACGCGCTGATTGAAGCGTACGAGGACCGCTGCTGCAAACGGGAGAGCGCACATTAGCGCAGCGTCAAGACTCCAATGCTGAGGTGAGGTGACCATTCATGCGGGTCAAAGAATACACCGCACACTTACACAGCAATCCCCCGCCAAATCACTGTAAAGTGTGCGGTGTAATCTTTGACCCACATGCCATTGAATCATATAGACATGTACTCCGACTTTTCAACAGTCATAAGCTGCCTTATGTACAGCCACTACTCCGAGCATCAAACCCGTCAAACATCAATCGAGACACATGAATGCAGCAATGGTATGAAAACTGGCAAAGCATATCCCCGTCCGATCCCCCCAAGTCCTGCTGGTATCATACCCGAAACAACTCGTGCCCTTTGTATGCCATCGTAGACCAAAAAAAGTAGAATAGAAAAGAATAAAAAAAAGTTAATGGTTCGTGACATAAATACGCCCGACGTTCATTTTACTGGGCTTCGACGACCCTAGTCAAGATCTCCTGCGCCGTGCGCTTCACGATGCCTCCCGTCACGGGAAGGTTAGTGCTCTTCTCCAAGTACAAGTCAACCTCGCGAGCAGCCATGCGGCCTTCGTTGATGCCCCTGAAAGGATGTGTTAGCCACTTGTGCGAATACACTCGTGAACTTCAGCGATTCAACTTACCAGACAATGAGAGACTGGCCGCGGCGGGCGTCACCCGCAGCAAAGACACCGTCCAGGTTGGTGCAGTACTTGCCCGCAGGGGTCTTGACGTTCTTGCGGGCGTCCTTCTCGATCTCGTCACCCAAAACACGGGCCTCGGGTCCGAGGAAACCCATGGCCAAGAGGACAATGTCAGCCGGGAAGAACTGCTGCGAGCCCTCGACCTTCTTCATGTCCCAGCCGCCGCTGGGGGACTTGGCCCACTCCACGCGGATGGTGTTGATGCCCTTGACCTTGCCGCTGCCATCGTCGACAAATTCCTCGGACATGATGCAGTACTCACGAGGGTCCTTGCCGGTGTGCTGGCGAACCTCGGTGTGGCCATAGTCGACGCGGTAAATGCGCGGCCACTGAGGCCAGGGGTTGTCGTTGCCACGCTCAGGCGGGGGCTGCGGCAGAAGCTCAAAGTTGGTCACGGATTTGGCTCCATGGCGGACTGAGGTACCGATGCAGTCGTTGCCCGTATCACCGCCGCCAATGACAACGACGTGCTTGTCCTTGGCCGAGATGTACGAGTTGTCAGCCAGCTCAGAGTCCAGAAGAGACTTGGTGTTCTTGTGGAGGAACTCCATGGCGTAGTGGATGCCGGACAGCTCTCGGCCCTTGATGGGCAGATCGCGCGCGACAGTAGCGCCAGTGGCAATGACCACGGCGTCGTTGTCGCTTCTCAGGTCACTAAGGGTAGGCTGGCCATCCTCACCAATTGCAACGCCGGTCTTGAAGTTGATGCCCTCGGCGGCCATGAAGTCGGTGCGGCGCTTGACGATTCGCTTGTCCAGCTTCATGTTCGGGATACCGTACATCAACAGACCGCCAAGGCGGTCGGCGCGCTCGTAGACGGTGACCAAGTGGCCAGCTCGGTTGAGCTGGTCGGCAGCGGCCAGTCCGGCGGGTCCGGAGCCGATGACGGCAATCTTCTTGCCAGTGCGAACCTTGGGCGGGCGCGGCACCATCCAGCCCTTTTCGAAACCACGGTCAATGATGGCACATTCAATAGACTTGATGCCGACAGGGTCTTCGTTGATGCCCAATACGCACGCACCCTCGCAAGGGGCAGGGCAGACGCGGCCGGTGAACTCCGGGAAGTTGTTCGTCATAAGGAGGCGGTTGAGGGCATCTTTCCACTGGTTGGAGAACACGAGCTCGTTCCACTTGGGAATGATGTTGGAGATTGGGCATCCAGTCTCCGACTGGCAGAAAGGCACACCGCAGTCCATGCATCGGGCCGACTGGTACTTGAGCTCGTCCTCATCAAGACGAGAGCTCAGCTCAGCCCAGTCCTTGGTTCGAGTGCTGGCAGAACGATACTTCTCCGAGCGGCGGGCGTACTTCATGAACCCCTTTGTCTTGTCGAGCACCAGAGCCCGCTTCTTCTCGGCAACATTGTCGCCAATAGCCTCTTCCATGTCTTGCAGCTTGGCAGCCTTCTCCTCCTTCTTGTGCTTGACACCAGAAATCACTGGGAGATTATACTCGGCCCGCTTGGCAGCAGCCGCCTTGGCGGCCTCCTCTTCGAGGACGCGCTTATAGTCGACGGGAAGGACCTTGACGAAGCGTGGAAGGGCACGATTGAAATCGACCAGGATGCGAGCTGCTAGCTCGGATCCAGTGTAGTGATGATGGTCCTCAATGAGCCCACGGAGGTAAGCAATCTCAGCCGGGTCATCGACGGGCCCAGCCTCAACCATCTCGGTGTTGAGCTTCGAATGGAAGTCTCGGTGGACATCGAGAACGTAGGCAATGCCACCAGACATACCAGCTGCGAAGTTGCGACCAGTGCTTCCGAGAATCACAACGCGACCGCCAGTCATGTACTCGCAGCCATGGTCACCAACACCTTCGACAACGGCTGTTGCGCCAGAGTTGCGGACCGCAAAACGCTCAGCAGCAACACCGCGGAAGAAGCAAGTTCCGGCGGTAGCACCATATAAGCAGACGTTTCCAATCAAGATGTTCTCCTCGGCCTTGAAGACGGCAGAGCGAGGGGGATAGACGATCAACCGACCACCAGACAAACCCTTGCCAACGTAGTCGTTAGAGTCTCCCTCCAGTTCCATAGTAACACCCGGGGCGAGGAATGCGCCGAAAGACTGGCCAGCCGAGCCCTTGATGTTAACATGGACAGTGTCCAGTGGGAGACCAGCTTCGCCATATCGCTTTGAGATCTGGTACGAGAGCGACGTTCCCATGGCTCGGTCAGTATTGATGATATCGCATTCAATCCTGGACGGGAGACCCTTGTCCAGGGTGAGCTCAGCCTCCGAGATCAGCTTGTTGTCCAAGCGGACGTAAAGTTTGTGGTCCTGCTTGCGAACGTTGAAAGTAGCGACACCAGGACGCAGCTTGTGCGCGGGGGTAAGAAGCAGAGACAGGTCGATATTGGCGGTCTTCCTCGTCCGCAGGTCGTCTCGCATACGAAGGACCTCCACGTGGCCAACCATCTCGTTGACGGTGCGGAAGCCGAGCTGCGCCATGATAGCACGGAGTTCGTTGGCAACGTAGTAGAAGAAGTTGATGACATGCTCAGGGGTACCCTGGAACTTTTCACGGAGCTCGGGGTCTTGGGTCGCGATGCCAACCGGGCATGTGTTCACTAAAGCCTGATCAGCAGTAATTCAAAAAAAAAAGACCGTCGCAACCGTGATTTTATAAGGGAGCGCGAGGATAGCGAGCAAAAACAAGGCAAGGGCGAACTCACAATGACACTTTCTCATCATAATGCATCCCATGGCAATGAGAGGAGCCGTAGCAAAGCCCCATTCTTCTGCACCAAGCAAACAGGCGATGGCAACGTCCCTGCCCGTTCTCAGCTGGCCGTCCGTCTGCACCACGACACGACCACGGAGGTCGTTCAAGACCAGAGTCTGGTGAGTCTCAGCCAGACCAAGTTCCCATGGAAGACCGGCATACTTGATGCCAGTCCACCGCGAGGCGCCGGTGCCGCCGTCGTGACCGGAAATGAGGATGTGGTCGGCCTTGGCCTTGGCGACACCCGAGGCGACGATGCCAACGCCGACCTCGGAGACAAGCTTCACCGAGACGCGGGACCGGGGGCTGGAGCACTTAAGATCGTAGATGAGCTGCTTCAGATCCTCGATGGAGTAGATGTCGTGGTGAGGAGGTGGTGAAATGAGACCGACGCCGGGCGTAGAGTGGCGGGTGCGCGCAATGGACTTGGACACCTTGTGGCCGGGCAGCTCACCACCCTCTCCAGGCTTCGCGCCCTGAGCCATCTTGATCTGCAGCTCATCCGAGTCGGCGAGGTAGGCAGAGGTGACACCGAAACGGCCAGAGGCAACCTGCTTGATGGCAGATCGCATCGTGTCGCCGTTGGGCATGCGCTGCGAGCGCTCGGGGTCCTCGCCACCCTCACCAGTGTTGGACTTGCCGCCCAGCCTGTTCATAGCCACGGCTAGGGTTGAGTGAGACTCCATGGAGATGGAGCCATACGACATGGCTCCAGTGCAGAAGCGTCGGACAATCTCAGTCCAGGGCTCGACCTGGTCGATGGGAACGGGGGTGCAGTCCTCGAACTTAAAGTCCAGCAGGCCGCGGAGCGTGCAATTCTTGATTTGCTCATACTCAGAGCGCGAATACGCCTCGTACGACTTGTCGTTCTTTGTGCGCACCGCGTCCTGAATGTTGGCAATCGACGTAGGGTCATTGACGTGAGGCTCACCACCGTCGCGCCAGTGGTACTCGCCAGACTCGGGGAGTCCTTGGACGCCGACAGTGTATCGCGAAGGAAAGCCTCGCTCGTGGAAGCGGAATGCATCTTCGGCAATGAGCTCGAAAGTGAGACCCTGGATGCGCGAGGCAGTACCCCTGAAGCAACGCTCCACCACGGCCTCATCCAAACCAAGGGCCTCGAAAATTTGAGCCCCCTTGTACGAAGCAAGGGTCGAGATACCCATCTTACTCATGACCTTGAGGATACCACCGTCACAGGAGTGCTTGTAGTTGCGAATGAGCGCATCATCGGCCATCTTCTTCTTGATCAAGCCCTCCTTGTTGAGCTTGAGGATGCACTCCATGGAGAGGTACGGATTGACAGCATCGGCACCGTAACCGAGAAGCACGCACATATGATGGACCTCACGTGCTTCGGCGGTCTCGACAACGATGGCAGCCATGGATCGCCACTTGTTGCTGACGAGATGGTGGTGGACCATACCAGAAGCAAGGGCGGCGGATACGGGGACACGGTCAGCGCAAGTCTTGCGGTCGGACAGGACAATGATGCGGTCTCGAGCCTCAATGGCGGCCGTGACCTCGTTGCAGATCTCGTCGAGGTGGCTCAAGTAGCCCTGGACACCCTCAGACTTGGGGAAAGTCAGGTCAATGGTCTTGACGGTCCATTCTGGATGGAGGGAAGACATGTTGTTGATGGCATTGAACTCGGGAATCGACAAGATAGGGCTGGGGATCATGAGACGCCCGCACTGGGACGAATCCATCTCCAGCAAGTTGCCCTGAGGACCGACGTAGCATTCCAGGGACATGACGATGGACTCTCGGATGGGGTCAATAGGCGGGTTCGTGACCTGGGCGAAGAGCTGCCGGAAGTAGTCGTACAGCAGTCGCGGAGCCGGGGTCAAGCAAGCAAGAGGACCGTCATTACCCATGGATCCCAAAGCTTCCTTCTCGTCGGCAGCCATGGGGGCCAGCAGCAAGCTGACCTGCTCATGGGTGTAGCCGTAAGAAAGGAGCAAGGGATCCTCCTGAAGAAGCGTGGCATCAGGCTTCGCCTTGAGGTCCATGGACGACTCGAGGGTCTCGAGAACCTTGGGCAGGGTGATGAGCTCGCTGTCCAGCCAAGAGCGGAAGTCGTGGCGGCTCGAGACGGCCTCTTTCAGCTCCTTGTCGTCAATGATGCGGCCAGCCTTGGTGTCAACGAGGAGCATGCGACCAGGTTGCAACCGGCCTTTTTGAACAACAGTCTCGGGCTCAACGGGAATTGTGCCGACCTCAGAGGCACAGATAATGCGGTCGTCGTCCATGACGTAGAATCGGCACGGTCGCAACCCGTTTCGGTCGAGGTTAGCACCGCAATAACGGCCATCGGCGAAGGTGAACAAGGCAGGGCCATCCCAAGGCTCCATTTGGCAAGCGGCCCATTCGTAAAAAGCCGCCTTCTTGGGGTCCATGTGGTCGTTGCCTTGCCACGCCTCGGGCACCATGAGCATGACAGCCTCCGGAAGAGACAGCACGCCGTTGATGGTCAGAAGCTCCAAGACGTTGTCAAAGGCAGCCGAGTCGGAACCGCCGTCTTCGACAATGGGGTACATCATCTCCAGCTCCTCCTTGAAGATGTCGGAGTGCATGACACCCTCGCGGGCTCGCATCCAGTTCTTGTTGCCTCGCAGCGTGTTGATCTCTCCGTTGTGCGCAGCCCACCGCAGCGGCTGGGCACGGTCCCACGAAGGGAATGTGTTTGTGGAGAATCGGGAGTGGACGAGCGCAAAGTGAGCCTCATAGTCGGCATTGACCAGATCATGGTAGTATGAGTACACCTGGACCGGAGCAAGTTGCCCTTTGTAGACAATGTTCTTGTTGGAGAGGGAGCAGAGGTAGAACCAATTCTTGAGGCCAATGGTGTGGGTGGCGCGTTTACGCAGGATGAAGAGCTGACGCTCAAACAGCCGCTCCTCAAACTTCTCCGGGTCGGTTATCTCGGGGGCATTGCCAGAACCGTAGGCAGAGGCCAGGACGATGAAGGGCTGAGCGATGATTGGCTCACGCGACTTTGCCGCAGGACCCAGCAGGGTCGAGTCGACGGGAGGCCGTCGCCATCCCAGGACACGCAGGCCCAGCGACTCGGCAACATCTTCCAGCTGCCTCTTGGACTCTTCAAGAGTCTCCTCGTCGGGCTTGAAGAACAGGTTCCCCACGGCGTACTGGCCCAAGGGGGGGAGCTTGATGTCCTCCTCCTTTTCGAAATTCTTGACGAAGAACCGATGGGGAATGGACGTCATGACTCCGGCGCCATCACCATCGCGGGCATCAGAACCCACGGCTCCCCGATGGGTCATGTTGCACAGGAGGTTGCGCGCATCGCTGACGATCTTGTGGCTAGGCTTGCCCTTGATGTGGCTGTGGAATGTCAGTTGGCTGGATCACTTGCTCGATTCTGGGAGTTTGCTCACCAAGCAAAGCCGACACCGCAGGCGTCCTTTTCATAGGACGGGTCATAGAGACCCTGCTTCACGGGCAGGGCCCCAGCCCAAGAGTCATTGTTCTCGGTCTGGTACTCATACGGCTTGTATTCTTGCTTTTCAGCGTCGAAAGAGGTTTGTCGGTCGTCGAAGTCATCGAGCAGGCCCATGCTAGGCGAGAACTTCGCAGCGGATGCCTGGGAGGCGTTTTGGGATGAGACTTGCTGGTGTGCCCTTTGGCCAGCGCAGTGACTCGGTGGGTTGAGACGGGGGTGAGAGCAGCGCCGAGGGCTGCTCTGGAATCAGTTCTGTCTGCGACGGAGACGAATGTCAGCGCGAGTGGGCTCCTCAAAAATGAAAAATCGAGACGTGAACAAGAAGACACAAAAAGAGTTTGCAAGGAGTTGACGGCTGCCCAGATTCAGCGGCCCAAAGCTGCTGTTATCGGTGCTGGTGTTCGCCGCAGCCGGCCGCCATTTCATGGTGGGGTCCAAGAGGTGCGCCCATACTTTGCGTGACGGATAAGATTGGCGTCCACTAGGAGCGCGCTGACCTCTGATGACGCTGCGACAGGCCCGGAGATCCGGAGCCACACCAGATGGCCCCACGATGCCCCTCTTCTGCTGCAGAGAAAAGGCTGTTTTCGGGTGCCGATTCGAACGCCGTCCAAGTCACTGTCGTGGCTCGTTTGGCGCGCCGGGGAGAGCCCTGCATTGCGCGGCCGAATAGGAGCAATGCTTTGTTCACAATCAGGCAATACAATACAGCGGGCGAGGGCGGGCGGGCTGCGGCATCGTGCAGCGTCCCAAGGATGCATGAGCGCTGCGGCCAATGGCGAGCTGCGGCGTGACGCCCACCATCCATCCCATCCATCCCTGCGGCGGGAGAGACGCGCTGGACGGCGTCGGCTTCTGAGAGCAGCCGAGCACATGCTTTGCAGTCTGCCTTTTTTTTTTGTGTGTGTTGGCCGTGCCTCCCTCGTTGCCGCTGCTGCGTGTGTCGTAAATATGTGTATTTTTTTTTTTTTGGG
>JALHBY010000236.1:404429-447104 GCA_024340155.1 Tolypocladium pustulatum | reverse complement strand
CCGGCGGACCGACCTTTTAGCTACTTACGGACCGGCGGACTAACTAACGGACCGATAGAAGAAAACTAGCTATATAAAGAGCTAATATTCCCGCCTAGATAGAAGAGGACAACAAGTAATTCAACTACCTTCTTTTATAGCTATCTTCTAGCTGCCCCTTATGTCTCTCTCTAATAGAGACCTTATTCCTACCTTCTGCTGCCTTTATCCCTATTATTTACAGTAACTAAAGAGATAATATATCTATATAACGTTTATAACTATATAAACTAAACGCTAGCTTTAAATATAGCTATACCTATTCCGCCCTTACTTATAGATAGTTAGGGCGCTAAAAAGCTAGTAGAGAACCTAGAATTCTATAAATATACTAAATATATAGATACTAGATATTACTTTATAAGAGAGGAAATAGCTAATAATAAGCTATAGCTAGCTTATATAAATACTAAAGACTAGTTAGCCGATAGCTTTACTAAAGGTCTAGATAATATTAAATATAAGACCTTTATTTAAAAGCTAGGCTTAAAATAAAGCCTATATCTAATAATATAACTAATTTAGCTATATAACTATACCTAGCTTACGGGGGTATATTAGATATAAATATAATATAATAATAAGCTAATAATAAAAGATTTATATATTAAATTTTAGAATAGATAAAAGTATAACTTATAAACTAGCTATCTATTAGAAGAATAGATAGTCTAGTAACCCGATAAATATCGGGCGGGGAAGTGCGGGGTCGCTGTAGCTAGAAGACTAACGGACCTATAGGGTCTATAGAGCCTACAGACCGCCTATATAGCTGCTATAGCCGGCGGACCGACGGACCTATAAAAGGCTATAGAGCTTATAGACCGCCTAGATAGCTAACGTAGCCGGCGGACTGACCTTTTAGCTGCTTACGGACCGGCGGACTAATCAGCGGACCGATAGAAGAAAACCAGCTATATAAAGAGCCGATATTCCCGCCTAGATAGAAGAAGATATTAAGTAATTCAACCACCTTCTTCTATAGCTATCTTCTAGCTGCCCTTTGTGCCTCTCTTTAATAGAGACCTTATTCCTACCTTCTGCTGCCTTTATCCCTATTTTTTATAATATTAATACGTAAGTAATAATAATAGGGCCGATAGAGAGCGAGATCTCGGCGAGGGTTTTTTTACCGGCGAAGTTTAAGTAATAGCTAAACCTCGCTAGTTTTTCTTCCTTATATTAAAAGCTACTAAATTAGTCCTATATAGTCTTTTAGGCTCTAAGATAGGGATAATACTAAATAAATAAATAAATAAATAAATAACTAAAACCTATATATATTAAGAAGGCATTTTTTTCTTAAGGCTATTCTAAAGAAGTATTACTTATAGGCGAGATAACTTCTGTAAGTATAGAGGACGGACCCTGGGCTACTGCCTCAGTGTCGGCCACGGCCCAGCCCAGCGTGCTATTGCGGGGACCGAAGACTCCTAAAGAAGTAGGCGAGATAAGATCGCCAGCCACGCTGACGAGGCGAGGTCCCTGGTACCACCACTGGTCCTCGAATCCGTTATCAACGGTCATCATGGCGGCGGCAAGCGACTCCATTTCCCTTGCGCGACCCGTTTCGCGGTCATCAAACCCCGAGGCAGACTCGGGCGCAGGTTCGTTGGTCGCTGCAGTGCTATCGTGGTTCCCGAGTCCCGTGGGGAACGCCAGTGAAGACCAAGGCATACCCTCATCGCCAAGCCGAAATTGGGCAGGCGTGGCTGGCAGAGCCTTGAAATGTGGACGCGCTTTGCGCCTGGGCAAAGCCGTTGCCATCATGGGCTCCGGGTCAGCATCCCAGGGACTATCGTTGAAGGGTGGCGGCGCCGAGCTGCCTCGGCTGCGCGAAGTTCTGTTGCTGCTGGATCTGGATCTGGAACGTGGTCGGGATCGAGCTTCGGACTGGCCATATTGATGGGTCGCCTGTGGTTGCGGGTAAGGGTGATGCTGCTGCTGCGGAAAGTGATGGCCCGTCTGGTGTTGGTGACAGCATATCCCGGGTGAGTTGCTGCTGTTATGGTAATTGGCGTTGCAACAGTTATGTGGAGGCTGCTGGTATGCCAAAAAGTTGGTGTTGGACGGCGGGACTTGACGGGGAAAGTGGCACGCTCGCTGGCGCACGCTTCTCGAGACATAAGAGAGGTGGCGCGTCCTGGGTTTGTGTCGAGGCGTCCATGACATGCCAAGCTCCAGATGGACATAGAAGCCGGGCCGGTGGTCAGGGGCGGCGGGGGCGACTGCTTGTGCAGATGCCATCGCCGCCTCTCCAGCCGGAGGTTCCACGCTGAGTGCTACCGTTTCGAGCTGTGCCCTTTGCTATCGCGTCGTACGGCCAGCGCGACCACAGCAACGAGCGGCGCTATCTCCACGGAGGGACGACGGAGCGATGGAGAAAGGACAAGGCGGCGGAGAAGTAGAGAAGCTCCCGAGCAGCTGCTAGTATGGTCGCTCGTGCGTGCGGTATGGGAAACCGCTCCAGGGGCGTGTATGTGTGTGGAAGAGAGTTTGTCAGGTGTCTGCTCGACCTTCGGACTGCGTTGGTTGGCTGATGAGGCGAGTCCGAAACTGAACGAAAGCAGCAAGCACCGCCGCGCAGGATTGGGACCCTGAACCCTGCCGTCAGCTACATAACTTACACGTCGGGGAGAGTTACGCTAATCTGGGAGACAGGGGATCGGGTTGGCACGAGTGCGGAGTACGGACTATATGGTAACTACGGGTACTGACAAAACTCGCCCCTGATCGCTCACTCCTCGCCTTCACCAGGTCCACTATGTCGCTGGTTCTTATTCGTGCTCACAGGTCGCCTCCTGGTCGAACCACCCGCCACTCATCCTCCATTCTTTCATCCATTCGCTGCGGCACGGGCTATTGACTCCGTCGCCTTGACCCGCCCAAATTGACTCGTGTCCCGGGCACTCGTACTTCGCATTTCATGGGGATGATGGGACGTAAGTTACCTCACAGAGCCGGGAGGGTGCGTGACATGGGAATCGCCTCCATTGTTTAGCCATGCCCAACCCCACCCTAAGGCAACGCGGCTAGCCCACTGGCGCTTAGGCGCAGTCGAACGAGCACACGCCGCCTAATAAACCCGTTCTATTTATACCGCCAACCGAGTTTCACTTCCGAATTGGTCCGTACCAAGGCAGGAGGACGTCATTTCACGTAAAGCCAAAACAAGCCCTCATGAAGTCCGGCAAGTATTCGTTCTACAACAGGTACGGACGCACGGATGCTGGTCTTTGGATTTGGCTGCGCATATAGTCACGACCGACCGCTCTTCGGTAGCGAAGTCTCCAGTGCTATCTGGTTTATCGGTGGCGCCCCAAAGTTAAGCGGCCCTTCTCTATATCAAAACGAGTCCATGTCAGTCCAGTGTCTCTCCCTTCATCCCCTCGATTGGGCATTGTGCGAATTCTGGGCTGTTAATGTCGAGGCGGCATCGTCGCTGGATCCCGGCCTTTGCATGCACCTCCCAGAACTTGTCTGTGTGGCTGTGCTGGTTTATGATCGGTGCTTTGAGGTCAAAGGGCTTATCAAGGTCTACCTGGGATGCTGGGGTGCCGCGGGTCCTTGTGCCCTGGGCCATCTCATGCTGCGCCAAGTAGATGTTGCTGCTCCAAGGCAAAAAACGTCGAGGGTGGCGCCTATTGAGCTCGGCGTCATTTCAGATGATGGGGATCACTCGATGTAGAAGAATCACTCGTACCGGGCACAATGGACGACTTTGGCATGGGGTCGAAGCCGGGCTCAATGATGTTTAGCTGGGCCACGCTGAAGTACTTGACGATGCGGAGACGGCCCGCACCAATACATGTCTGACGGCGGTAGTACTCGCGTAAAGCATTAAAGGCGGCGGCTCATGCAGCTTCTGACTCCCGAACCATAGGCCCAGCACCAGCCATGAAACATGGCTGCCCACAGGAAGAAGCACCGACCACAAAGATTTCAATCAGAAGCAACCCCTGACCAGGCATAGTCTGCTGCCAGTTTGCCACCGCTCGTCAGCCGAGGGCGAAGCAGGACAGCCTCTGAGCGCCTCGACTAGGCGGAGATGAAGCGAGATGTGCGAAGCGCCAGCCCAAGACGGAAGGCCGACAGGCATGGCAAGCGGTAGAGACTCGTCCAAAGATAAGGTAGGGGTGAAGCTCTAGGTAAAAGGCCTGCGCCGTACCTGGTCAGTTGCTTCGAGCGGCACCAAAGCATTGCGTGCCTATGGGTCGCATATACAGGCGGCAAATGTGCCGTAGACCCTCGCAGCGAATAAGACGAGGTTGACGTAGTGAAATACGCCATTCTCGTAGAGAAAGCCAGCTTGATGCTATTCAGCAGGGCGGGAACAGAGAGGTCGAGCTTCCAGTAGCCGAAATGCCTATGCGCGCCCAGTCAGCTCAGGCTGCTCCCTTTCTCTTAACTCTGCCTCTGCCTTTGCCCTCTGCGCTCTCTTGTCGTTGCCGTCGTGTTTTAACGATCCCGTCAATCTTGGACCAAGCCCAGCCAAGAAAGGCAGTGCGAAAAAAAGGGCGGTGCCCTCGTTGGGAGCATAAGAGTAGCTTCCGTGAACCGGCATGGTACAGGAGACGCCATGTCAGCCACAAATCTCCACGTGTCCTGTTGGCAGGTTCCAGACAGCAATATATGTTGCTGTCTGAGTCCAGCAATGCATATAAATCTAACCACGTTCACAGCCGGTGCCTTCTCAAGAGACGAGTCCGCGGCGCAGGCTTACCCGGACAAGCCCACCTACAATGATACGATCAACGACCGGCTTGCGCCAGTTTTTGATAGACTAGATGTGAAAAGAAGAACGAAGAACGAGGTCTGCAACGAGGTCTGCCCTTGGCCAGACACAGAGTGGGCATGCATTCAAACATTCAAGTCCAATATAGGGCAAAATAGATCACCAGGCAATGCAGCTCATTTGCTACGTTGATGACCTTATCGCGCGTTACCATAAATGGTGCATTTGGTAGCTTGTCTTATGATGGCGCCTACCTGCCTCGGGTGAGTCAAAAAGAAGGGTGGGTTGAGGCGCCGCCTGTCTTCGTGACCTGGGCTCATAGGGGCTTAACCCCTGGGATTGAGGCCTCTCAATTCCACCGTATATATCTCTTGCCCAACGCAAGTACGGTCATCAAACTGGGTTGTCCCTCGACTACCTGCGCAATCGAGAGAGTTCGTGAAGGGTGATGAGATCAATGAAGCAGGAACATCGCTGTGGGCTGGAGATATAATCCCATCTCAGGTCACAATCGGGACATCAGCGTACATATGAGCCCCGCGTTCCTACCGCGGACTCTGTTCGCTCGGCTCTATCAGACTTGTCAACGGAGCTCCGAAACAGCACTTGTCACGAATGCTGGCTGACAAGGGACTCATCGTCGTCCGTCCAGTCGCTAAGCTCGCCATCCAAATAGTCCCACTGAACTGGGATGTGCTCTCCATCCTCTCCGAACCCGTCAACCCGTCCCCTCCACTCCCCAGCGCAGATTCTAGATGCGACCTTGAGCATTATGGAGATGAGATGGCTTGGTGGGCCTAAAAAAAGCTCGCAGGCCTTGGCAATGATGGAAATGGGCAGTCTCCTCACCATTTCCAGCCCTGTCTGGTGGTGCTGCGGCTCATCCGATACCACGTTCACCTGAGGCGGCATGGGCGACGTGTTGCGCTTCAAAGCAGGTTTTCTGGTTGCACTGGCTCGATGTCGGGCTCTCCCACGCTGTATTGCGACGCCTGTAGAGTCGCCCTTGGCACCTTCCGGTACCCAGGGGTCCGGAGACCGCTGCGTTCTGCGTGTATCAGCATCGATGTGAGAGTCGGTAGCCACAGCCAGGCTGTTGGCGTTGTCAGCGTCAGTAGATTCGTCATCGTCTATGCCGCTACCCTCGTCGCATGGCTGCGCGACGTAGAACTCGCATGGTGATACAGCAGGCGATAGGGGTGGAGATGTACCCGAGGATGCCCATGATGGGGCGCTGTGGAAGGAGTCTTGTGACCCAGAGGGAGATGCGCCAGCGGAGAGCACTGGCTCAGGGTTGCACGGTGCAAATGTGATGGGTGTCAATTGTGGCGGTGACGTGAACGAGCGGCCGGTACCGAAGCCAGCGGAATAACCCAGTATTGGACCCAAGACGCTGTTTTGGCGGCTCGCGCCTTGATGCGCCACGTTTCGATATTGCCTTGTAAAGTCTTCGTCGGGGACGGAGGCTGGCTCCTTGCGCATGGGTAGGGAGCTCTGGAGTGAGCCTTCTTGGTGCGAACTTGACGCCTGGGTCACAGGCATTACGCCAGAATGTGCAGCGGGCATCGCCTCTCTGGCGCATAGTGTCGCGGAAGAGGCTGACAAGGGAGTTCCGACATCAGTACTTAACTCATCGCGAATGGGCCCCAGCGGATCCACTTCAGCAAGTACGATATGCTTCATTTCACACCGAGGAGCTTGTCCGGCGACAGCAAGTACATTTGTGCTCTCTTCGTGGGGCAAGCATGTCACAGCCGCGCCCGGATCGGCGTCCATTTGTAATGTGACTGTGCTGGAGAGTCCAGACATCGAGGGGCCTGACGAGGAGGGGCGAACATACCCGCGGTTGCCAACGCTTGCTTGAGTGGTTGTGCCGGTTTGGTGGCTCGTCGTCTGGCTCGTCCGAACCGTGTCATTAGAGCAATAACCTGTTCCGAATGAGGGAGCCGATGAAGGACCTGGGCGCAGGGGTGCCCACGGTTTCCTCTTAAGGGGCGAACTAGGCTTCTCGGGAAGCACGACTGTGAATGGCCGATGGAAGGGACACTGCGTCTTCTCAAACTGGAGAACCTCGTCCAAAGTGTCCCGAAAATCCCTTGCTCTCTTCTGTTCCTCGGTACTGGATACGGGCAGCTCAATTCTCCAATAGTTGGGCCGTCGTATCTGGAATACGAACTTGCTGTTCTCCTTGTCGATACACCAGCATTGGCTCTTGGGGAGTATTGGTTGCAAGGCCGCTCCACAGCTCAGGAAAGCAACTGAGCCCGGCGCACGGTACACACGGAACGGGCCTGCTCGTTGTCAGCCTGGCTAATAGAAGGGGCGTTCACAACTGGGTTGGGCCAACCTACCGACGGCAATGATGCGCTCGAGCCGGGAGGACCAAGATAAAGCACCGACTTCCACGTCCCCCCGGGCTTCGGAGATGGCAGCATCGCTGCTGGCGCGCCTCGACCCGGAAGCAGCAGCAGCAAAAGATATGATCTTGACATCGGGATGGCTGTACAGCGTCTCCACCGAGGCGCTGGAGCTTGTGGTGCTCAGGGTGTCGGTGGCACCAAGGTGATGGAGGTTGGCCTGCAATACTGTCGGGACGGTCACGGCTCGCCGAGCGACCGGAAACTCGTGCTGGGGCGGGGTCGACTGGTCCATGTAAGATCTTGGGCGCAGCTAACGTGCTGGAGCACGGGGAGCCTCTAATGTGTGTCGCGACGCATAAGTCCCGGAACGAATGGCCAACGGTAAAATTACGTAGATTCAAGGTCATGGCCCAGCCGTTTCAGGAGGGATGGAGACTTTGGGGTACCTAGCCAGTGAAATGCTGGGAACGAGGCCAGCATGAGTAAGGTAGCCGCAGACCGGAACCTGTAGGCGCGCGAGTACCTGTCCTTGGCCTTTTGAGTAAAAATGAAGTACCTTTTCACGATTGCCAGTACCTAGTAGGTCAAAGTGGCACCTTATCTCCTGGCGGGATCAGAACTCAGTGCATAAGGTAATTGGCGCCGCCGGCTACACCCCGGGACTAGGCCACAAGGCAGCAAGTCAATCTGCTGCATGGCTGCAGCTTCACTCGATCCAAGACGCCCTGCACAAGCCAACTGGAAAGATTGCGGCGCAAACCACAATCGCAGGCGAAGTCGAAATCCGAAGAAGAGACGATCTGAGCACAAAACAGTCCGGCACGCGACTTGCCGCCGAACGCGAGCCATCTGCCGTTGCTTGTCGGTTGACGGCGTGCGCCAATCTTCTTCCCTCCGTCCTAACACCATGTCGTCGCGACGGGCCGCCGTGTCAGTTTTGGCCTCCCAGCGTTCCGATGCTTCTCGCGCAGAAGAAAGCGACTACTGACTCCGTTGCGACTACAGGTCCCTCTATCGCCGCTCTCTCAAGCTGTCTCTGGACTGGGCCGTCCAGCGTCAACTTTGGCGTGGCCAGGCGCTCTACATCCGATCTCTGTTCGAGGCCAATCGTAACGTGGCAGACCCGAGACAACAAAGGGTAAGCTCTGCCATTCCGGGATTGATGGGAACACTGTACCATGGAACACACTGACCAAATTCACTCTAGGCCTTGCTCTCGGAGACGGAGAAGTTGTTGGATAGCTGGAAGCACCCAGATCCGTATATTCCGCCAACGGCACCCGGAGGTACAAACCTGCCTGCTGAGGGAGCATGAACCACTCTTTGCTAACGCGTGATGGATAGGTTCCAAGTACGAGCGCAACCTGCCGTCACCTGTTCTGGAACGTGAGTTGCCTCCGTTGGCTCGACCAATGTCACCGGCCTGTCACTGACATTTCTTCCCCATAGCACCCCCGCATTCGGTGAACAGACATTGAAGTTGAGATGAAGAGCTCGAGTGCTGGGAGGTGACCATGTGTACTGTACATACGGCGCTAGGTTGCATGTTGAATTTCATAAGCTGAACCATGTAAGCGTGTACTGGCTGGTCGTGACATCTCACAAGTTAATGAGGCCTCGTTCAGGAGGTACCATCACGGCCACGCAAGGAAACGAACATTCGACATGGGAGAATGCGCGGCCTGGTGGCCTTGCAAACTCCTATATCTAACAAGCATCACCCGGAAACGTAGCCCTAGGGCGCCCGAGACAGTGTGACAATGGTGTGGAACGCAAGTGATCTTTGAAAATGTTCTCATTCATGATGACCATAGCCGTGGGGATTATTGTACAACCCTAACGCGTGGAAGAAAAAATAAAGCAACCGTTGACCTTGAACCGTGACCCCTTGTCATAACAACGCAAACGAACCATTGCAAGAAAGCAGAACCAAACCATCCATTTACAGCTCCTGGCTCGCGTTTTTGCCGCTCTTGCCAGTCTTCTTTGGCAACAGGTCTAAAGAACGGGTTAGCAAGCACAATCTATGACGGAACGACATGGCGCGAGACAACTCACTTTGGTGGATGTTGGGCAGAACACCACCTTGGGCGATGGTGACATGGCCCAGCAGCTTGTTCAACTCCTCGTCATTTCGGATGGCGAGCTGCAGGTGACGGGGGATGATACGGGTCTTCTTATTGTCGCGAGCAGCGTTGCCAGCCAGCTCGAGGATTTCGGCAGCCAGGTACTCGAGGACGGCAGCCAGGTACACGGGGGCGCCGGCACCGACACGCTGAGCGTAGTTGCCCTTTCGCAAGAGACGATGGACACGACCAACGGGGAATGCAAGACCGGCCTTGGAAGAACGACTGTTTTTGAGATGAATGTCAGCCAGGG
This sequence comes from Tolypocladium pustulatum, assembly GCA_024340155.1. NCBI lineage: Eukaryota > Fungi > Ascomycota > Sordariomycetes > Hypocreales > Ophiocordycipitaceae > Tolypocladium > Tolypocladium pustulatum. Next base: position 437,591 of record JALHBY010000236.1, on the reverse strand, counting down.
AGCTCATCAATCGCGTCGGGACGTGGCATGGGCCATCCAACTTACGATTGGGCGTTCTTGGAGCCAGAGGCCTTGCCGCCAGACTTTCCGCCGCCAGTCATTTTGAATGTGGTTTGTTTTTGAGAGGAAACGGGGTCAAAGCTTTCAGTAGTGCTGGACGTGTAGTCGGCAAGTCGTGATGGTGAAATTTCTATGGGTTGTAGTGGTGACAATTGCAGGATTCAAAACAGGAGAGAGAAGAGGTTGGCGGGGGGCGCGGAGGTTAAGTAGTTTTTGGCGCGTGGCAGACGTGATGCTGGATCACCCACCAGGGAAGCAGTGAGGAGGGATCGGCGCGCTAGTCCAGCTTGGGAAAAAGGGCGCTGGTGGGCGCGTCTCAAGGAAACCGGTAAAACAACAAGCGCGGCGGAACTGGTCCCGACCAAAATGTCGCCACAGAAATGCCCCCGCTTGCGCACGAACGCGCGATGCTCGTGCTAATGCTGATTACCTTGCTTTGCTCTGCCAAGCAGCTGCACGTGCGATAACAAAGATGCAGTGAGTCCGGTATCTATTTTCGCCCGCCCGACTCTCAGATGAAGCTTGTGCAGTGACCTACAGTGCATCTGGCCCTGTCCATTTGTTAGGAGTCGCAGCGCGACGCAAGCCATGTAAGCAGCAGCGATGCGACCCTTAAACCCGCAGATGGCCCCTGTGACAAATCTGGTGTTGTCCCTTGGAAGTCGCCCTTGATCCCATGCGTTTGGGCATGGTAAGGCACAAATCGATGGCGGACGCCCGCAACGATGGTGCGCATTACTGTACTGAGGCACGGTCCTGTCCATGGGTGCTCTAAGTATCCTATGGTACCTTGCCCATGTGAGATGCCAGCTTCTCCGTCAACCACGATCACAGCCGCACAAGCACGTGCAGCAGTTGTGCATCTATCGGCCTGGGCGGTTTTCCCTCCATCTTGAATACTGTCGCTTTGGTTGTCCATCCTTGCACTTTGGTAAAACGGAACGCCTTACAAAATAGAAACATGTGAGCTAGCAGTTCATTCCGCGACGCAAGGCTGATGTGGCCGCTGGCCAGCGCACCAATCAGAAAATAGGACATGCAAAACAACAGAACGGGCGCAACAGCACTGGGGAACGCATGGCGCTAGTACAATCAAGGTTCCTGCAGGCCGAGATTCTGCGCCTTGTTGGCAGATTGCTATGGAGTACATATTAGCATGTATGTCCGTACGGATACATCTCAGCAAATTCCCGATTTCTCTTATGCATGCCCCTTCTCATGCAGGGAGACGTACTTTCTCCGCCTCGAGGCTTGTACGAGTAAGCGGGCGTATGCCGTGCAGATGTGTAGCTGCTCCGCACGACGTATGTCGGGTAGGTACTCGTAGCTTTGCGCCTGCATTCAACCCTGGTGAAGCATGCTTGTCGTGAAATACTCACTGCGTGCGCGAATATTCCGTACCTAACACCTGCGTCCTTGCCTCGCATCACTGCTCACCAAGCGATGTGATCATCGTAGTAAGGGCGTGGAAACATGGCGCTCCATTTCCTTCGTCTGCGCGAAGCTATCATCACCATCATCATCGCTGCCTGCGGGGCGCAGCACCACCAATCAGCGTCATTGAGATCACCCAGTCGCGAGGATGAAGTGCTAGTGCGGCGTCCACTTTTCTCCATTGCTGAGGCGCGTGCTCACGCGCTACGAGTACGCATCCAGCATCCACGCAGTCCCGCCTCCCTCCCCTCGCGCCCCGAGGCCACCAACCACAGACACCGCCCACCAGTGCCACTACCACCCGCCCGGCCACAAACAGAGCACCTGGACCACCTAATCAGTAACCCGCGGTCGCGGCGGCGCGTCCTCTACAAAAACCTGCCCACCCCCCAACTCTTCTCCCTCCGCCATCAACTTTCATCCACCACCCGCTGTCTGACCCATTGCCCCTCAAGCACACCACGTCTCCCTTCGTGCCTCACGCATACGCAACAGTTTTTCTCACTCACAAAACTACATCAATCGCAAAAATGCCTCCCAAGGCCGCCGACAAGAAGCCCGCCGCCAAGGCCCCCTCCACTGCCAGCAAGGCTCCTGAGAAGAAGGATGCCGGCAAGAAGACCGCTGCTTCGGGCGACAAGAAGAAGCGCTCCAAGACCCGCAAGGAGACCTACAGCTCCTACATCTACAAGGGTGCGTTCTTTCCCACTCTTGAGCGGCAACAACAAAGGCGCATCATAGTCGTGCTTCGAAATGTGTCTTCGATTCGAAACTGACACGGCTTCTGCAGTCCTCAAGCAGGTCCACCCCGACACTGGTATTTCCAACCGTGCCATGTCCATCCTGAACTCTTTCGTCAACGGTTAGTCGACCCCTTCTTGGCGCGTTGTCTTCACGACGTGTCGTCTCGTAGCCAGCATTGTTTATTGACGCATTTTCATCAGACATCTTCGAGCGCGTTGCCACCGAGGCCTCCAAGCTGGCTGCCTACAACAAGAAGTCCACCATCTCCTCTCGGGAAATCCAGACCTCTGTCCGCCTGATCTTGCCTGGCGAGCTAGCCAAGCACGCCGTCTCTGAGGGCACCAAGGCCGTTACCAAGTACTCCTCGTCCACGAAATAAGCATTTCGATGTCGAGCTTGCTTGTGGTTCCAGATCTCTGGATTTCTTTGCTTTTTTATGCGTGGCATCAGGGTGTCATGATCTGAGGTCCTGCAGGCGCTCACCAAAGTCGTCTTGCCTTTTGGGATTTCTTAATGCGTTACGGATGGTTTTGCTTTATGGGGGCAATGTCTTCACACGGTCAACGGGGTTTTGCGGTTGTACAATAAACGTCGAGAATAGGGTCTCGATGCAATGAATTTGTGCACATGATATCAATCTTCCGATTCGCTTATCCTACCGTCATGTTCCGTGAGATGCTTTGGTACCTGGATGTTTCCCATTCTGGCCCCTCTTTGACTGATTCAATCTTTCAAGAACACATACTCCTCTATCGAGCTACCTGACTACCCACACTTCTATACGGAGGTTTCGCGGCGGCCGTTTGCCAACGATCGAACGGCGTCGAGCACAAGGTGAGGCCAAGAGATGTGCTAACCGAGACCTGCCTTGCTCCGCTTCATGGCGTGCGTCACTGGCTGCAAAATGCCCTTGTTATGCGTGGCCCCCAAAGCAGTTCCGCTGCTCCAGCCCATCTTCTCCAGCATGGTCCGCCCGCGATTCTCGGTCCCCAGTTCGGGCGCTGCCGCTCCCACAATCTCCCCGTCTCGATAGCTCGCCGCGGCGTAGCTGCCTCGTGCTGCTGGCGTTTCGACAGGTCCTCGCTTCTTTTTCACGTCCAGGCGCGGCAGATAGGGCCGCCGGATACGAGCCACTGCGTGTTCAAAGGTCGATTCGACGTACGGCAGAGTCCTGCCGGTCCTGTACAGCGTGGGTCGACGCTGGTCTGCCTTGCCTGTCGACTTGGACTTGATGTTGAATTTATTAGCCAAGTCATGTATGGCTTTCCGGGCGTGCAGATCCATAGGCGGGAACGACAGGCTATGGCAATGGTTAACTATCGTCTGTGTGGGGCATCTTGTCCACATCACGTCACCATCTAGGGAGTCTCGGTGAAGGGGGGCAACTCACATTTCGTTGGCACCCGTGAGAAAGGTTCTCACCTCTACAGCGACTTCCTGTATGGTCATGCCCATTGGATACTTGCCTCTCAGATCGTCTGGTTTGGTGTTTTTGCCAAGCTGCCCAAGTGCTCGCAGTTCCTCGCGCTGCTGCTTTCGTTGCTTCTTCTTGAGCCGATCACTCTTCCACGCGACCTGCAGCTGTTGTTCAGTTTCCGAATCACATCCGTCTAAAATCAATTGAGCCCGCGATCCTTTGCCTTTCTTCCTGCGCAGGCTCGGGCGCTGCCAGTCCATCAAGTCAAAGGCGTCTTGGGCACTCGTAGAACCTAGGGCAGGCTTCCCCTCATCGAAAGACGAGTCGGAGTCGGACGAGCATCCGTGTCCACAGTCCGAGTCGGGTCTAAGTGATGGCTTTTGGCGAGTATTCAATCTTGACAGCATCTTGCTGACGGTTTCGCTCTCTGTGCTGCATTTTTCGCCGTCTGAGTCGTCCGAGGCTTTGTCTGCCGCTTCGCAGTCAGTACCCGCGTTGGGATCCGCCACCATGCGGACATTGCCATGGTCCTTGATTTTGTATGGCCGGGGCGAGTGCTCACTCGCGTCACTCTCGGTGCCGCCCAAGTCACGCCGGTTGTGCATATGCTCGCGTATGGTTTCGTCTACCTCGCTGTTTGCACGCATATTGGCTATATAGTCGGCAAGCACGGCTTCGTCGTCGCTGGTATTTCCTGGGCCACGGCTGCGGTTGCCATGGTTGTGGTCACGACCTCGGCCGCTGCGCCTACCGCGGCCAGATGGTCTGGATCTAATTGTCAAACGTATACCTGGAGATTCTAGTGGAGAACTGGATTTTGTGAGTATCTCTGCCGTCTGCTGTGTGTCGGCCTGAGAATCGGTACGCGCTGGTGGACCAATAACCGCGGGACAGTGGTGAGCCTGTTGATTTCTGTTGCGGCCACGGAACAATATTATCTCATCGCTGGAGGCACTGTCTGTGGAAAAGTGCCGTTCTGGCACGTGCACAGCTGCTTTGCGTGACTTTGCGTTGGGTTTCTGCCCCGTAACATCGAAGAAGAAAGGGGGAGTCTCTTGGACGTTGGGCTCTCCTGGGCCTTGAGGAACTTCTCCTATGGCTGCGTCGAGCTCTTCGGGGCCAACTACCCTGATGTCGTCAGGTCTTCCAGTGTCGGACAAATTCCCATCCGTGTTCATGGCTGCGTCATGCTGTTGCGCCTGGGTAGGCATAGCTTGCCCTTCCTTTGGTCGGCCCTGTAGCAGGGCCTCGTTCGTGTCATTAAGCGGCTCACTCTTGCCTGCGCTGAGGAACATGACTGGTTTGCTGCGAAGGCTTGAACCTTGGCCCCAGGATGAATGGTCATGTCGTGACGTCTGTCGCGCTTCGTCGGCGAGTGTGAACCCAGCTGTACGTGAACAGTGAGCCATTTTGAGGACCAACCGCCGAATGAACAGCTACGGTGATATCTTACCAAGACCTAGCGAAGCTGGGACAAATGGGTCCGAAAAATTCGGGGATGATCCATTTGCATATCCTCCGCGGCCTCGCAGGCCGCCTCGAGTGCCTCGAGCGGCCCAAGAGCCTCGCAGTGTAGATGATTTTCCCTTATTGCGTGGCATGATAGGGACTGTAGGGTAGTAACCATGAAACGTGGAGCAGGCATGTCGGGAGGTGAGTGCAAATGGCCGCTTTGACTCTGGACGCCGCACAGCCCGTCATAGGCGTTGGAAAGTATACGAAAATGGGGAAACTATGAGGTGGCCTGAAAGGCCAGATAGTTTCGAGCTGCTGGTGGGTTTCTTGACTTGCTTTGGCGATTCTCACGGAAGGACTGTTTTGCTCCTTTGTCATGTGCTCGCAACCAATGCAAAAGCGTAGTAAGCAGCTACAATGGTGGTGGGGGCATGGAGTCATCAGTGAGGTAGTGCGCACGAGTACTGAGGAGGTACTCCGTGGCGCACACCTAGCACCCACTGTGGGTAGCACAAAGTACCCCGAGGCAGGTGAACACAGCATCGGCACGAGTAGGTACGAGCAAGGTAAGGATATATCCTATGCACGGAGGCAGCCGTCCCGAAGTACTTAGAGATGACCATCACCTGCCGAACAGCAGCTGACATGCCTACCCAGGCTACCGACCCATAACGCACAGGTGCCTTGCAGTATGACGCATCGGTGTCCTCAATAGAGCTTCATGTGCAGTAGCAGATAGTCGTCATCTCTTCGCTGGGCACGCGGGGTACATGCCGTTGACAACTCTCTAGCGCTCCGCCGAACTGTGACGCTTCTCCACCAACTTCCATCGAAGCATCACTGTCGGCCAGAGCTTAACAATCCGCACGTCCTCCTCTCCGCACGGTCCCGCGAAGATCTTCCAGACGCCCCGTGACAAGTGAACCGACAAATCTGCCACAGTGTCGCCCGATGTAGGGCGCATGGGGCCTACGGAACAGACTAAGCCTGCTGTGATCGCTATACCACCAGCAACCTAGGTGTATTGATGCCATAGCATATACAGATATTAATGAGTAAGTACCTAGCCAACCTACAGATCATCCCGTTGCGTATCTGCACATTGCACCAGGCAGGAAGGGTATCGATAGTCTGCCCCCGAGACTGCACCCTAGCTGACATTGGCCGTGCCATGAATCAAAGCATCAGCCTCAGCCTTCCCAACTGCATCGCCTGCTCATATTCCGCCTCGGTGCCCAATTTCCGGGCTGCCGCAACCGTCGGCATGGAGTCTGCCATCGCTAATGTTGACCTTGGCCGCTATCGGCGCATCGTGCAGATGTTTTGGGATCCTGAACCCGCCAACGATGTCACAGCCGATCAACCTGTCTGGTGCCTCGGCCGCTCGTACCAGCTCTCCGACCGCCGTGGCCAACCCGCCGACAGCGTCGACAACCAAGTCATTCACCATCCTGCGACTGCAGTACCACGCCCGCCATCACCACGGGAATCGACACGAATCGCATCCGCCCAGACAGTCGACGCCCCAGGGACGTCGCCCGAATCATCGTCGGGGCACCTCTCACCATCGCCAGCATATGACGAACCCGCGCAAGATGGCGGTGGCTGGCCCCATGGTTTCCACGACGACTTTGCATCGAGATTCTGGATGACGTACAGGTCCGACTTCGAGCCCATACCAAAGTCTAGCGACTCTAAGGCCACCTCGGCTCTCTCACTGTCAACGCGCATCAAAAGTCAGCTGGTTGACCAGGCCGGCTTCTCGTCGGACAGCGGGTGGGGCTGCATGATCAGATCCGGCCAAAGCCTCCTGGCCAATGCCATGGCCATGTTGCGCATGGGGAGAGGTAGGATGCTAACACATCTGGCCCAAGAGTGTCTCGTTATTGATGTTTGAACATAGGCTGGCGCCTGGGAAAGATGCAGCAAGAGGAGCGTCAGCTCGTCTCACTGTTCGCCGATGACCCGCGAGCTCCATATTCCATCCACAACTTTGTTCGTCACGGCGCTGCTGCTTGTGGCAAGTACCCTGGCGAGTGGTTCGGACCCTCTGCTACTTCCCGCTGTATACAGTAAGCTCTGACTTGATCAACGAAAAATATGGGAAAAGTCGCTGACATGACCCATGCAGGGCTCTCGTGAATTCTCGCGAGCCTTCCCTGCGGGTTTACTCAACAGGCGACGGGCCGGATGTATACGAAGACAGCTTCATGAAGATTGCAAATCCCGACGGCAGCGAGTTTCACCCGACGCTAATTCTGGTAGGGACGCGTTTGGGCATCGATAAGATCACACCAGTATACTGGGAGGCACTCATAGCATCGCTCCAGATGCCACAGTCCGTAGGAATTGCAGGGTATGTGTCTCTGAGGTGCGCTGATAAGCACGCAGCTCAATGCTGACAGACTTCATAAAGCGGCCGTCCCTCGTCATCGCTCTACTTTGTCGGTGCTCAAGGCTCCTTCCTCTTCTACTTAGACCCCCATCATACGAGACCGGCCTTGCCATACTACTCCGACATGAATAGGTATACAGATGATGAAATTGGGTCATGCCATACGTCCCGATTACGCAGAATCCACGTTCGCGAAATTGATCCTAGCATGCTGATCGGGTTCTTGATCCGCAGCGAAAACGATTGGCTGGAGTGGCGGCGATGTGTAAAGCATGTTCAGGGGAAAGCCATTATCCACGTGGCGGATTATGACCCAACAACTGAAGGCCCGACGGGGCAGAGAGGTGCCGCGATTGATGACGTGGAGCCGCTGAGCGACAACGACGATGGTGACACTGTTCCTGCGGTATGAATTTATCTACCAGGCTGTTGTTTAACAGCGTCGTTTCTTTCAGTGCTTCAGAGGCGGCTTGAAGATGGGTCCGCATGGACCAGCAGCGTCATTCCTACCTCGATCTTAGAGATACTTTGAACAGAGTAGCTCGCCGCGAGTACGAAGTCTCTTGACCCAGTCCCTGCCGGCCAGCTGAGACGTCTTGCTTGCTTGGAATGAAGTATCACAATCTATTGGCACCGCTGACGGCGAAGTCGTAGCACGAAGCAATGACAGTGAGCTGTGGCGTGATTTACGACCGCGAAACGTGCGACAGGCATGTGCGACCAGCAGGGCCCTGAGAGCGATACTATTGCTTCTTCCTCGCCTTGCCGCCAGCCGTCGCTGTCCTTAGAACAGCCGTGGCGTGATCCTCATCGCGTATATGGTGGAATAGTTTCGTCCTGGAGATAAAGGTTTGGCCACATACTGAGCATCGATGTTGCTGCCCGGAATATCAGAAATGCCCAAGGTCCAAAAGGAAAGAAGAGCAAAATTCTACGGTACCTCGGCATCGCCGTCAGCCGCCCTCATGGCCGCAGCTTTTCTCTGCCTCTTGGCCTTCGCCTTGCCAACTTTGACTGTGGGTCTAGTGTCGTCGTCAATTCCCATGTGGTAAGTTCGCCCAGACAGCTCGTCGTCCGCATCGTTTGGCGCTGCATCACTGGCTTGCCGGCCATCATCTGAACATGGGGCCAATCGCTCACTGACCACGCTCCTTGGTGCATATTCGTCACTTTCGGACATTGCTGTAGGCGCTTGTGAGCTACCTGGTCCCTGGTCATTTGTTGCGGAGGCCGATGCTTGACTGGGAATGCTCCTGTCCTCTTCATCATCTTCAGTGGGGCTCGGCGGCTGGGCCGAAGCAGAATCAATGTCTTGGTCGCCGTGTTGCGTCGGCGACGCGGCAACATCCAACTCAAGATCAGCTCCCTCCTTCCTCATCTGGCGGCGAAGCTGCTGGACGGCCTTGACATGTTTCTTACTACGCTCGTGGGCCTCGAGCTGCTGGACACTCTTGAAAACCTTATTGCATACGACGCATTCGAGCAATTCGATTTCGGACACTTCGTCGGAATCAGAAAAAGCCTCTTCCCCAATATCGTGATCCCTAGACCCCGCCCAGTCAGGGACATGATAGGACGCCATCTTTTCCTGATTCGCAGCGCGAGACCGAGCCGCCTGCGCTGCGGCGGCATCGCGCATTGTCTTTTGCCGTTCAGCCTCAGTTTGGTTGTTGGGAACGTAGCGAGGATCTCGCTTTCGAACAAAGGTTACGAGAAACCTGACAGCATCGTTGAACTCTCGGGCGGCGTCATCACGACTCTTCTTATTCTCCTTGTCCATGAGACGGCGAACTCTGCGATCGGGCGCATCGGAGAGCCGATACTTGTCCTTCCACGAGAATGACTTATTGGTGGAGAAGCCAGCCCAGGCAGCGTAGAACGGTTTCACCACGACTTCGTACTCGTCATCGGAGCAGCCAAATGTTGGATAGTCGGGGCAGTCTTTGTTCTCAAATTCGGCCGCAGCCTCCTCTTCGAGGGCGAGGTGTTCGAATGTTTCCCTGGCAATGCCAAAGAAGCCAGTGGGTTCATCATCGAATGGAACGGCTGCGTTGAACTTTCGCATGAGGCTCAAGATCTCCTCGGTAGTTGTCAAGCGGACATTGTGGAACGTGGAAGGCTCGGCGCCATCACCAGGGTGGTCCTGGCCGCCCAGGATGGCATCGCGGTGCGAATCATACCAAGCCCTTTCTTGGGGGTCGGAGAGGACTTCGTAGGCGGCTTGGACTTCAGCGAACTTTCTCGTTGCCGTTTCGACATTGTTTATGTTGCGGTCAGGGTGGAGCTCGAGCGCCTTCCTGCGGTAGGCCTTTTTGATTCTTTCAGGCAGAGGATCAGCGAAAAGTGCCCTGACGCGGCAGACAAGTCCACTACTCACTCATGATCTGTTGCGAGGCGCTCGACATCGAGGAGCTCGTAGTAGCAAGTCTTAGTGATAGCGGCAGCGCCGTTCTGGTGAGGGGAGGACTGCTGTGCGCCCATGTCGGATCAAGGGCGAGAGGGGTCGGGCAAATATTCCAGAATGACATATATGAGATACATACGCTGCCTGCACAAGTTGAAATGCAAATAATGCATACCTCATGTACGCTTCTCAAATGTTACAAGTAAGAGCGAAGTGATTTTAGGTAGATTTATTCCATGCATGCTTGCAAGGTGCGGCCCGGCGTCTATGGCGTCTGTCGGTGGGGCGGCGTCCATCGTTAGTGGCGCGGCTGCTGCGATGAAATACTACCTGGTAAGGTACCTACCTACCTTAGGTAGTACTCTGGTTTCACCCGCCGTCCCCCAGGATTGATATCAGACGCACCCGGCCACGATTGAATCGGAGCACGATTGCTACAGGTGACTTCGCCGTACTCCGTACACTCGCGTACATACTCGAGCTGGCGAGCCAGGCACCTCCGCCGATGAGACCTTGCGCAGGCACTTCTGATGGCCCAAAACGGAATACCATGGACGACCACTTCAAAGGTACTCGTCGCGAATGCGGAGTATGAGGAGTAGCCCGTACCTAACTAAGTCTAAGCCATTGTGTGAGCTGTGGGGTTAGGCCCGTGAGGTACTCCGTAATACGGAGTACTCCATAGGCTGCAGCCACGCAGAAACGAAGGACCAATGCCGTTTTGAACCAAGTCAGGTAGGGAAGAAACTATTGTTACTAGCCCCCCCTCCCTTCGCGCGAGCAACCAAGTCCTCCGTCTGCGACTCGGCGATTGCGACTTCGATTCCGCGCTTTCAAACACGACCACTACCTATGCAACTCCCTCAAATGCGGACGGGCCAACTGCCTACCCATCTATCTATTGACCTAATGGATAGCATGACCCGACAGGCCAACCACTTCCACCCTGGCTGCCGACTCGCCTCTCTCACTGTAACAGCGCTGTCCAGCGGCAATGAGAAACACCGTCTTCCGTCACCATGAAGTTTGCTCACGACTTTAAAGAGACCCTGGCCAGCCAAGGTGAATCTTGCCCTCAGCCATGCTGTACCGTTCGGCGTGCTGCGCTAGTCGCGATGGCCTCACCGTGCGCCATTATCACGGAGCCAGTACCTCCGCACACTGCCCTGTTTTGTCCGCGCCAGCTTCTAACTGCGTCCGTCGCGCAGGTTTCCCTCCTCACTGGGTCAACCAAGCAATCCCTTACAGCCAGCTGAAGAAATGTCTCAAGAAGGTCCAGCGCGAGCTGCAAGACTTGGGCCTCGATCCCGACACTCTCCGTGCCCTCCTCGACCCCAACAATACATCGCCGGTCGCTCTCCAGTACAAACTCAAGGGTACGAGGTCACTGTGATGAGTCCCCAGTCACCACTAGCGCTGACACTTGTTCATCGCCTGCTTCAGCTGCCACCGATTCCAACTTCGTTCGGCCTAAACTCACAGTCTACGTCCACATGCAAGATGGTGTTGCAGTTGACGCCTCGTTGACTCCCACCTCGCGCCGCTTCTTCGAGCGCATCGCCGCAGAGCTTCCTCTCGACCGCGTGCTGCCTGCGCCTGTCTCAGTAGATGCGCATGTCGACTCCGGCCCCCCTGCTGAACCCTGTAAGCCATGCGGTCAGCCCAGAGGCGCCATGGCCTCCCCGGGACCTGGCACTCGGGCCAGCTATGAGACTATCGAGGTGCCCTTAGTCTTTGACGGCGAGTTTTTCGACATGTTGCAGAGCGACGTCAACAACCTCGATGCCTTACAATCTGAAGAGGAAAAGAAGATGACCGAGGAGGTGATTGAGCTCGGCAAGGAAGTGTCACAAGTGGCCCGACCTAGCAGATTCTCCAAGAGCGATCTCGCCCGCTGGCGTCACATATTTGAGCTCTACCTGGATGCCGAAGTCTTCTTTGCTACGCAAGAGCGCGACCATGGCGCAAGATCGAGCCAAAAGGCTCTCAAGCAGCTCCAGTGGTTTCAGGGCGAGGTCGATAAGCGTCAGCTCGCCAACGGCTTCAAGCTTCGCGAAAGTAGGATGGCCTTCTCGAGGTTTCTGAACCTCAACGCTAGCCTACTGAAAAACATTCAGTTCCAGGAGCTGAACAGGCTCGCCGTCTTCAAGATCCTCAAGAGTAAGTCAGCGCTCTCCTTCACACCAGTTTGAGAAGCTACAGCGTCGCGGAGCAGCTGACACCGACCCCAGAGTTCGACAAGCGAACCTCGCTCGGCGTTTCGCAGACCTTCCCTACGGTCCTTCAGTCCGAAGGGCTTTTGTCGCGGGACATGGCTAAGGATGTTTGTGCGCAAATGTCCCGGGAATTAGTCTCAGTTGTGCCCCAGCTCAACGATTATCTCTGCCCGGTGTGCTTTTCCGTCGCATACCGGCCGGTACGGCTGGATTGCCAGCACGTCTTCTGCATACGCTGTGTAGTCAAGATACAACGGCGCCTGGAGAAGCACTGCCCCTTGTGTCGAGCCGACGTGGTCATGAATGCCTCAGCAGGTAAGTCAGCGCTGCGTCGTCATATCACTGACTGCTGATTAAGGCTGACTATCTGCGATAGACCATCTTGATCACAAGCTGGAAAAGTATATGAAAAAATACTTTTCAAAGGAAGTCAAGGAAAAGCAAAGGGCGAACGAGATTGAGCGTGGCATAGAAGACTACGGGCCCGGCTATACGCACCAGGAATGCGTTGTCATGTGATGAAAGTAAGGGTTGGCACCTTTGTTGACGACGCGAGAGTACGCCTGGTTTACAAAGTCCGGCTGTAAGTCGCTTTCAAGCGTTCCTGACACCAAATCGCTGCAAGCTCTTGACAAGCCATAATTAATGCACGGGCCACGCACTAAATATCAGACCCTTGTAGCCCTGAGCATGGCTTAGCAAGTCTGCTTTCAATCATGTCTACTATTGTAATGCGCGGAGATGCTTTGAACTTCTCCATTGGCCGTCTGAAGAGGACCATCCATCTATGGCTGGATAGGGGTGGCACACAAATGCGCTCAAAGGCAAAGCCCCAATCTGAGGATCATAATTCGCCTACATGATACAGATTCTCTGGCCAAGCGCTGCATGACGCTGGTATCAGTCTTCTATTGCGGGCCAGGCAAGATATCAAGGTTGCGCGAGGCCTGTAGCCGCGAGCAATGCCTCAAGACCCCAACTCTGCAGCCTGCAGAGCCTTCCGGAACGTCTCTTGGAGCTCCTCTGGTTGCTCCAGTCCAACGCTAACACGAACGAGGTCCGGGTCGACCCCGAACTGGGCCGCCCAGGGGAGCTCTTGGAAGTGGGCTAGTAGGACATACGGAGAACATAGAGTAAAGTTTGTACCAAGGCTGGGCCCCTTGGCGATATCCATGGCATCGTAAAAGGCCTGGGCCTGCTCTCGGTGGTTGAAAACAATCGAAAGTAGGCCGCCGTAGCCGCCGTTAGGCAGACGACGCGCGTCGTACTGGTCTCTGGAAGCGTTGAACTTGGGATAGTAAAGGCTCCTCACGAGAGGATGTCCCCGCAGGATGTTGCAGATGGCCTCGGCATTAGCGTTGATACGATCCACCCGGGCCAGGAAGTCGCGGCTATTCCTTTCCATGAACAAAACATCCTCGGGCCAGTATGTGTCCTCGTAGATCTCGGCATCCATGGCCTTCTTGAGAGAGCTGTAATACCTACTCTCAGGATTGAGAATTGCGGACCCTCCCATTACGTTGGAGTCACCGGAGAAAATTTTCGTGAGACTGCTAACGACGATGTCTGCAACGGGCAGAACATTAATGTTGGCGAAGGTCCCGATGGTCTCGTCAATCACGACCGCGAAGTCAAACTCATCGGCCAGCATGCGTATGCGCTCCAAGTCCGGACAGATGAGAAGCGGGTTCCCGGGGAACTCGCAAAAGAGCCCCAGGAAGCGCTGACCCGAACGGAGAAGCTTTTCCAGGTCATCTAGGTCCGCGGACGAAGCGTGGCCGTAGAATACGCACCCAGGCCCAAACTTTTGTAGGATCTTGAGTGTGTCGACATAAGGGAATCCAAAGCTGACGCTCTTGAACTGGCCGCGAGCCGACAGCAGAGCGCGGTGTGCATTGAAAATGGCATTCATGCCCGCCGGAAACAAATACACGTCGTCCTCGCTGAGTCCCTGCAGACCCCTCGTGTTGGATGCCAGGGACGGCTGGGGTCCGTTCGGTAGGTCGACTTCGTGGGCGAGCGAACCGGCGATGCGGCGGCGGATGGCCGACTTGGCACGCTCCACTAGGTTTAAGTCGAGATTGCGCCCGAAACGCTCCTCTACAAATTGCAAACTCTCCTGGGACTCCAGGGGAGCCTGGAACACACACGGCTTGGTAGTCGCTGGCAGAGCGACACCATCGATGGAACCGGGCCGCTGGTAGCGCTTGGGGCCACGAAGTGGCCGCGCGGGAGCCTTGCAAGAGAACTGCGATCCGGGGATGGGAACAAGCAACCGATCCCTGAAGAGCTCATGGCAGAACTCGGCACGGCGACTCGAGGCGCCGTCTCCAGTGTGCTGCCAATATTGCTTGGCGAGGGGGAAGACCACCTGCGGAAAAAGGACGGCGGAAATGGTGGGTGAGAGCCGCTTCAACAAAAGGGGCACATCTTTCGACGCATCCAGGGCGAAATCCACGACGTCGAGGCTTTGCAAGATATCGGGCTGGGCTCGCTGACGGACGAAGCCGAGGCACCGCCTCGCAGCCAGAGGCGTTGGGAATAGCATAGCTTGCTGGCTTGGGTGGCCATGAGCTGCCGCAATTTCGTGCGCAAAAGCGGCTATACTCCGATGAATAAAGAAGCTGGGCGAGGTGTCAGCTTCATGTCGTGGCATTCTCGACTACAGGAAGCGTAGTACCGCGGGTAGCCCGTGGTCATGCGGCCGACGACCCATTCCTGGCCTTCCTCATAGCCAACGTTCGACTGCCATGTTGGCAACGACACACTCACGGCCTGTCTGATTAGCCAGCCGTCAAGCCCGATTGACCAATGTCCGGGGTACTCACATGAGCCGTGTCGGGCGGGATAGACTCGCCGAGCGCAAACGAGGGCATAGCTGCAATGCGTAATATAACGAGGGGTAGCGTTACTAATATGAATGGCGCACCGAGCAATGCCTGACCGCGCCGCCTTGGGAGACCTTGTGTTGATGTAGTGTAGTGTAGGGCGCGGTGGTGCAGATGGATGGATGGTCACAGCGAGAGCACAATACGTGGGTGGACGAAGTATTATTCATAGCAGCGATTTTGTACGAGTAGGTACTGTACGTGGGGCCGACTATCGGAGCCCCCCGGCGACTACTAAGAGATACCCCGCCACCATCTTTCCAGGACAGCAGACTTGAGAAGAAAGTGACAATGGCATGGGAAAGTCCGCATTGCAGTCTCGCGCATGACTTTGGAGAGATTCGGTGAATGCTGCGTTCTGTTTCGATTCTGGTGACGAGGGCGACGCTAGCCCAGAAACGATTCGACCGAAGCAAACATGGTCCACTAAGAAGGACCTACGCGAGAGTAGACGACAAATGACTGGCTGCTCATGTGAGCAACCCGTTACGAAAGCTGTGTTGTTGCAAAGCTGCCAACAATGCCCCCTAAGACTATGCGTAAGGATCCGGAGAGTGAATCGAAAGCCCGAGCCAGGGATGTCAGTAGGCGTGAATGAGCCTGCCCGTAAGTACACCTTCACACCATACACAGCGCCAGAAAAGAACCAGAGCTGGAGCCAGCGGTGTCAGTCGCGGTGAATGCGGCTTTGGCGACCGCTCCCGGCCTGGCTGACCACGCAGCTGATGCTATCACTGGGCACAACGCTATCAAGGTCGTCGTCCCAGTTTGCAAAGCTGCCGACGCGACTTGCAGGCAGCGGAATGTCCCGTGCCGACACAAAACTCGAGGCCTGGCTTGCGGGCAAGGCAACTTGCCTCGCCGAAACATGGCTGGGGGGTTGGCTGGCTGGCAGGGGAATCTGCCTAGCCGAAAAGCAGCTCGGGGCTTTGCTGCCATGCTCTCTGGCTGCAGGGACCCTGCTCTTGCCGCTTGGCCGGGTTTGGTACGACATCTCGTGCTCTGGCAGCAGGCAGGAGGGTCCGAGAGCTGTCGAAGTCCCATGTGTCCGCGCCGAGACGTAGGACGATGGCTCGGGCTCGTAACCGGGCTGAACCGGCGCGGAGTAAGTTAGATAAGGCGGTTTGGTGGCACCGTTGATGCCGTTATATCGAGACTGCGCACGGGCGTGGCTCTGCTTTTCCAATTCAGCAGCGGACAAGGACGCCCGCTGCAGCGGCGCCTCACTGCGGCTTCGCGTGCCGTCAGCTTTGGTAGAGCGGCAGCGGCGTGCGCCGTAGCTGTCATCGACGGCCCGGCCTGGGCCAATAGAGCTGCGAGCCGCGCTCTTGATAGCAACCTTATGACCGGCAATAGAATGATGGGTGCCCTGGGTCAGGTAGCGCTGCGGTTGATCATTGTCGTGGTCGTGCCCGCGGCTGCGGTTGTAGCCGTTTACATGGCTATGAGCGTAGGACCCGCCCTTGTCTGGACATGAGAAGGCAATCCTGCGAGGGGCCTTGTCCAGCACCGCCGTAAATTTGTCGTGGTGGTCTCGTGGCTGCATACTCCTGCTGCCATTTGGTGCAGGCTGCTCGGGAAATGTCGCGAGTCCAGGCAAGCTGCCGGGGACTTGGACGTCAACGTCGTGGCGCGGCGCGCGGCCCTTGTCCCGCGACACGATGCCGTACGTTAAGGCTGCGCCGGCGGCCACGCCCAGGAGGGCACCGACGACGGTCGAAGCGCTAATGCCCCCGGAAGTAGAGCTGGAGTTGGAGGTCGCGCTCTCGCGAGGCGAAGCGGACTTTGACGAGTGCATCGAGTCGCTTGTCAGGTGGCTCTGGGGAATGGCTCGACCAGAACTCAGACTCGGCGCAGCGGTTGAGGACGGGCGAGCACTTGTAGTACTCGCAGCGGCGCCGGGCGCGGCGGAGGCAACGTTGAAGTTCAATTCGAGGATGCGGCCAGCCTCCTTCGTTGTCGAGAGCCCCCTGCGGACAGGAGGGCTGTTGTGCTGCACGGCGTTCCGAGGGCCTTTCGGGTCGGGGTAGACAACCTCTATCCTGTTTCCGTCCAGGTCGAGGAGCGCAGCTCGTACGACGGCTTCCTCAGAGCCGTCTGCCCTCGGTCCTCGCTGGCCTTGGTCCTGGCTCCACGGGAGTAGCGGTGGGTTCGACCTGAGCCCATGATCACGGAAGCGGATCACGGCCAATCTCGACGGGGCGGTGAGGAGGAGGGACGATAGCCGAGGTGCCGATACTTGGCGGATCTGCAAGATAGGATCTCCGCCGACCCCGAAGGTGACCGCCAAAGGAGGGTCATCGTGCGCGGCGTTGATGTACTCGAGTCCCAGCGGATGCAAGACATCTGCGAAGAAGGACGTCGACGACGGCAGGTGTGAGACTTCGACAAATGGCACCGCCATGACCACCTCTACTGCCCGGCTTGTAAGCTACTCCTGCAGTACCCGACCTTTATCGTATTCGCCGGCGGGCTCCTCATGGATGTGTACGAGAGGGTTGGCGTATTCCGCCGCTGTCTGCTGCTCGAAGCGACGTGAGAGGGTTGCTCAGCGGGCAAGGGAGAATGCGAAGAACGAAGAGGGAATTCACGGAGGGCAAGGAAAGAAGCACAGGCAGGAAGGTAGATGGGCAGCCCACGTCTGCGAAAGAGCCCGAGAGCACCCACATCTGCATGCGTCAATTAGCTGTCTTTCGCTTCTGCATCACGGCGCCATCGGCCGGGTAGCATTGCATATCACGGTGCCCTACTCCGTACTGTGAGCCGAGCCCGAGGTGATGTGGCTACGGAGTGGCACGGCACGGCACGGCACGACATTCCATCTATTGGCACTGCCTTGAAGTGGTCGAACTGTCGCCGTTGGCCTCTCGCGGGCGGTGTTTGATTAACTGGCGGCGCATGAACATTGTCGAGGGACCAAGATAGCATGATCAGACCGACCAGCCGCGGTGGGCACCACGGGGCTGAGCGGCCCATGCCAGGTTTAAGCGACTAACGTTAGACGTCGCTGGGTCGCCGCCAACCGACTCTTTTCGGTGTTCACTGTCCATACAATCTCCTGGGCTCGATGATCTCACGTTAGCCTGCCCCAGCTTCCGTGTCTACTTGACGCCCCGACGCCCTCCCGAGGACTTGGCAAGCGCATCCCTTTAAGGCTGCGGAGACTACACTTGCGTACCAGCCCCACCCAGAGCCCCGTGCTTAGCGTGAAACGTTGAGAGACTTAGACTGTAACGCGATTCAGTGCAGACGCGATGAGTCTGCGATCAGTGCAATGTATTACAGTAGCTCTTTGTAACAAGGGAAGTTGCTGGTACAGTAAATCTATCATAGGCTATAATTACACGAATTTACATGTACCATTGAGTGCGCGGCTTTTGGTTGGCCAGAACCCCTGCCCGGTACGCAAGTGTAGTCTCCGCAGCCTTAAAGGGAAGCGCCAAGGTGGGCACCTCGTCGTCTTGCAAGCGGCCACGTCGCGAAGAGGCGGGCAGCCATGCATAACACCTAGGTGTACGAAGTAATTACGGGACGGCTCCATGGCGGGCGGGACCTGGCAGGCCAATGGGTGCGGCCGGCCGCTTGTGGCTTTCGCGGCTGGGAAGGCAGGCCAAGTTCAGGCCGTAAGTTACATCCCCTACTCACACAGCATCGCAATGTGGCAGTATCGAGTCAAGAGCAACCGGAGAAGGGCATGATCGCGCAACGACATACTCGGATCTTTAATCCTCTTCATTTGTTCCGCATGTGGAACATTTAAACCAACTAGCTGTGCGTGCCAAGTAGAGTAGATCCAAGAACCATCCTCCGCCTCGCCTGGTCCTGCAGTTTGGCGTCTTTCTCACCTCCTCCAGTTGCATGAGTTGTGCAGCATCGCGCCAACCGGCTCATGGCTCGTATGCACAGCTCTGCCTTGTGCAATTGCAGGAGTGCAGAACTGCTTGCGAATGCCTAGTGTGTCGCAATCTCTGCTTTCGCCACGGGCAACTATCCCACCGTGGCTGGCTGACTGACTGGTCGGCCGGCTGGTTGCTTCCTCACTCGTCAAAGCCTCTGCTTCCAGCCGACATCATAGTGCTGAAGGCAAGCACGAGCATGGCGAGCCAAGTTGAAGTGGCACCTTCAAGACGTCGAAAGCGTCTTGGACCTGTCTGTTGAACGCCCCCATGTTTTGGTTGTAAAAACAAGCGACAGCGCCAATCCCAGGCGACCCAAGTCTCTGCCAGACCACCTCGTCGTGCGGCGATGTTGTATCGCTGCCGAACGAGACGATCTAGGCTTTCGCCTTGGCCCTCACATACCCCGGCGTCTTCGCCTTCCGAGTCCCGGTTCCGCCTCCGGGACGGAGAGGGTGACGAGGATTAGAGAATGTCCCACACGTCTTCGGCCGCATGGCAGAACTTGCTGCAGGCCACGCTAGCCGAGAGTGAGTAGTTGCTGATGGAAATCTTCTCGTCCACCAGCGAATCGGCAAAGTTGTCGGCACCCTTGGCCATGGCGCCGACGAAAACGCAGATGCTCTCCTTGGACCCAACCGTCTCAACGTACTCGCGGACACGAACAAGAGGTGCATCGAAGCTGAGGGTTACTTTGCGGCAGTTTGGGGGCAGGTGGTCAGTAATGGGATTCTGGATCACGCGCAGCAGCTTCTCGTTAGAGTTTGTGGAGCGGATGGAAAGCCGATGTAGCAGCTGAACCATGAGGCCGGCGAAACGCTTAAAGGTTCGAGGGATGCGGACTGACGGCGATACCTCGATGAGGACGCCTTTGGCCGTGTGGATGTAAATTTGGAGCTTGCCGGCCTTATTAATGGGCGAATCCAGCAGGGTCAGGAGGCACTGAACAGAGCTGTTAGCATGCTGCAAGGCTGGCAGAACGGCGTCGAGAGAAAGACCTGGTGCGTAATGTCAGGGCGCGCGTCGCTAATGTCTCTGTTCATCTTGCGCATCACCCCGATGTGCTCATCGCTATTGAGGAGCGAGTACTTATCCTCGCGATGGACGCCGGTGCGGCTGGCGCCACCATGCGAGGCCTTGTACGTTTCGAGGCTGGCATTGGACAAGACCACGATGAGCCGCTGCGAGTCTTTGTCGGTGGGCGGAATGGGAATGTTCTGCTCCGCCACTAGCTGAGGCAAGGCCGGAGGAGGAAGCGATTGCGTCCCTGCGCAAGCGCAGAACGGCGATAGTCAGTCAGGAGGCTTTTGCATAGACGGGCGCTGCAGGTACGGGACAGCGAGTTGCAGTATCTTACTAGGCCGCTTCACACCGGTACGGCGGTCCGGAGAAGACATCTTGATTTGTTTTCCACAAGGGGAGACGGGAAGCGAAAAGGGAGAGGGGGGGGCTCTGCGCATGAAGGTCGTCAGCAAGGCGCGTTTCGAGATCCACGGCAAACAGACGAGCATGCTTACGGAGTAGGCTCGGACAATGCGAGATGGAAGCAATCGGCGGCGTCGCGTTAAAAGCAGGCGAGGTGAAGAGAAGAAGCGGAGTAAGCGGGAGAGGTTCGTTCCAGTGAATACTCCAGTTCCGCGAGGACGCTGTCGACGAGAATCTTTGCGCCTTAGCCGCCCCGCCAAAGGAACCTGCCTTACTGGGCAATTTCTCGGCGGCGGGCGTAACTACGAGCGCTGCAGCGCTGTGTACGTCGCACGCCTTCTGGCGGAAGTCCCCATAAATCTGTCACAACCCAGAGATTTACATAATCCTTCAAGGCGGTGTGCCTGCGATACCTGGCTGCAGACGGCAAAATTTCCGAATGTGGCCGTTGCACGACAGATGCCTCTCTTTACTTGTCAATGCTCCGGCGCTGTCGACTCAAAGGCGAGGCGATGAATGAATTTGCCCTGGGCCCCCACTGACCACCCAGCCTTTGTACACACCATACACGCCTGCTCCGCCCCTTTCCCGACGCTCGAATCACCAGCCGGTCGACCATGTCCTCGCAAGTCGCAAAGGCCGCGCGCCGCGTGACGCACGAGCTTCACGGTGTGGTCGTCTCTGCTGGCCTCATGCAAAAGACTGTTAAGGTACGGGTCGGTGGACAGAAATGGAACAAAGTTGTCAACAAGGTATGTGCTCTGTCCGCCGCTCAAGCTTCTGATGCCCGTTCCCCTTTTACATCCACGCCCAAGTTCTCTGACTCTCAGCCCATAGTGGTTCGCCGACCCCAAGAGCTACCTCGTGCACGACCCAAACTCGTCTCTTAGAACGGGCGATGTCGTCTCCATTGTCCCGGGGTGGCCGACCTCGCAACACAAGCGCCATGTTGTCAAGCAAATCATAGCCCCCTATGGCGTACCAATCAACGAGCGGCCGCCGGTGCCGTCCTTGGAGGAACGGATTGCTGAGCGGGAGGCGAAGCAGGCGGCAAAAGACGCGCGTAGGGAAGCTGCGAGGAGGAAAAGAGATGAAAAGGCGAGCGACGATAAGAAGAGAGCTCAAGACAGCGAAGTAGGCAGGGCCCCGGCAGTGGAGCATGTACAGCAGATGCGGCCACCAGCGGAGGCGTCTCCAATGGACGCGAATTGACAGGGCCGTGTCACTGATGGCAACCCCATGTTGCCAACGTCTTTGGTTCAAGACCTCCGGCCAGCTTGTAGCAAAACATGTATAATATCGAAGTTACGTTAAAGACCCGAATGCGCCGTCCACGCACATGAGCAATGCTTTGTATTTAGACCGCCGAAACGATCCGCCTATGCAAGTTTAAGACATGCCGACATTATGTCCATTTACGACACTTTGACTTATTGCTTTGGAGGTGGCATCTCAGCCACCTCCAATCAGTACCTGGCTGTGGCAGGCGAGCGTCCATGGGTCAGCAGTCCGATGACCTGGGCTGTCACCAGTCCATGAGTGCATCCGCGGATTCCATCTTCAACCACCTCTCTCACCAAATTCCTTGGCCCAGTCCTCGTACTCCTTCAGTCCAGATTTGCTTACGCTGGGTCGGATCATGCCCAGGCTCGTCTCAAAGTCCACCAACATGATTGGCCGGATCTCGTCCATTGTCATGTGCAAGAGTGCCTCTCCAAGAGACCGCAAGGGGCCCATGGCGGCATCCTTTGCCAGGGCCGTGATGTCTGATCCCGAGAAGCCTGTTCGGATGTTTAAATTAGCCCTCATGCTCAGCACTTCGGTGTTTGAGGTGGTGGCTCACCTTCGGTCAACTTCACCAGCCTCTCTACGTCGGCTGACGACAGACTGTGCTTCTGCTGACCCAACAAGGTCTGGAGCTGCAATGCTCGCGTATGTGGTTCGGGAAGCGGTATGTACTGCCGCCTAACAAATCTTCTTCTTGCGGCCTCGTCGATTGCCCAGGGAAGATTCGTGGCAGCCAGCACCAGGACTCTGTTGGCGTCGCCGCGCTCCTTGTCCCTTTCTGTAGTTTCCCGTCCAGCCGCTGCCCGCTGCAGGTCGCTCCATTGTATTAGGAATTCCGTCTTTATTCTTCGTGTCGCCTCGTGCTCCCCTGACCCAGACCGCTGGGATAGCAGGGAGTCGATCTCGTCGACGAATATGATGCTTGGCGCCAGCACCCTGGCGAGGCCAAAAAGGGCCCTCACAAGTTTCTCCGACTCTCCCAGATACTTGCTTGTCAGACTGCTTGCCGAGATGGAGAAGAAGGTCGACTTGGACTCGGTGGCCACGGCGCGAGCCAGCATAGTCTTACCAGTTCCGGGGGGACCGAAGAGTAGCATCCCTCTAGCTGGCTCCCGAAGTCCCATGAATAAATCTGGCCGAAGGAACGGGTACACGACCGTCTCCCGGAGTGCATTCTTGGCTATCTCCAGACCAGCGATGTCCCCCCAGCGAACTTCGTCTCCCTGAACAATGATGTCGTTAAGGATCTGCTTGGCTGCGGCTTCGTCGACGCCTGGAGGCAAGCTCTTCAGAATAGATGCCTGCTTCTTCTTCCAGGCCACATCGGTCAATTTTTCGTCGCCATCAGCCTCCTCCGATGACGCATACTGAGGCACAGACTTCACGGAAGCCTCCTTGCGCCTTGTGGCCCGCAATTTGCTTGCAGAATTGGTCACGTCGTCTTCGGACGTGCTGGACCCGGAAACTTGCTCTGGTTTTTGCCGTTCGCGATGTCGCGCTCGATTGGCTCGCTCCTGATCAGGAACGAAGCTGCCTGACTGTGATCCCCGGACAAGCGGCTTTTCCACGGCCTTTCTCCTTGATGGGGCGGCGGACGATCCCCTCTTCTCGCGCCATTCTCCCGAGTCGTTGGACATCCCGGCGTCATTGGATTGATCGTCTTTTGGAGGCCTTGAGTGGGGCCTGGGCACCGTCGTAACTCTCGTAAGAGGAGCCCGCTCGGACCGACTCGGCGGTTGGTCCGAGGACGATGCCTCTTGATATGATGAGGAATTCAGGGCACTTGAAGCCGCACTTACCGAGAGGAGGGATGGCCTGGAGTACGAGTAGTCATCCGAGTGTCGCGGGCTTCCTGTCGACTGTGGCCCGTTCAAGACAGACTCGGGGTCGCGTGGTGTGACCAAGCGCCTCGAGTGACTGTCCCATTGTAGCTGAGAGTGCCCAGGTTTGAGGAGCTGGTCTGACAACTTGCGAGGCGGGGCAATCGACGTAGGTGGGCTGCCGTCGGGGTGAGACCCTTTGAGGAGCCGTTCTCGGGAGCCAAGGGAGCTCCATGCCAGCGTGGCGGCTTTGCTTGGCCCTTCTGCTACAGGCTTAGGCGATTTTCGTGCCGGCTTGGAAGGCTTGTCACCTGCTCTGCCAGTGCGCAGTGTGGTCCGCATGGTGTGCTTTTCTGGGCTCGGTGAGCGGACGGCCTTATCTTGCCTAGGTGGCAGCTTGGGCGAATGTGACCGTGGCAACGGGCTCATGGAAGGTCGCAGATCGACGCAAGGGCCAGGGCCGTTGACGATGGCGTTCTCAGATGAAGTTCGTGCCGGGAGAGAAGGCCTCTGTGGGAGGGATGGACGTGAAAGCTGGGAGTAGGTGACGGCGGGGATGGTGCCCTGGCCAATGGAGCCCTTGGGCCGACCCGTCGGGTCGTGGACCTCGGGTGCTTTGGAGAGTCTAGCACTCGACGGTATCGCGGTAAGTCCATCTTGCCGTGACACTCGCAGAGCCTCCAACAGATCGATCCGTTCCTTGCACTGCAGCTCGAGTTCCTTGAGAGCTTCGACCAATGCCTTCTCGGTATCAGTCTGGGGCCCGTATCCGGAAATTGCCTTGGTGGCGTGGTGCTCGTAGATAAGATCAAGGGCATTCCGCCAATGGCGCATGGCCTCGAGTTCGTCTCCCTACAGTACATGTCTCGTCATCAGCAGACTTGATCACGGCGTAGGACAGATTCGCCGGGGAGACAAACCTGGCCCTCGTAGTAGACGGCGGTCGAGCAGCTCAAGTAGCTGTCGTCGTACGTCTTCTGAAGGACGGTGAAAGCCTTGTTGCGCAACATTGCAGGGGCCGCAGGCTCGTAACAGCCCAGACAATCATGAACGTTTGCGTGGTCGAAGTCGCTGGCGCTCCTTCGCCAAGGTCATGCAAAGGGCGGCGCGCGCAGAGCTGTCCAGATCCGGGGTCGGAATGCCGCTGGGACGTTGAGAAAAGAGCATAGGGCAGTAGAAGCGCTTGAAGTTGGCGGAGGCACCTTAGCCGGGGAATCGAAGTCGAGGTGAGGGTGCGCTCGCAAGCAGGTACCGAAGGCAATCAAGGAAGCACGCACGCTCGCAGCTAAGGGAGGAGGGCTCAGGCACTGGACCTTGGCTCCTTATGGGTAAGCTGGTCTCCGCTGGCTCTTATAACCTACAGGAATCTTGGAAAGGAACACTCGTCCGCGTAGGCACGACGGCTAGTAGTATGGTAGTCAGCACGACCTGAGCAAACGGCCAGCGGGTGGGATGTGATGGTCATGGTTGGTGACGTAAGGTTCAGGTAAGGTCAGTTTGGGCCTACGCTTGCATAGCCTCCCGCCATTATCTCCTCCTCACCCACTACGGGCTACCTCAAGGTACCCACTAAGTTAGTACGAGGACGAAGTTTCGAGCAAGCAATGCAACACACGACGACGAAGGTGGCACGCCGCTTCTCAGTGTAGACTGGAGATGATCGCCTACTGGCTGGAGTGGCACCTCGGGCAGGGATGCTGCCCTATGCCGAGTAGACGTCGGACTTCTTGTTTCTCGACAAATTATCGAAGAAAAACACACCTACAGGTAATTGAAGACTTCCAAAGCTCCGGCCGTGACTGTAGGGGGCGCTTGGCCACCGACGACCGCCCCTGCACCGCTCCCGAACCGTTCTCGTCCGCTCGTGAATGCTACCTATCTACAACCAAACCGTGTACAATTGATCCCGTGGTCGACGTGTACTGGGAGACGAAATGCGGCCCAAGTCGACTCAAGACAATAGCACCTGGATCTCGGCCGTGGTTCTTGGGAAGACAGAGCGTAGCCCAGACTCCTCCGTCTCCCCTACCGCTTCATCTTTCTTCTCGACCGCCTGCTCCAGCTTTTCAAAGTCCACGCAAAACTGGCTCGCGGCCTCTTCTGTGATCTCACGCGCAAGCATGGCGTCCTGCAAGTGTTTCAGCCTCTCCATGGCATCCATCAGCGCCGAGGGCAGGAAGGCGTCCAGCTGCTGGCTTGCCCGGCGAAGCGTCTCTTTGCTCCAGTCGTCTTCAGCGCCGTCAAGCCTCGCTTTATTGCTGCTCAACAAAGGCCCCAGTCCGGAACCGTCCCGGAAGAAGGAATGCTGATTTGCAACAAGTTTTCGGGCCTCGCTACTGGCGCTTTCCCGAAGGTAGCTGGCTCTTCGCCGTGTAAGTTCGAACGCCTCGAGACATTTGGCCGCAGTGAGCCTGCAGTTTATGAGAAATATGGCGTCATTTGGCGGCTCCATTGACTTTGCCATATTGTCGCACCCCGACATGAACGGCTCAAGTGCCTCTCTTAGCACGATTTCGAATTCGCTTTCCCGATCCTCACCTGTGGACAATGATGACTCATAAGTCTTGATGATTGCCTCCAATTGCGCAAGGGCATCGTGGAGGAAGCCGGGTGGGCCCAAGTCCGAGGGCGGCTGCTGAAATTCACCTTGAAGAGCAGCAATGCGATCTCTCACCAGGGCTCGAAACTGGCGTAGCGCTTCTTCCTCGAGACTGTTAACGCAGTTGAGAAGATTAGAGCCTGTACCTAGGAGCTTTTGGAACGTCGCGCGGTAGAAGTTGATGAGCGTAGCCAACTTGTATGCAGGTATGGTTTCCTCGTTCGAACGGATTACCTGTTCAATCCTCTGGCGCAGGACGCGAGCAGCGCCTGCAACATCCTGGTCCACAAGATCACTGAGCGCCTTAAGCGCGTTGAATTCGCCCTCTTCGTCGTCCTCATCAGCCAAAAGACGCCAAACTTCAGCGTCCCGCCCCGATTTGAGCCCCATGGCAAGCTCCTCGCCTTCTGCGACGAACAAAGTCTCAAGCGCCTCTCGCTCACTCACGGTAGCGGAATGTATCCATGCAAGCATATCCCCTACGTAGCGAAGGGGGTCGTGCGCCGTCAAGTCGATGGGCTTGACAGTTGGGTCCTCCATACCCGAAGACGTGTTTCCAGTCAGAGCAACTTGGAACGCGTCCGAGAGGATTCGCTCGCGCGCCTCGGCGAAGATGTCGAGGCAATTTTGGAAGAGAGATGGCCGTTCCGCCAAGACCCGCAGAGCTCGGCGGATCGATGAGTTCATTTGCGGATTCTCGAGGTTGAGAGTTTTGAACTCTCGCTGAATCCACTTGTAGAGCTTCTGGAAGCCAAAATTGATTTGCTTGGATATCTGTTCCATCAAATCCGAGCCAAGTGTCTGTCTTTCAAAGCCCAGCAGCAGCTCGCAGTCCTGGCTGATGCCTTTCGCTTTGGAAAGGCAGTCGAAGAACCTGTCATCAACGGGCTCAGCTGTCGATGTCAATGCTGCGGCCTCGTCGTCCGACAGTATGAAATGCGTCTTGAACGCGACCAATACTTTTTGCTTCGTCTCCACCTGCCTCCGTTGCTGCAGGAGCGACGCGGCCTCTGTCAGAGCCGGAAGAGTCTCGGCGTGAGCAAAAGCGACCTGGGCTTTCATGTCGTCGTACCCGGCATTTAGCTTTCCAAGGGTGCCTCTTATGCGACGTAATTGCTGCTCAAGCTGTTAGAGCGAGACACAACGGGCCGCGGACCAACAAACCTCTGCGACACGCCCGAACTCATCGACGATGACGCCGCTGCTGTCAATGACCTCCTTGTGTATATCTAGCCGGATCTGACGCCTCGTTTTCGCATCATGCCCGATGGCTCGCTCGTCAAGGACGGCTAGAGCTTCACTGAATTCGACATCGGAATAAGACGTGGACAGAATGGTAGCAACTTTGGCGGCAAGAGGATTAGAGCCTTTGAAGACTGAAGATGCCGATGTGCCTGGAGGAGAGAGAAGTCCCGCGCCCAGCATGTCCGGCTGGGGCAGGCTTTCCAACGACAAGGAAGGCTCAGGGGCCATGACTGGGAACGATTCCTAGGTCCAAGGAGAGCTGGGGAAACCACATTGGTCAATGTGCCGAACCAATAATCTCAAAGCGCATTGGCTCAAAGGTGGTCGAAGGTGGAGGTCGTCTCCGGTGGCAGGTACTGCTTAGGAGATAGGTAGCTGAGGCCAGGTATGCCAAGATGGCCTGCGCTGGTCACGAATGACCGACCGGTTGATTGTGGTGACCTCCGCGCTCACTTCTCAGCGCCATACAGTGGACAGTGCGATAACTGGGATAGGTTAAGGTAAGGTGTAAGGTAAGGTGCCCAATAACATCACTGTGAAGCAGCGTCAATCCTCGGTTTACCCGTATAAGCAGGCGGTGAGGGGGCTGCATATACGTACTTGGCAGAATTGTGAGCCGCCCCACCTGGCGCGCGTGCCAGTTACCTGACGTAGCGTCAAGCCAGGAGGTACCTCGACCATCCCGTGCCCACGCTCCGAGTTGATGCTGGTGACGAGCCAGGATGCTTGCAAGCAACTTCACCTAGCCCTGACCCCTAGCTCGCGCAGAGATGCGAGAGACTGCAGGTATATAAATCTGGCTCACTCCCGACGACCGGAGAGCGACGGTGCGAACAAACGGGAACGTGTAAGGACAGTAAGTACCTCCACCTTACCATGTCGCACAGCACCTCTTGTCTTTCGGGTGTCACTTGACCTCCCCGTTGCCTGCTGCTCGCAGTGCCGCTGGTGCATAAGTACATGGCTTGGAGATCATGTTCCCCTAGTAGCCCCATGACTGCTTGCAGACGGCCTGCCTGAAGTGGCCCGCCCAGACCTCTCGGATTATCATTAACAGGCTGTCGCGCCTTGGCCTAGGACGTCCGTTGCTGACCGAGCATAGCTCACCACTGCCTCCCTTAGTTACCGCTTCTATCCACGAACAAGCCTGGAGCGACCAACGCCTCCACATAGGTAGCGACAGCCGAGTCTTGGTCGAGTCCACAGCATGCTGAGTAGCCTCGGCACCGGTCTCTACGCGTCCGCTAGCTCGCCATGGCTAACAATCTCTTCGGCCGACTTGCCCCGTCTACACGAGGCACCAGATCATTCTACGAGAAGTTGCGGGCACACGAAGACGACGACGGTGATGGCGACCTGGAAGCGGGAACGGCGCTGAACGTGGACGAACACAACCTTCGGCAGCAATTCCACGAGCTGGATGCGGAAGGCCTCACGACCGGCGATAGCCACGTAACAGCTGACAGCGCTGCGACGAGCCGCTTAGGCAAGGCGACAAGACAACATCGTGGCCAACGCGACGCATCCTCGGGGTGGCCCATTCTCGACGACGATGCCGACAATGACGTCCCAGCATCGCTTTTAGTAGAGCCCAACAAGACAGAACCAGCTCACATGCCACGGCGAGAGCGCTCGAGCCGCCACTCTCAAGCACAGCCTTCACAGGTCCCCAGAAGCTCGATCGGTCGAGCTCAAGCGCAATGGGAGGCGGCGACTACGCAACAACGCCTCCACCAAGATCACATCAATGGGCCGCCGTCTGCGTCGCGACCAAGGTCTCTCATGGCAGGTGTCGTCCCTGGGGGCCGTCGAGAAACAGCTCTCTGGAGATGGGTGAACACCTCGAATCTAGACAACTTCATGCGAGACGTGTATGACTACTACGAGGGGGGCGGCCTGACGTGCATCCTATGCTCGAATGCCTTGTGGCTGCTGTCAGTTGAGCCATACCCTCGCACACACAGACTTAGGAACGTCCTTGGCTGACAGGCAGTAGGGAGACGTTGTTTGTGACTGTGCTGTTGACATTCCTCACCCAATGTGTCGACTATGGCAAGGTGCCGCACAGCAAATCCTTGAGCCAAGTCGTCATTACGCAGTGCACGCGGCGAATGTCGGGCGTCTGGAACTTTGGCATCTGGCTTTATTCCTTCTTTTTCATTTGGAAATCTGTCCAGTACTTCTTCGAAATTCGGCGGCTGATCTACGTCCGGGACTTTTTTGTTCACCTTCTGGAGATTCCGGAGCAGGACATGCAGACAGTGTCTTGGCAAGACGTTGTTGCTCGAATCATGACCTTGCGTGACCAGAACCCCAAGACGGCGACCAACATGCCGCTGAACCTACGGCGCTTCATCGGCAGTCAATCCAAGGAGAGGCTAGATGCCCATGATATTGCCAACCGCCTAATGCGCAAGGAAAACTACCTCATTGCCATGATCAACAAAGATGTCTTGAACTTCTCACTTCCGCTGCCGTTATTGCGGGGTAGGCAGCTATTTTCCAAGACGATGGAATGGTACTTGCACTTCTGCATCCTCGACATGGCCTTTAACGACCTTGGACAGGTGCGCCAAGATTTCCTGCGGGCTGATCGGAGAGGTCTCCTCAGCCAGAAGTTGAAGCAGCGCCTATACTTTGCTGGACTTCTGAACCTCATCTTTGCGCCGGTTGTCCTTGCGTACGTGATTATTGTGTACTTTTTCACATACTACAACGTAAGTTTCCCATTCGTTGACGAGTGTGCCATGTTTGGGCCGAAAGCTTACAGAGTGTCCAGGAATACCAGAAAGACCCCAAATTGGCCGCGGCACGCAAGTACACTGCACTTGCAGAGTGGAAGTTCCGAGAGTTCAATGAGCTGCCGCATATCTTCTACGAGAGGCTACACATGTCTTTCCCGTTTGCAACGCGTTACATGGACCAGTTTCCGAAGCGAATGACAGAAGAGATTGCTCGAAGCGTCGCCTTCATGTCCGGAGCTATCACTGCTGTGCTTGCGGTGTGCACCGTTCTGGACTCGGAGCTGTTCCTTGGGTTCGAAATCACGCAAGACCGAACGGTTCTTTTCTATCTCGGGGTGTTCGGAGGCATCTGGGCGATAACGCGCGGAATGGTTTCGGAGGACACGAACGTGTTCAACCCGGAGTACGCTTTGCGCAACGTGATTGAGTACACACACTACGCTCCAGATCATTGGCAAGGGCGGCTTCACAGCTTCGAGGTCAAGCAGGAGTTCTCGGAGCTGTACAAGATGAAGGTTGTGATCTTCCTCGAGGAAGTGATGGGCATCATCACGACACCGATGCTGCTGCTCTTCTCACTGCCCAGATGCAGCGAACAGGTTGTCGACTTCTTTCGCGAGTTTACCATCCATGTAGATGGGCTAGGCTATGTGTGCTCATTTGCCGTTTTCGACTTCAGGAAAGGGGTTGGCGGTGCTGGGCAGCAAAGAGCGGGCCAAGACGTTCGCGAGGACTATTACTCCACCAAGCACGGGAAGATGGCTGCCTCATACTATGGCTTCCTCGACAACTACGTTGTCAACCCCAAGACGGGAATCCCGGGGCATATGCCGCCAGGGGTACGCCAGCATTTTCACCCCCCGCCGGCATTCCCAAGCCTCAACTCGCCGACGCTGGCCGCGGACATGCAGGGGTCGCACGTCGGGCGTGTGGCCGAGTCTGGCAGGGCACGGAGCCGAGTGGCCGGGTTGGGCGCGTCACGGTTACCGCGGGTCGGGCCGGGAGTGGCACAACCATCCCCGATGGCGTCTGTGCTCCTGGATCCGCATCACCAACCGGCGGCGGGGACCAGCTTGGGAGCATGGAGCTTGCACCGGCCACGTCATGCCCGCGTTGGTTATCGTGGTGAGGGGCAAATTATTGAAGAGACATTAGAAGACGCAGCAGCCGGCAGCCGAAAGCTGGTCGACGACGAGGACCCTTACGAAGGCGGAGGCATATTGGGAGAGTCAACGTGGGAAACTTCGCCTGGAAACGGCCTGAGCCGAGAGAACAGCACGGCCAATGCCGAGGAACCCGAGCCGGGCGTGCTGGGGCTGCTATACCAGCTGCGGCAGACGCAACACAGTCGGCGAGGTGGTGTAGTGTAGCAGTACCCTGGCAGGGCGAAGAGGTGGAGCACATGGGTGCCGCGCTCCTTGAGTGACTTGGCGACGATGATAATGGCTTGCGCGCCGGGCAGGCAGCCGTGGGCGAGCGCGGGTGGCTGTGACCGAGGCTCGGCGGAACCGTCAGTCGGCGCAATTCAATTTCGACGAATGGCTCGGGATTGCAGGAGGTCGAGGCCGAGCTGAGCCGGCCGGGTCGGGTCGGTGATACGATGCACTGCGTGGCACCGCTGCTTGTACGATGGATGCTTGTGGACAGGACCTACGGAGTACCTGTCCTGCCTGCCTGCCTGCCTGCTTATAGGTACCTAATTAGCATGCGCATGCATACATACCTACCTACGGTACGCAGTGCCTTTAGTCGAGCAGCGTTCGCAATGGACATGAAGCAACTATCGACGAGCTTGCCCGGGTGCGGCACTGTGTGACGGGTATCCACAGCACTTTGTGGCAGGCCAGGCCAGGATGCCGACGGCGACGGTCGCCCACGGGGTTGGGGGGGGGACACAGTGCGCTGCCGCGCTGCCCCAGCACCGTGCCTTTCAGACGGAGCGATGGCCCAGGCGCCGGACTCCGAGGCCGTCAACGGAGCAGTAGCATGGGAAATTTTTGCCAGCGGGCAGACATCATCGACTTCCGCCTCAGCTGCTTACCGTGGCCCCGTGCATGCTTCGCTCGTCGCCCTCCCTCATTATACCTTCGCGTCCGTCGACACCTACGGCCGAGCCTCCGTCGCACACTCCGTCCCCCATCCCCAGGCCCTTCTTCTCTGCGCGGGCCGCAGCGCCGTCGACGTCGTTTCCATCGCCGACATCTGTCCTCCTTTTCCTCCGCTACCGCTCGCTGCACCACCACCAAACCACTTCCAACACCGCGACCGGAACCACCATCACCTCAGCATAGCCTTGTCTGCGCGCGTGACCACATCTAACGCCTACCAACCTGCGTCGCGAACCCAGTATTTGCGTGGCACCTGTCGCAGCTGTCAACCTGGCTGCCCTCGACCCCAAGGCCTTCGGCAGAGCTTCTGAAGCTGTGGCCGAAATGGCCCAGCCAAATGCCGAGCCGGTCGAGGACTATGAGTAGGCCAACCATCACCATTTTGCCATGTCCCGCGCTGACAAGCTCCCTCCCCTTTTTCTTGCGCACAGCTACGAATCGCTGCCTCCCAATTTTTCCCTGCTCCAGAACATGGCCGCGGGCGCCTTTGCTGGCATCGCCGTACGTTTGACGCCCCTCCCTGACTGCTCAGCCGCGCGCCGAGCGAACAACAGATGCCTTGGGGGGGTGACTAACTAACTACATGATACGCCAGGAACACACCGTCATGTATCCCATTGACGCCATCAAGGTACGGCCACCGAGCCCGACTGCTCGCACCGTGACGCTCAAAGGCTCTTGCTGACCGGCTGCCCGCCTCCAGACCCGAATGCAGGTTCTGAATCCCAACACAGCGACAACAGCGCACGTGGGGGTCTTACGGAGCACTTACCAAATGGCCTCGGGCGAAGGTTTCTTCAGCCTGTGGCGTGGCATGTCCAGTGTCATTGTCGGAGCCGGTGAGCATTTCCGGCATGCGAAAAGTCTCGCCTATCTTTGCTGACCCAGGAGCCTGGTCTAGGACCTGCCCATGCCGTTTACTTTGCGACATACGAGGCCGTCAAGCATGCTATGGGAGGCAATCAAGCTGGTGTTCATCACCCTCTTGCCGCTGGTTCGTAACACCTCACCCTCCCCCCGTACAG
>JALHBY010000236.1:363088-404217 GCA_024340155.1 Tolypocladium pustulatum | reverse complement strand
CCCCCCCCCCCCCCCCCCCCCCCTCCTTTCTCGACCATGCAGCAAGCTGACCAGAGTCTTATCCACCAGTCATCAAGCAGCGCATGCAGATCCAGAATTCGAGTAAGATGTATCGTTCCATGGTCGACTGCGCCAAGTACGTCTACAGGAACGAGGGTATCGGCGCCTTTTACATATCCTACCCGACCACGCTGTCCATGACGGTCCCTTTCACCGCGCTGCAGTTCCTCGCTTACGAGTCCATCTCCACGGCAATGAATCCTCAAAAGACCTACGACCCACTGACGCACTGTCTGGCTGGCGCCGTAGCAGGCGGTTTCGCGGCCGGCCTGACGACGCCAATGGATGTCATCAAGACAATTCTGCAGACTCGTGGCACGTCATCGGATCCTCAGGTTCGCAATGTTAACAGCTTTCTTGGCGGGTGCCAGCTCCTCTACCGGAGGGAAGGCTTCCGCGGCTTCTTCAAGGGTGTCCGGCCGAGGGTTGTGACGACGATGCCTAGCACGGCCATCTGCTGGTCGGCCTACGAATTTTCCAAGTATGAACTACCTCTTCCCATGATGCCAAGCCTCGATGGCCTCAGAACTCAGCGACTAAACTGTCACGCAGGGCATACTTTATCAAGCGTAACATCGATTCTTCGTGAAAGACGCTGGGCCAGCGGGACCGTCAGCGGAAGTCACGGATGACTCATAGCTGGCCGCTGGCCTGAACTCGCGTCGGGCCGAGCCGTAGTAGCCATGGCGTGGCCTGCGTTTTCTTCATCCTCAACATATTCCTGCTTCAACATCCACATACATTCGAGAGGATGGACTTGATGCCGGGAGCCTGGTATTCGAACGAGATGAGATCGGTGCCCTCCGGCTGCGAAAGTGTACATAGAGCGTCGAGGAATCTCGGCAAGATCCAAACATGGTGGATGGCCTGATGAATGCTGCGAAAGCGTGGGAGCAGAGTATTGTGTGGCAAATGTGTTGGTAATAGTTGTGTCAAGATATATACAGCGCGGCGTGTGTGCCATCGTCTGCTTCTGAAGCGAAGTGTCATCTACGGCCGTGGCCATCTTCGCGACTCTGAACTAGGAAAGTATTCCAGTAATTGGAGTATAGGCAGTGTCCTGGTAATTGAAATATATAAGCAGGTATTTCAGCACTCTGGAAAATCTCCTGGCCTAGGACGATGGCGCGGGATGCCGGAGAGGCGCGCCCCCCGGCCAGTTCGCCGGGGTTGAGATGCTGGCTTAGAAAGTACTCTGTATGTAACAATGCAAATCTCCGCCGAGAGAATGGAAAGCAAACGCCGAAGAACTCCAGAGCCGTGGCCTGTACCTTTCGTTGGGGCTGCCAGTGCGAGCGCCTGCCTTCGCTAAACCAACGCCATCGGCACGATACAAATCGTCCCGTCCCTGCCTCTGCCTCAGCCTCAGCCTCAGAACCCGAAAGGGCCACCGCCGCCACCGAATTGAAACTTGAAGTTTGCCTGTGCGCCGCCACCGCCTTGCTGGTGGAACATGAAGGGGTGACCGCCGCCAAACGGACTGCCTTGGAATGGGTCCCCCCTTTCCTGAGAGTTGGGATCGTCTCCCCTGTCGAAACGCGCGCGCAGCTCCGGGTCGCTTAGGACCTCGTACGCCTCATTTATGGACGCCATCTTCTTCTCGGCCTCTTCTTTGCTGATGCCCTGTTTGGCCGCCTTGTCCGGGTGATGCACCTTGGAGGCCTTTCGGTACGCCGACTTGATCTGCCTTTCGTCGGCGTCGTGATCCACGCCTAAGACCTTGTAGTAGTCCTTGGTCTTGCTACGCTTGAGAGCGATTTGAGCTTTATTCAAGATCGGATTGACCTTGTCTTGCTTGTCTGGCCGCACCTCGGCCGCCTTTTCCAGCATTTGTATGGCCGCCTCGAATTGATCCTTCTTCAGGAGCATCTTGCCGCGGTAGACGAGCCCCCAGAAGGAGTCGGGGTTGAGCTGCAGTGTTTCATCGCAGTACTTGGGCGCTTCCTTGTGATTAGACTGTGACGTTTCTGCGCGTTAGCTATTGCTAGTAATATGCGACCGATCACGATGCCTGGGTAAAACAAGTGGCTCTTACCTCAGAATAAGCCTGGCACACCATTTCCACCACCTGCTCGTACAGCCTCGCCCTGGCTTTGGTCGGGATGCTCCCATCTCTGCGCAGCTCGTCGACTTGATCTCGAATGTCAATCATCAGTCCAGGCTCCTCCGCATTGCCAACCAAAGTCCGTCCGGCCGTCGTTGTCTGACCCCTGCCAAGCTGGGCCTCGACTGTCGAGTAGGTCTTGTAGATGGCCTTTTGCTGCTTGTGCAGCTTCTTGCAGATCTTGGAGTCCGGGTCGGAGTGCAAGCATTTCCTGGTCTGAGCGATGCCGTTGTCAAAGTCGCCGAGGCCATAGAAGGTGGTCGCGGAGATGACGACGTGGGGGCTCGTATCTCCAGGCCGCATCTGCAAGATGTGACGCAAATCGCCCATGCCCTCCTCAAGCTCGCCGCGCTCGAAGCGGCAGCGCGCCCGCAGCTCGCGCAGGTACGGAGACCTTGAGGCGATGAGGATGGCGACGCCGGCGTGGTTAACGCAGTCGTCCCACTGCCCACTCTTGCTAGCGACGGCAGCGAGAGTTGCAGCCCCTTCAGCCTCGGCCAATTCCGTGAGCTCGGGCGAGTCCATGCCCTTGTTGGCGACCATGTACTCAGCCTTAGCGGCATCCCAGTCGGCGGCCTTGACCTTGATCTTGGCCAGTTGCAGGTGGGCGCCCTCGAAGCCAGGCTTGAGCGCCAGGACCTTGTTGAAGTCGTCAGTGGCCTGGGTGGCGCGGCCGAGCGAGAGGTACGTCGTGGCGCGCTTGAATAGCGTCAGGTAGTTGGTCGGATCTCTGGCGATGGCGGCATCGTAGTAGACAAGAGCCTCGGTGGTCTCGCCCTTGGCCAGGTGCGTCTGCGCCGAGGTCAGGAGCGCGGAGACGGGCAGGTCGGAGGGAATGCTCGAGGTCGACAGCGCACTACCGGCCGAGGCCAGCAGCCCAGCAGTCACGGTCAGGCTTGACAAGCCGAAGCGCATCGTGTCCGCGGTGATGCGGGACCAGGAAAGGATGAGGCCGGGGACGTATGAATGGGCCCGACAGGTGCGAGGGCCTGCGGGCGGAACAATGAGCAGAGAAGACTAAGGGCGAAGAGGGAAGGGCAGAGAACGAGGTAGGAAGGCAATGGAGCGAACAGTCAAGCAGCGTCGCCCTGCGTCAAGAGTCAGTGACGGGAGCTCGCCACGGTATGACGAAAAGACGGCCAGATTAGGAAGACGAGAGGTGCAGTTCGGAGCGATGACTGAGTGAGTGGGTGAATGAGCGAGTGCATGTATGGGTAAACAAAGGTTCAAAGGATGATTATAAGACGCAGTTTGCTTGGAAAGGTTATGCTGGCGGATCAGAGCGCCGCTGTGAACCGTGATGAAGGCCCACGCTGTCCTTTCCTTGGATGCGACCAACTGGCGATATCGCGGGGCGGAGGCGGAGTACTCTAAAACCCTATTGGTGCGCCAGCCGCAAAGAGGTCTCGCTCCTCCGTGCCTTATTACGCACATACATACATACGAGTATGTACCTGTACGGACTGGGCCTGCCGTACCTTGATATCACCCGACCGGGAGGACTAATAAGTCAAGGGGTCTTCTGCTCAACACACCTGGACATCAGAATAGTATTCCTG
Organism: Tolypocladium pustulatum; assembly: GCA_024340155.1. Taxonomy (NCBI): domain Eukaryota; kingdom Fungi; phylum Ascomycota; class Sordariomycetes; order Hypocreales; family Ophiocordycipitaceae; genus Tolypocladium; species Tolypocladium pustulatum. The sequence continues at coordinate 400,494 of JALHBY010000236.1, read as the reverse complement.
ACGCAGGCTTGCCCTTTCAACGCCTGACTGGGAAACGCCTCGCCACCCGGTCCCCATGTCCGACTTGCATCCCCATCGTCGCCATCTGTCCCAACACGACGAATCGGCCGCCATATTCTCCCCCTCCGTAGCCCGCATCGCCGCTTCAACAGCCCGCGACTGGTCTTATGTCGACTCGTGGCTCGCCTCCAAATTTCCCTCAGGCCGATGCGTGCCCTCCTTTGAGCGCAACCAGGACACTCTCAAGGCGCTTCTAGCCCTTGCCGCAGCCAATGAATCTGCCGACGAGGAACGCCAGCTGCTGACGCGCACCGATGCCGCCGCTTTGAAGGCGCTGGAGAACCATGGCCGTCAGCGTGAAGCATCCGGGTCCGAGGGTCGTGGCTACGACTTGCGGCTCGGGCTCCTTAGAAGCGACCTGCTCTTGGCAGTCGAGCACGCCCTCCCCAAGGAGGGCAGAAATGCTCTCAACTCTCTGGCAAACCTGACCATCCAGGCCCGAACCGCCTTTCCGGGGCCTGAGGATCTGGGCCAACACATCAATGACGTGCAAGGATCCATCTTTGAGACGGAGCAGATGGTTGCCCGCGTCCAATCTCTTCAGCGCCACATCCTGCGGGACACGAACCAAGCCGCCGAGCTCCTTCAAGAATTGCAGAGCCATCGATACAGACCGCCTACCGACATGGCAAAGCAAAATCTGGACCTGCTGCGCAAAACTAAGCTCCTCTCTGCGCAGCTGTCTGAGCTGCAGGACCGCGCCGCCGCGTCTGAGGCCTACGCCGATCCCGCTCATCCCGTGATCGAGGACGTGGCTGGCGAGGAACACGACTTTTTGGCTCTCCTAGCCCGCAACAAAGAGCTCCAAGTGCAGATGGCCGCCTTTGCCAGCCTGCCCAGTGATCCACGCATCGCCCAGGGAGAACTTGAGGCCCTGCGCCGTCAGCTCCACAGCTTCAGGTCACGCCGCGATGTTGTCTTTGAGGGCCTTGTTGAGCGTGAGAGTCCCGCCAAACGACACTGATGAATGGTTTGGAGAACAGTACTGTTATCGAGTGGCATTGAGGGTGCGAGGCAAGATTAACTCCGACAACAGAAAAGGGGTCCTGGGCCTGCACGTTTTGCTTATCCATACTATCGTCCAGCTACCCAGCTGTCTACTGATTACGGCGACTCTTCCCGGACACTGCGCCCCCCAGCCGGCCGAACTGCCTGCCCAGGCCGGACTTCTTTGATGTCGGCATTGGAGCCGCTGGCGCCGTGTCCTTCTGAGGCACCGGGGGCGCCGCGCCCGGCATCGCTCCACGGCCATCCTTCCCCTTTGAGTCAAGCAGGCTGTCGCCTATTCGCAGTTCGCTGACACCCGATGGTGGAAAATCTTCGCCGTCCAAGCTGTGTCGCTGCGCCCTTCTCGCCCTTTCCTGGACGCTGCGAAACTTTTCCAACAGCTCTACCCACCGAATGCTGCCGTCTTCTCGTCCCTTCAGTCTATTTGGCCGGTCGTAGTTGGAGCTACTTGACGAGGTTGACGCACTTAAGCTTGGGTTGTTAGTATTCCACTTCAAAACAAGGATGTGTGCTCGGCGTCCCCGTTCCTGTACGCTGCCCAGGATGTCATGCACCCGGATATCATGCACCACACTAGCAGGATAGACTCACCTTCGAGGTGCAACATGCAAGTAACCAATGGAGCTCACGCTGTTGAGTCGATTCTTCAATGCAGCAAATGCCGATGATTGTGGCAGCAGCATCAGAATTCCGTACATGCACTTGTACAGGTAGGGATACTTCTCGGGCTCAAGGAGTTGCAATCTCAGGTCTAGTATTAGTGCCCACAGTTAGGATTGCTTCGTCTGTCGAGATCAACTTTTGAAGCCACTCACAAGTGAAGACGGGTGATTCAATCAGCTGGACTAACTTGTCGACTTGAATCAAGAGGTCGACAGTCATGTCTAGCTCGCCGCTGTGCGTAGTCAGTTTCGTGTCTTGGCACCGACCTCTCTTGGGAGCGAAAGTGTCTCACAAGATCTGCAACAAGTTGTAGGCTTGCTCGTACGCCTGGGCAAGCAAGCACAATGAGAACGTGGCGACGGCGTTGTAACACCATGACCTGAACAAAGCCACGAAAAGCGTCTGGCCATCCTTGGTCTCTAGGTTCCGAAGCCTTTTTCGGACCTCGCCAAGCTGCGGTGCCGTAATCAGGTTGTTATTGAGGTTTTGAACCATGATGCTGGCGAACTCAACATCCTCTTCCTTCTCGATGCAGTCAGCCAAAGTACGATAGATTCGCTCAGGGCTCAGGCTCATGCACAGCTGACGAATGATGAGGTTGCCACGCATCTCCAGAAGCTTGCGGTCCGTCGAGAAGAGCTGCAACAGATTCACCATGAAGTTTGCAAAGTAGTCATCTTCGCTGTTGCGAGAGATCTGCGACAGGAGTTGAAGATCCCTGGTGACGACGGTATCGGATGGATCTGACAAGGTCTTCAAAAGCGCGGGAAATGTGCCGTCGTTGAAGGCCAGAACCTTTCTTGGGGCTTTTCTATGGAGCATGATGAGCCAGGTCAAGGCTGCTACTCGAGTTGCCTCATGGTCATTGAGAAACAATAATGTGAGTGAGTTGACGGCAGCAGTGTAGTCGAGGTCCACCGCGGGGGGAGCGGCAGGGGCATCGGCAGAGGTGGATAGGGATCGCCCCTGACCAGGCGCCGGACTCTGCACATCTTGGTCGCGCAAGCTTGACAGTGATGCTCGGTTGCTGTTGGAGTCGTCGAGTCTATCGCCGGGCAGGGCAAGCCGCGAGGCTGAACTGAACGGGCGTTGAGCGGCATTCTGAGAGTTAATTCCGGACTCGTCCGATAATGAGACCACATAATCCATCAGACACTTGTTGACCCTGGTCGCCGCCTGGTGGATTGTGTCCTTTGTACTGGCCATTGCTGGCAGCATGTGGGCCAGAATCTTCGGTGTGAAGGGCAGCACCTCTTCAGGACATATGTCGAGAAACTCAACGATCCATCTCAGTGACTCCAACAGGCAGTCCTCTTCTACACATTGTCAGCACTCGCCAAGTTTTGCGGATCGAGTTGCGGGTCGAGTGCTGCTCGAGCGGCAACGGAGGGTCGCGGGGCCAGATGAAGAAAACAAAGAGGAGGGTGCTAGGGACATTGGGTGGCTAACCTAACGGCGAATCCAACGTCGCAGTCAATATCTCCAGCACCTCCTTGTAGTTGACTTCAACATCTTGGCCAGGAATCCAGTCGTCCTCGACACTGTCATCGTCATCGTCATCGTCGTTGAAGGCGTCCGAATCTATCTCATCTCCCTCTTCCAGGTCTGGGCGGACGCTGCCCGTGTCGATCGAGTCCTGCCGTTTCCTCTTACCACCTTCCCTTGACTTTCTGCTTTCCAAGAGGCCCTTCTTGACCCGTGCAATGCGCTTTATCTCGTTGAGAAACTTGTCGAGGCAGGTCTGTGTGGCAGTCCGAACATCGGAGTTCTGGTTCCCAAGGAATTTGAGCAAGCCGCCGAGGAAGTCGGGCAGGTAAGTGACGAGCTCCAAGTCTGGAATAGAGTCCAGTAATGTAATCCAACCCACGAGAAACTGGCGAGTGAAAGGGTTGATGACCCAGATGCGCTCCTTGAGAAGCGGGATAAATCGAGGCAGCGAGAAGGCGGTGGGTAGGTGAGCATGGTGACCCTCTAGGCCAGCCTTGTCATCGCGGTCGAAGTCGGGAGGGGCCTCCAAAACGGAAACATAAGAAGCAGCTGACTCGGATACGATGTCCTTGATGAGCCTGTCCAGCAGCTCAGCTCCATTCTTGACTGAAAGCTCCGAGTCCGCACCAAGCTGGCGGGAGCATAAACGCCATATCAGCAGGAAACTTCATTCCCAGAGGGAGAAAGAGAGAAAGAAAACGTTGAGCATGCGTGAGGGGCTAGTCAGGAAGGAGCGTACCCGGCATAGCTGGTCGAATATGTTGTTGAAATACACTAATATCTCCCCTTTGGCGACCTTGGCGATGTTATACATGGCTTCACACGCATAATATCTCACCCTTGCATCCTGGTCGGTGAAGCACGCCAGAACCGGCGGCACGATCCTGGCGAGATATCTTGGCAGCTCCTGTGACGCGCGTTAGTCGATTAAATCCAAACAAAGGGAACGTAGGGAGGGAGAGGGCAGCGGACGCGGGAGGCGGCGCGAGCGGCCTAACGTACGGGACCTAGAGCAATGGCAGCGGCGGCGAGACCGATGAGGCCACCGTTCCGCGCATGGGGCTGATAGACGGCATAGGCGTAGTCGTTGCAGAGCTGTTCGAGAATGTCGTACACACGCTGGAAGTCCTTGGCCGTGACGAGATCTCGGATAACCCTCTCGAGCCTGCAAGGGGGCGCGTCAGATTCAGCATTCGTCTTCAGCCACCATCGACCGACGCTGTGGGCAAACGCACTCGAGAGCGCCGACCTTGCGCTTGTCGTAGAGCTTATCGTTCAGAGCCCGCTGAATGTTGGCATCCATGGCGACAGCTGGAGCATGCTTAGCTCTGTCTTGTTTGAGGATTCCGGTATGGTACCCAAGGTAAGGTAGGGTAGGCAAGAATATCTAAGGTACCTACGTAGGGTACTTTAGATACCGTAGGATGAGGTAGGGGCGGTAGCTAGAGGCGGCTAGCAGGCAGGTACCTACCTTCATACCTTGTCGGCAGCGGTTATGGCCGGTGGTACTCAAGTAACACTCCCTCCCTTTGCAATGCGCACCACGAAAGGCAGAACAAAGAAGGTCAGAGCAAGATGTGATGGCGGCTGAGATGCGCAGCTGCGGGTGACATTTAGTAGGTCGATGTGGACAAGTGAGGTTGCCACTGGGGCTGGAGGCGTTACGGAAGTTACGTGGATGTACTTGTTGGACCCAGCTCCGGCAACCGCTGTCCAGTGGCGGCTTCTCGACCAGTACAAAAGTTAGGTCTTGTCTGCCTGCACCTCGGGTCCTCAATCACGGGCTTCACATGTATCAGAACGAATGCATCTCCGCAAACCTTCTGCGAACGCCGACCGAAAAGGGTTCTTTGCCCTTTAGCTGTCTATCTACGCAGCCAAAGGATCCGAATCTGCATCTTGAAAAGGACGGCCAGAGGCTGCTTTACCACGTGTTCCCAAACGGTTTGGTAATCGGCACGAACAGCGCGCGCCTGTGATCTGGGGACTCGGGAATCATGACCCGTTACCTTGCCACTTGGAAATGCACCCACCACCCTTCATCAATCGCTGTTTGTGTCCTTGGACTTGTGGTTGAGATGGATGTCGCATCGGGTACCACAAGCGCCGCAGACCGTTCACAAAGTACATTCTCGTTCATTTCCCAGGACTAAAATGCAGTGCTCATTACCTTGCCCATCTCATAATTACTAATTCATTATATTTACATGCACGCTGAGTTGGGGGTGTAGGCTACCCAGACCAGTCAGGCCTGCCAATCTAATCTGCCGCTGGCCAGTTCATCGACGCCGCCCGACAATTTCTTAATTACGACGATTATGGTGATGCCCGGAAAAGTCACCACTCGAAGAAATTGTCCGCTGGCACTTTGCCAGGATAGCTGCTTGCCTCGACACCTCGGAAAGCCGCCCGATGACTTGCTTGTTGCCGTCTGCGAAGCCATACAAAGCGTACGGTATTCCCACATCGTTACAGAACTCTCGCACCAGCTTCTGCGTCCTGCGAAGGTTATGCCGGGGCAGACGGGGGAACAGGTGGTGGATGGCCTGGAATTGCAGCCCTCCATGAATGAAGTCAAGCCAAGGGGGGCAGTCGACGTCCATGGTCGTCCGCAGCATCTTCTGTGGAAAGGACTCGTGTGGGCCAAGATCGGCTGTGCTCATGGCAAAATGCGATAGCACAATCTGTACATGGAGAGGCGACGAGGCGATGTGGCTTACCATGACAAAGACGAACCGGGACCAGGCGTCCGGTATCGTTTTGTACACGAGGCCGTAGCCGAACCAGGTCCAGAAGAACACCTGTCCCGCTAGCTCTAGCCACCGGTGCCAGGCGCCGGGGCCTTTCCGAGGTCCCCTGTTGGCGAGCAGGTAGTCCCACGAAAGGAAATAGAGGTTGAACCGACCGAGAGCCAGAAATGGGTAGTAGGTCCAGGCCTGAATCCTAAGCAGGACTTTGGCCACAGCGTCATACTCCATGACGCGGTCGTAGTACGTGGATCGCAGGCTGCCCAACAGTCGGTGCGACACGGCAAACAACGGCATGTGCTCAATGTCCGGGTCGTGCTCCGGCGCATTTGTTACAATGTGGTGAACGTTGTGGTTCCTCTTCCACCAGCCAAGAGACAGGCCGCCAATGAAGTCTGCGATGACGATGCCAATGACCGTATCGACATTGTAGTGATGAGTGATGCCCATGTGGGCCGCATCATGGGCGGCGAAGACGAGCTGATGCCACATGAGGCCAAGGAAGAGGCCCCCCAGGGCATACTGGCCGAAGTGCAGGCTTACGAGCGTCATGGCGAAAAAGCCCACGTAGCGGCAGCAGTCGGCAGCATAGGCCATGGAATCGCACTGGTACAGCCCTTCATCCCGGATCCTTTGATGTAGTTCTCGGTACTTCGTGAAGATGCGGCACTGTGTCTCGGGGTCTGGCCTTGGATACTTATCGAGGTCGAGGCTGATGTGCTCGCGCGTGAGGGCATCCAGATAAGACATGCCGTCCAAGACGTCGGCGCTCGGCTGCGGTGACGTCGAGGTTGGCGACTCGGACTGTTCGGACACGTCGGCGCCGCGCCGTTTAATTGTAGCCTGGCCATCGACGTCGGTGTTGAAGGAGGCCGATGGTTGGCTCGGGGAGCTCGGGTCCTTTCCCTTTGCATTGCCCGTATCTCCCATCTCTGATAGCCTTCGGAATGTGCCTCCCTGTATGGGGGGCGTGAAGTTTTCCCACCAACCCTCGATGCGTCCGATCCGGTATCGTAACATCAGTTGCCCGGCAGCTTCGGAGTGCAGGCTGCAGCGGCAGATGGATCGAGTCAGCCAGGGCTCATTCGAGACAGAAAGGGTATGGAAGTATTTGTCGCCTACGCTTCGATCTCGGCCGTGGCATCCCTGCCCACCATATGCAGCATGGCTTTATCGCCACCGGGGTGGTAAGGGAGCCACGGGTCGACACTCAGCACGTGTTGATTGAGGATGACGATGTTGCGGCCATCAGCTATTAGCGCCTCGATCTCGCTGCGGGACATGACGGGATATGTCCGCGGCGGGTTGCTCGGAATTGACGAAGTCATGGCGGCTGCTGCTGCCTACGGGCGGCCTCGACTCCTCGGATAGTCGATTACGCGCCGTGTGAATTTCGAGGGGCTGCGACCGCGTGTATACGGCGAGGTGTGCTCCAGGAGCTTCGTATCCGTGAACTTGGCAGCGGGCGGGCGCTCATAGGAGAGGTATGTAGGGTGCGAGTTTCATCGCATTCGTAACGAAAACCTGACTGTGGGCAAGGTGAGGTAAGTCGAGGTGATAAGCCTCCCAGTCAGGGTGGCCGGAATGGAGTTGAATGTCGGGTTTGAAATGGCAATAAATCAATGATCAGTGGCAGTCCCAAGAGTCTGCCCGCGCCACCCGCCAGGGTCCACCTCAGACTTGCCAGGGGTCGCAGAACCTTGCTGCCTCTTTGCAAAGCATTGAGGCGAGCTCGGCCCATACCGTAGGTACCAGCCCGAGGTCCACCCACGTCTTGCAAGCTGTTGGCGGGGAGAGACCCAACCTCCACCGCCGTCGACCTCGACCACCATCGGTCGATTCGTCTAAACACGCCACCTGGGCAATCTGGGATACGCCAGATCCGCCTCCATCGTGCCATTTCATTCAATTACAGGGCACGCTGGGCCGTTCGCCTAGCCAAGGATTCCAGGTCTCTCGGTAGGCGCGCGCTCCTTACTCGTAGTTGCGACAGACTACTCTTACGGAGGCACTTTGGCCGGCGCCGGCTTTCGCTCTCCCGCCGTGAATGTCTTGGGTTCGCGCCATTCTCCGGAGGTCGCTCTCCATGTGTCTACGCCGTGTGCCGCTCGGCTGCTCGATTCATCTTCATCCGGACGATGGTGTATCGCCACGCACTAATTCACAGCAGGAGTCACTCTCACGGGCCGAACTGGAAGCTCCTCCGATATAATTATAGCCCTGCTATTCCCACATGCAAGAAGCAGTTCTTACTATTTTACACAGCCATCACGAGTGAGGCCCACGCACAACTCTGGAAAGCGACTTCAGGCCAGTCCCTTTGAGCTTTTCCATCACCCGCGTGTTCTTCGGTTGGAGCAAGTCGACAAAGGGGTTTGGGCCACGCATCATCGCACGGCTGCCAGACGCTATTCACTACACCATGGGGTACAAACAAAAAAGCATCGGCCCCGCATACAGGACAGCCCCGCCCAGTCGCTCAACCGCTTAGAAGTGGATAGCCTTGGAGCTGGTGGCCATGGCAGCCTCCTTGAATGCCTCCGCCAGCGTCGGGTGGGCGTGACACGTCCGCGCAATGTCCTCGGTAGACGCGCCATACTCCAGCGCCAGCGTACCCTCGGCAATCATCTCACCGGCGTTGGGCCCAATGATGTGGACGCCTAGCAGGCGATCCGTCTCCGGGTCTGCCAGCATCTTGACCATGCCATCCGTGTCCAGGTTGGTCTTGGCGCGCGAGTTGGCGCTGAAGGGAAAGGTGCCGACCCGGTAGGGGATCTTCTGGTTCTTGAGATCCTGCTCACTCTGGCCAACCCATGCGACCTCGGGATACGTGTACATGACGGACGGGATGCAGCCGTAGTTGACATGCCCAAAGCCCTTCTTGATATACTCAACAACGGCCACAGCCTCTTCCTCGGCCTTGTGAGCAAGCATGGGGCCAAACGTCACATCGCCGACGCAGCGGATATGGGGGAGCTTGGTTCGGTACTCGGAGTCGATGATGACGCGACCGCGCTCGTCCAGCTCCATACCAATGTTCTCGAGGCCGAGACCCTGGGTGTATGGTCGCCGGCCGATGGCAACGAGGACGACATCAGCGTCGAGCTACGCGTGCTCTTTGATTAGAGAGTTTTCTAAAGCTGCGAGGGAGGGAGACGGCAGCGGTTGCAGGAGAAACTACTCACAGTTTCGGGCTTACCGCCCTTGGCAGCGTCCACCTCTAGGGTGACCTTGTCGCCGCTCTTGTCACCGCTGACGACCTTGGTGTTGAGCTTAAATTCCAAGCCCTGCTTCTTCAGCAGCTTCTGAGTGGCCTTGGCGATCTCTGCGTCCATTCCGGGCCCACCAATTTGGCCGAGGAACTCGACGACGGTGACCTTGGTTCCCAGTCGCGACCACACTGAGGCCATCTCAAGGCCGATGATACCGCCGCCGATGACGACCATGGTCTCCGGGATCTTGTCGAGCGCGATGGCGCCGGTACTGGTAATGACGCGCTTCTCATCGACCTCGAGGCCAGGGAAGGGGGTGGCCTCGGAGCCGGTGGCAATGAGAATGTTCTTGCCGCGGACCGTGGTCTCGCCGCCATCGTTGAGGGAAACCTTGATGTCGTTTTCGCTGGCGAAAGAAGCCTCGCCCTTGATATATTCGACGCCGTTCTTTTTGAGGAGAAACTCGACACCCTTGGTCAGGCCGTTGACCGCTGTGTCCTTTGCCTTCATAAAGTTGGCGAGGTTGAGCTTGACATCGCTGACCTCAATACCGCGGTTCTTGGTGTCGTGAAGGATCTGGTGGTACAGGTGGGAGTTGTTGAGAAGCGATTTGGAGGGAATGCAGCCGACGTTGAGGCAGGTACCGCCAAGGGTACCGCGCTTCTCGATGCAGGTAACCTGCGCGTTAAATATTAACTACTCGTCTGCCACAGTTGAGGCCGTTGCAATGCAGTCGGGCCAACCCACCTTCATGCCCTCCTGGCCGGCCTTGATGGCGGCAACGTAGCCTGCAACACCACCTCCGATGATAACCAGGTCCTTCTCCTCTACGGACGTGTCAGCAAGCAAGGATGATCGGGCACCACGAGGCTGGGAGCAACAAACCAGAGGCGGAAGCGAAGCCTCGACTCCATCGTGACAAGGTCGAGGAGGCGACGACTGTAGGCAAGCTGTGCAAGGGAAATGGGTCAGCGGGAGCGAGCTATTCGCCTCGGGCGTTGTGGCCAAAAGCCGGCACAGGCTCTGATGGCGGCGAACTCACGATGACTGTTTCCAGGCGGTCGGCCGAGCGGCGCTGCGCGGTATTAAACGGCTGGCGAGCATCATGAAGCGCCTTGAGATGGGGGTGGTTCGAATAGCCAATGAATGCCAGACGAGGTTGTGTGGCGAGCGCTCGGGAAGAGGAAGAGAAGATGAGTGAGGTGGTTGAGGCGGAGATGCGTTTTCGGAGCTCCAATTACGAGTAGCCGCGCAGGAAGCCTCCGGAACAAGCCTGTCGCGCTCCCATTTTTTTAAAAGGTACGTACCGACCGGCATTGGGGTCATCGATGTTGGGTTGGGGCCGTCCAACCCCAGGATTGTGAGTGGGCGGCTACGGTCGCCTCAAGGCGGAATTCTACGGGCGAGCCTTAGGGTCCTGAGGCATTAAGCCGGCGCTAGAGCTGAGCAGACTGGAACCCAGCCCGCAAGACTGCGACTTACCTTATTAATGTACTCGTTGAGCAACAACCCATCGCCAAATGATGCTTCAAACATGGTGGGCAAATAACCTCAACTGCATGCACCGTCCCGGTCGATGATGGCTTGATGCCTTGGGATGCTTGGATCCTGCCCAGGGTGTTTTGTACAGAGATATTCCGTAGTGATCCACACCTTCAAGGTTCTAATTATATCCCACAACCCACCGTGTCTCTACCGTACGGCAGCAATATCGGTGCAGTGTCCCATTGCGCGCAAGTCTTCTTCCAATCCTGTTGCCTACACGCCGGGCGCTCGGCACATTACTCATCCATGGCCACAGCCTGGACTGCGGCCTGAGCCTTCTGCCTCACCCGGTCCAGCTTCCTGACCTCCCTGACCTCGAGCAGTGCGGGCTTGCGAAGCTTCTTTCTCAGGAACCAGTGCGTGCCGGCCGCCAGCGACGGCAGCTCTCTCGCGGGGCCGAACATTCTTTCGACATTGGCGTCCTCCTCTGGCCCCTTGCCCTTGCACGCCTGCAGAAGACTGACCATGAATACCTCCACAAACGACGACGTCCATTGGTTCACCTCGGGAAGCTCCAGGGGCTTCAGGAGGTTGATACTCAGCGCCCCATCGGCCACGAGCGACGCGTAGAAGCGCGCGACATTGCTTGCCCGCCGCTCATCCTTCATCCTCTCGCTATCCGCCGTCTCCTCGTCATCTGCTTCCTCGCCAAAGAGCGACTCCCCAAGCCCGCGGAATATCTTCCAGAGACGATCCTGCAGAGCAAACCTGAGTCTGCTGTTTGCGCACGCTTGCTTCCCCACCAAGGCGTAATAATCATTGTACTGCGCCTCGCTTCCCACGCACTGCACAAGCACGCGCGCAATCTCGAGCTGCTCGTCTTTCTTCAGCTTAAGGTTTGTGAACTGGCGGTATCCGTGCTCATAGTCGTTTGCTGACATGAGTGCCGTGAAGATGGCTACCTGGGCTGTCGTGCTAAATCCTTGCGCCCTGGCTTTCTTAGGGTAGTCGGGTAGGACAAAGTCCATGTCCTCGTCGTCTGTCACGTCCTCCTGGCCGCCATCTCTGCTCGCTGCCAGTTCCTTGGCTCTCTCTGCCGATTCGCGATAGGCAGGCACGCTTGCTCCCACAAGCCACCACTTCCCGTGAGTTTCGGCGCCTTCAATGTCATCTAGACCCATGCCCATGGGCGTAAGCCCGTCGAGCCGCCGCGACTGCGATTTGAGTTCTCCGAGCCGCTTCTTCATGCGGAGAACGTGCTCCGAAACAATTGCAGAGTCCATTCCTTTGGCCTTTGGCTTGCTATTCTTTAGGTCGTTGATCGTCTCGATTATGAACTTTGTTCGAGCGGATACATTGGCGTAGCCTCCAACTTTGGACACCGCATCGCTTAAGACTCCAGAAACATGTCTCACCGCCTGCGGATCGTCTCTGCGGAGCAGTCTACCAGCCATGCGACATATGCGCAGCAGCAGCTCGACGTTGAGCTCTGAAAGCTCTTCGAGCAGCCTCTCCATGTAGTCGAAAACAATCTTGCAGCTGACGACTTCGAATACGTAGAGCTGGGTGAGGAAAGTGATGGTGTTGGAGGCTTCTTTCCGTATCGCCGTCTGATGACTCATCTCTCTGCTGGCCTTCTCATACTCCTGGCCAAAGTCCTTGACCACGCGGCGGATGAGATGCGACCCAAAGCTAGAACCGGTGGTCTTGTAGATGGCAGCGGCAAAGCCGCCTGTGAGGACGAAGAACTGGTCCGGAAGGCTTTCCGGCTTACATATTTGCGCCATGATTGCATCGGTCAAAATCTCAGTGACGTCGCCACGTGCGTTCGTCTGATAGATGTCGTCGATGGACTGCACGATCGACAAAATGTTGGTGTCGGTGAGACGATTGATTTGACCCTGTACTTGCTTTCGCAGGCGGCTTCTGGTTTCATCTTCGGAACCCGCTGCCTTTCTGAGAGATGGCGGGACGTATTTAGCGACCTGGCCTGTTACGGGGGCAACGTACGGATTCTCTCGTTGCCGCCGAGCAGGAACCGCATCCTCCGCCGCAGAGTCAAAACCCTCGAAGGACTCGTCATTGGCGTCGCTTGGGCCTTCCTCGGCGCTTTCGCCACTCTCCCTGTCCGTGGCGCCATCTTCGGCATCGCTCTCGCTGTTACTGCCCGAATCGCCGAGCAGATCAACGCTGGCAGCATCGCTTCTGTCGCCTTCGTCTTGGTCGACTGCGTCAGCGCGAGACCCTGACGCCGTCTTCCTCCTCTTCAAAGACAACCAATCTTCGTAGTCGCGCTTTCGCTTCTTGGTGTCGTCATCGCTGTCTAGAAAGTCTTCGCCCAGGACATCGAGTAAATCACCCAGCCCATCATCCTTGAAGGCCTGGGGCAGGGACTTTCGCCCTTTCTTCATCCCGAGTTTCTTCTCAAACTCCTCGATCTCGGCGTCGTCCTGAGCCAGCTTCTCCCGGGCCGCCCTCGAAACACCATTTCCCGACGCTCCACTGCCCTTTTTTGGAGGCAGGATTGACTCATCTAGATCCCTTTCATGCTCGTGAGAACCCTCTTCGCCTTGCTCCTCTGACAAGAATTCGTCATCCTCATCATTGTAGTGGCTGGCTACCGGAACAGGCCGTCTCGTAGGCGCTTGAGGCTGCGTCGTTTGATGTCTGACTGCGCTATGATGCTTCTGGACTGGGCCGGATCGCACAAGCGGCGGCTGCCTTGAATATCTGTGAGCCTTGCGTTGCGCCCTCTGAGCTTTCCGGTCATCCTTGCGGGAAACCGGCGGCGAGGCTCCCCTTCCACTACGTGGTTTGCGTTGTTGGCTCGGTTCGGGAGCAATGATGCCCATACGCTTGAAGAGCTTTTGCTGAAGCTCTGGAACAGATGTAGGCGGCATGACGGTGAAGGAGTGGCTGTGGCGTTGACGGAGTGGGAAGGCTCTGCTGAAAATCTGACTTCTGACGAGCTGGTGAAAAGGCTTCACAAACGCAAGCAGCTCGTTGGCCTGAGCACGTGCGAGGATGTGGCACAGGTTATGCGCAGTGAATGTAGAAAAATCAGAGGACGGCGTCGACAGGATGACGGGGAGGAAAGAATCGAGTCTTTGCCATGCCACCGTCTTGAATTTACCATGTCTTCTCAACGCGTCGGAGTACTGCAACATTGAAGTACCTTACCTTAGCACCTTACGTATTTCGTACTTTTAAGGCAGCATGGCAATACCAGCCCGTTACTTTGGTTGCGAGGTGGGGCGGGCAGGCTGTTGGCGCCTGCGCTTCTCCAGGCAAGCCAAGCTAGCAAGTTTTCAGCGGCGACTCCAGCGGGGCATCGCTGAACCTCACCTCATGATTGCCATCTCATCTCTCAATCCCACCTCCGCTAGGCACTTCATTTGGTTACGACAGCAACTTGCAATCTCGATAACCCTTCTTGCCCACTCAGCGGCCAAGAGCGTTATGGACTCGCAACACCTCAGCCAACATGAGGTTAGTCCAGAGGCATCCCTGCCCTGAGAGCTGCTCTGTTGCCCACTGACCAGCGCACTCCAGTTCTTCGACAGGCTCGGTGAGCTCTTCAACCGCCGCAAAGGCAGCGATCACGGGGCCATCTACTTGACACAGAAACGTCGTACGTATATTGTGCAGATTGTGCTGCTCTGGCTCTTCTACTTCTCCAAGCCATCACTCCGCAAGCATGAGCGAGGATGGATCATGAACAATAAGCTGACCGCTTGGCCCTGCAGTTACTTATGTTAACGACTGTTCGCCTCCTCCGGCAGACAGTTTCCTCCCTGATGTCACAACTGACAAGCCCATGCCCGTCATCGTCCGCGCATCCAATGGCAAGTCCAAGAAGAGCAGGGCTGAAAAAGTCAAGCTATCTACCATCGTCCAGCCGCAGGACCTTGAAAGCTTCTACAGCCGCTACGCTGACGTTTGCAAAGCTGGCATGACGGCTCTCAAGCCAAGGGATCGGAGCAAGAAGAAGGCCAAGGCCAAGAGAAAGAAGGCTGCCTCGTGAATCGGCCCAAGGAGATCGACAATCATATCTTGTCCATCAGCAGCCAGGGCATCCAATATGATACAATATGATATTGAGCTGGCGGGATTCATTTTGGTCGCGTCAAGATTCAAGAAGATCTCAGCGAGAAATCTTCACGAGAGCTAGGCTTTTGCAGGGAACTATTTGAGACCTACGTGCGGCATACGCTCCGTAGGTGTAGCACTACTTCGCAGTGAAGTAGCTGATATCATTTGTTGCATGCTTGCTCAGGATTAGACGAGGCTGCCGATGAATACGGCGTTACGCAAGGTTCTAATGAAATGCTAGCTACAACTTGCGCCTCGCCATCTACATGTTTCTGGTCTCCGGGGTCTGTTGATTACCCCACACACAGCGACATGGGCAATGGGCCTTCTACTGCCAACCGTCCTGCTGATCCCTTGAAGACACCGGTCCTCGAGGCTCGAGTGCGCATCTGCGAAGAACGACGCTGAGTTTCATCCAATCCACCCACATAGAGACCATCGTCACTGCGACGCGCAGGCGCATTTTCGGGCTCGACTGCGTGAGACGGCACTGGCTGCATAGCATGGTAACTATCCTCTCGTCAACGTGAGTGGCGATCTTGGCCGGAGACAAGTAACACCACCGCAAGCCATCCATTGACAGTGAACCGTTACCGCCCCGTAGCAGATGGCGAGAATGACGCTGCAGTTGAATAGCTTGAGATTCCACCACCGCGTTCGATGAGTGCGAACGGGACTGTTTCCTTCCTTGTGCTTATTCATCCTGCGCCGCCATATCATAAGAGGGGCATTTGGAAGAACTCCGACGCTAATAATACGGGACATGATCTTCACGGCTGGCAAAAGTCGACTTCGGGAACCAGTCTATCGCCTGGCGACTACTGTCCTGGATGAGGGCTGACACCATCAAGTCCTTATGACAGTTCGGCTGGTGGCCTCGGAACGGCCATAGCCAGCTTTCCTTGGCTGCACCAGAGGAGCGGGAGCTCTTTACGATATCTGGATTCCATGACACGGAGGCATGACACGGAGATTGTATTCTATGTTGAGAGTTCAGCAAAGTCATGACCACCAGCGGACGAGCAAGATACCGGAGGGCATAGCTGGGCACTAAGTTGACCAAAAACAACAGAGCCCTATATAGGTAAGGTAGTAGATCTCAAGTCGAACGTGAGGATGCGCTTGGCGTGTTCTCGGCAGCGGCGTGCAGGTGCAAATGTGAAGAATAAAGAAACCCAACGCTGTAGCGTTGGCTGCGTACCTGTGCCAGGTCTATTGCGGCGGCAGGCTTGTCAAACGGCATCGTGCGTATTGCGCTATTGTGAACCTCTTGCAGCTGCCAACAGCCTCGTCGCCTTGCATCTTTTATATCTTATTCAGTAGTACTGGGCCGGCTCATGTCTGACCCTGAGAATGTCTTTCATCCGAAAACTCATCGTTGTTGCACTCATCAGGGTCTAGGCACGCCGCCCGCCGATTTGTTACCTGAGTGGACAGTTCTGGAAGGGAGTCTTGAGCAGCGCAGGAATGGTCCTGAGGCCTGCGCCTCGTGGTCTAATAAGTTACAATGTCTTGCTGTACGTCACGTTCTACGGGCAGCTGGACGTCGCTGCTGCATAAAAGCAAGGCTCAAGACCAGAAGCACCCTGCATGCTCATATTCAGCCACTTGCTAGTGCTTTCCATACCTGGGCCTATACATGCCCGTATCAGAGAAGACACGGTTCATTTACTCGTCTACTTCGTTGTTGTGCAACGCTGAGGCGGCACAATGCTACTTGATTAGCCGTAACATACGGAGTGCATCCGGGTCTGTAGTTCACTGGAGAGGGTTGAGAGATGCACACGCCTAGTCACTCACTCAGCTCTGAAGCAGTTACCTACCTGTCCCCTTTGATCACTCCTGGTTCGTTGTTCATGGCCCGCTTCCCGGTCGCGTAGGAGGCCGCGTCCGAGATCTTACACACTGATCTGCAGTCACCAGGCCATTTTGGCTCTGTTGGTCGCCTTGATCCCCGGTGCCTTCTCCAGAGCAACTCGCCAACGTGTCCATGCGGGAGTGCGGACGGAACCGACATCCAAAGGTCCCCCATATTCACAAATATGACTTGCTGCGTGCAAGCCTGTGAGCAGGCGTCGCCGCAGTCGCAGGCAAGTCCTCATCCTTCGTCGTCGCCAAGCGGCAAGAAGATGTCGTCGAACTCGGGAGAGACTTCCAACGGTGACGTATCGCCACCGGCCATAAGACTCTGACCCCACTCCATCGTCCTACGCTTGTCATCCGCACCTGAGCCCTAAGCCTCCTGGCAGCCAGATACCATCTTGTGCTTAATCCTCATACATTCTAAGTAGAACCTCGTCATCTGTCCTCTCCTAACTTGCGTGAGATCACATCAGCCCTCGACACCGTCCAAAATGAAACGACCCGCCATCTTCATCGCGGTTCTCGTGGGTTTTCGAAAATGATGTCGAGACAAAGCTTCCTTTCTTGGGACGGCAACGTATGACCACCATCCCCCCTCCATCTACCTACCTGTATTACAGCGCCTCCGCCGAAGCAAGTCCGTTGTGATTTCGAATTCGGCAACTTTTGTGTCGTAATTTTAACAAGTTCCACCAAAGATTTCTCGGAAGTGCGTGAAAATGACAAAAGAAAAGATCGCACTGAAGGCGAAAACATAATTGCGGCCACGGGGAGGACTCGATGCTTCAGGTGCTCGACGGTACCAGGCTCGCAATAAATGTTGCCATCGACATCCGCGAGACCTAGCCCTCATAGCTGGCCCAGCCGCGCGGGTCTCCTCACATGATTTGATCCTGGGTCAGCCCTCCTAGGCCGTCCGTCTCCATGCTGTCAGCTCCGCCTTGGTTGAGGTACTTGACAAAGCTGAGGTTGAGAGGACGACCACCATATTGGTAGCCTTGGAATTTTGCAATCGCGGTCTCAGCAGTCTCTGGGCCGTCGAAGCGGACCACGCCAGAGCCTCGAGATCGACCGCTCGGCTCATACTGGATCTCGGCCTGCTCAACCTTGCCAATAGTCGTGAACAGCTCAACCAAGTCGTCGTTGCTAGTGGACCACGGAAGCTGGTGATATAGTCAGATCATGTTATCTCCCAAGTAACATCCACTGCACTTACGTTTCGGACATAAATTATCTCGCTCCTGTCGGTACCAGAAGTGGCGTTATCGGTGAAAGGGTTCGGCGGAATAGGGGTTGCGGGCTGGGCATCGAAGCCAGCAGCGGCAGGAGCACCGCCGCCGGCACCGCCAGCGAAGCCTCCACGACCGCTGAATCCAAATCCGCCACGGCCGCCGCCGTAGCCGCCACGACCGAAACCGCCGCCGCCAAAACCCCCGCGCATGCCGCCACCGTATCCGCCACGGCCAGGGAAGCCCATGCCGCCGCCGCCGCCGCCGCCAGCTGCGGCAAAACGGTCTTCTCGGACCTCGAGCATTCGTCCTTGCCAATCGTAGCCGTTGAACTGCTGTATGGCATTTCGAGCATCGTCGGGGCTTTCGAAGACTACAATGCCTGAGCCCTTGGGTCGGCCGTCAGGACCGATATGGACATCAGCACGAATAACACCGCCGATACGTGCTGTATTAGATTAGAGACGTGTTGTTTTCAACGACTGCAGAAAGCATTGGGTGTCCCACCAGCTTGTCGGAAAAGGTCTTTTAAGTCTTGCCAACCCACGTTGAAAGGCAGCTAGTTGCGAGAGTCAGTCTTTCGCCAAAGCAAAATCTCGGGAGAGGACTCACGTTGGCAACGTAGATCTGGCGGCCGCCGCCGCCAGGCGCAGCACCATATCCAGGATTGAAGCCTGCAGACATGCCACCTCCAAATCCGCCCCGGTTCCCCCCTGTGGCGCCGATGAATCGAGGTTCGGCTTCGCGATCCTACGACTTATTAACATTGCAGGATGAGGGAACCATACAGTGTGCACCAACCTCTCGAACGTAAACCAAACGACCCATGAGGTTCTGGTTGCTGAGCTGGGCGACAGCTTGCTGGGCTTGTTCACGCGTAGCATATTCGACAATTCTAATTTTGAACAATTAGCTGCCGTTACCAGGCTCTCGCTGGGAGGTTGCCAAAACTCACCCGCATCCCTACAATAATCGGAGAGGCAAGGCCCGGAAAATTAGTCCAAAGGGTCCTTAGACGCTACAGCCGGAGGAGCCTGGGCAGCAAGGCCTTTCGCAACGCAAGAGGACAAAATCTGGGAAGCCGCAAGGACCGGGACGGGAAGAGAAACTTGGCAAAGCGCACCTTGGACATCCCGTTGGGAAGCAGCAAAACGTCGGCGAAGAGGACCTCTCCGGCTATAAAAGCGCACGTTGTTAGTCGGCATGAACGACTTGGTTCTGCAGGAGCCATACCTTGTCTCATGAAATCTTTGAGATGATGCCACTTGACATCGTAGGAGAGGTTGCCGACGTAGACCCGACGGTCCTGTTGCGAAGTCTCGCGTATGTTGTTCATCATCTGTTCGCGAGCTGCGGCTCGTTCCTCGTAAGAACGATGAGGCGTCTGGCCACTAAAACCTGCACTGGATCCTCCCACGGGAGCACCTGTTCCCGTCATGGGTGAACGATCACGACCGCGCCGATAATCGTCTCGACTGTTTGATCTGCTTCGAGGAGAAAACGAGCGCCGACGGGACTGACGGCCTGGGCTCCTAGAGCGTCGACGAGGCGATCGAGACCTCTCGCGCTGCGACATGTCAGCGACAGATTGAGACCCGAGAGGCTTGACGTAAATTGAGATGGATGGAGAGCTTTTGTGCGTCGCTTGTTTTCCTGTGACGTGCTGTCGCGACTCCTGGCAGCTTGCCCATGTGCTGAATAGGTGCTGGCAGGTTTTGACTGGCAGCTCGGTGCGCGGCAATGAATCAGTCAATCTCAGCTGCGTTGGTTGCGGAGCAGCGAGTATCATATACTCCACTTGCGCTCCTGCACCGAGCCAGGGCCACAGCCGAGAACGTGCGGACACTTGTCTTCCACCGGGGCGGCAACAGAGGAAATTCGGCGGCGCCGCATCTTCCCATTTTCATGGTCTGGAAAGCAACGGCGTCGTCCAGTATTTCCAGCGCCAGAAAGTGGTCGCCTACTTCAGAACACGGGCTAGGCGCAGGGAGCAAACGAACGAGGGCGCCAGCACCAACGAAGGCGGGGTGTGAGGCGACTTACAGGTCGGTACGTATCGCCAGAGTCAGCTGGAGACGAGAGTTAGAAATCAGGACGAGATGAGCTCTTTAGGCAGTAGACACGTGTGTGAGAGGCAAGATGGGGAGAGACGAGAGAGGGGGGGGAATGGGAGAGGGCGGGGAGTGACTGTGGTTGAAATAAGAGCCTAGCTAGGCACCCAGGAGGTGAGGTACGGTAGTGGTGGGGTGCAGCGAACAGGACATTGGGAGGTGATGTGGGTGGGAGACATGCAGGTAAAGGGGGCTTCTGACAATGCAGTGAGTGCATGGGCAAAGGCGACCGAGAAGCAGGCGCTCCGAAGGCGTGACTGTATCGGCTGAGGAATGGGGCAACAATTTACATTTCAAGTGGTATCACGTCGACTCGGAGCAGCGGCCGAGGGGCAGCCATTGACGGACGGTCCTGACGGCCGAGTGATACAAGCAGCAGCACGTTGGCAACTAAACCTGCGGGCGCGACCAGAGTCGGTGTTTGAAAGAAAGGGAGGGGCAGTAGCAGGCAAGACTTTCGCTGAATGGAGGGAGGCAGGTATGGGAGAGAGTGTAGGCAGGCGGGCGGGTAGGCAGAAAGACCGTCAAGCAACAGGCAAGCAGAGGCCGCGGCGGAAGAGCGGAGAAGAGAACTGGACGTACCCATGACAAGTCTATGCGTTGCAGAGGACGAGAGAGAAGAGGCTCGGTGCCGATTGCGCAGTGAACGCGAGAGGGTGTCTCAACAGACGGAGGACAGCTTAAGCCAGGTCGCGAACACGGGGTGGGAATATGGCTGGAGAAGAACAAGCCACAGTAGTCAGCCCAAGAACGGATCTCGCATTGAAGCAGGCGGGACGCAGCAGGTTGGAAGCGGGCATGGTGGCGGCGAACTGGAAGGGGGGTGGGAGCAGATTGGGGCCAATGGGCTCGCAGTGAACTCCGTACTCGTCGAGTGATGAGAGGTACAGTTGAGGAGGCGAGACCGGCGGGTCGAAGGGAGGGGGCAATCAGGCGACGAATGAGGATGCGTAGAAGGGCCGTAAATGACTGGGGGCCAAATGCAGGCTACCCTACCTACCTAGGGGCGGAGGGTGAGTGCACTGTGCAGCGAAGTCCAGTGCAGTTCGGCGCAGCGCAGAGGCTAGATGAATCAAGCCGGCAAATCGGCTAGGGATTGCGCAGGGGCTCGGTATAGTGATGTCTCCCGACCGACGGGGAGCGCTCCCTAATAATCGACGATTGCTGGACCGAGTGCTTGCGTGAGAGCGGCGACAGGGTGGGCGCTGGTTGTTTCCGGCACGTAATGTAGCCTGCACGTCGCCCTATCTGGACTACCGCCGTGTCGAAATGCGGCTGAGAATGGGAGCGCGCGCGCTGGCGATGGTCGGGCTTTGTACGAATACGTACGGAGTCGTAGGTATGAACCGTACGAGTACTGTGCAGGGGCAAAGCGAGGCAGCAGTCCAAGGCGTGGTCGGAGAAGAGGCACTCGTAGGGGGAGAGAAGTTTGTCGGAGAGCGTGGGCTGGCTAGACTCAAGCAGGTTAATAACGAGAGCCTCATCAAACAACGGAACGGGAACTGGTAAGCCCGGTGCACGCTCGTCCTAAGAGCTGCTGGCTGGAGGTGCCCTGGGGAACGGGATGAACAACGCGCTAGACCAGAGCGCTCATGAGACATCAGAGACAGTGAGCTGGACGCGGCCAGCATGTGCGGGCAGGCCTGGGCAGCCCAGCCAGGTTCAAAGCAGAATCGCGTACTGTGCAATACATACAGCTAAGGGGGCACCGGGAAACCAGGAAGGGGTGAAGTCCCGCGGCTGGTCTGCGTTGATGCTACACTGTGTAGAGTACGTGCTGTATGTAGCTTGCGCGGTCGCGATTGCTGCTGTTGCTGGTTGGCTGGGCGGCGAGGCGATGGGGAGGCTGTGCTGGTGGTGGTGGTGGTGATGCGATGGGATGCGTGGTTGGAGAGACGAAGGCAGGCGACTTTGGACAAAATGTCGATGCGAGGCAGCCTTTCAGGGCAAGGCAATTGGACTGATCAGTAGTCCGTACCCCGGGTTGAGCCTGCAGACAGTCACGAGATGAGGTACTCGAGGCTGCGGCCGGCAAGGCTCGGGCTTCCCAGGAACACGGGTACGCGAGCAGCAGATGATGAGAAGACTCACTCACCCCCGAAATGCCAGGTATGTACTCGTACTCGGCCGCTCGAAACCGGTAGGCGTGGTTGTGGTCTGAGATGCAATGCAGAGTTACAAGTCTCTGCGGTCGGTTGTGGCATGAAAGATTCGATCGATGGTCGGGCCATCCATCGCAACTCGCCTCGGCCGTCGAGTTTTTCCTTAGCTTGAAGTACTCCGTACGGGCGGCGGAGGTGCCCGTACAGTGCTTACCCCAACGTCCGGCTCCCCTTGTTGCCTGGAAGACTGCGCACAGCCGGGCAGCGCAGCCTCGCGCAGGGACCCGCAATATGCACCATATCACAGTGCGGTGATGGCTTAGGGCGGCACGGTTAAGCTGAGCGAATCCCATCGCTCGGCTGCCCTCTCGCCAGGAACCCGTATCGCCGCAGTGGATCTCGACTTAACGAGTAATTAGAGCTTGTCATGCACTGGATGACTGGCTCAGGGTGGACGTCATCTGCTCCGTGCCTTGCCTGTCTGTCAAGTCTGCTGCTCCCTGCGGCCGGCCTGATGTGACGAGGTGGGCTGACGCCAATCATCACAGCCTGCATGTGTTGTTGGTAAGTATGGAGCGCTTGGTGCCCGTATTCCAGAAAATGCTGGCAGCCCAGTCATGCATTTTGCAGAGGCAAAGAATCATGGGTCGTGTGATACATGGGTCGTATGGTTGACTGCGGCTCGACTCTTGACCGGATGGGATGGGCTCACACACGGCCAGAGGAAAGATGCAAGTACGTTCATTCGTTGCCGAACTATTCTCTCCCATTTCTCCCTTGCGGGTGAGTCATAATGGGCCCCTCGAACAGGCAAGCCGATCTTGAAACCCCAACCGTACGCAACGCTGCGCACCTATGCCTTTTCAGGAGAGAAAGTTGGCCCCTCAAGGTGTTTCTACACTAAGGTATTTATTTAGGATCCCATGGGACAGTACGGATATCCCTTACTGGTTGTACGGACTAATGAGGCCCCCTATGTTAAAAAGGCACTTAGGTCACCAGGGGTAGGGGTATCATACTAACAACTCACGGCTCGGCTATCCGGTCCGGCTTTGTGGGACTCGTCTTCGCCTGGTTTGTCTGCACACGGTTACCAAATGAGTTGGTATGCTCCACGGCTCCTCGAGGATGCTGCACGGCGCCAGAAACAGCGAGAGGATGCATCTAGCTTACCACCCTGCTCGTTGGCCCAGGTGCTCAAGGTGCGGAACAGAGGCGCAGACTGAGTCCATGCATGGCTGGGCTGGGGTATCATTGGGCAGGGTGACACGAGGTCCGTGACGCAAGGTGGACGTGCAACTCGAAAACTTAAGCAATCCAATAACGTCCGCCGATTCCACCGACGGCTGGAACAAGAACAGTCCAGAACATGCTTCTAGTAATTGTCAAGGACGGCGCAAGCACTACATTGAAGCCCCAACTCAAAGACAGTTTCTTCAGCTGGCATGACTTGATCCTCTGCTGGATTCCTAGGGCATGCCCGGACTACGGCGGTCGGCCTAGGTTCTTTAGTTAAGGTACTTCTCTCATGGGATGCGGGCGCCGCACGGAAGCATGAGGGGTACCTACTTATTGAAGTACGAGCAGCTCCGGATCTATCGCTGAGCTCACGTTCGCTTTGTGCGAGGATAGCCGGCACAGGGCCATATGAGGCTCGTTGGCCAAGCATTGATAAGCGGCTTCCTCGCCTCGGGGCCGCGATTGCTTTCGGCTGCCCATGTAATCAGCGCACGAATTGGTTGAGCTGCATACCTTTGGGCCCAAGTCCCTCATGTCCTTGCACCCGTACACCACGGCGTACATTGGGAGTACATTGGGAGGCATGGCGGGAAGTTGCATCGTCGTTAATCTCAGTGATCTGTCGTTGACATACAATGATACAAGTCAGGTCCACCTATCACCACCTTCTGGCAGCCAGCGGTCTCGGTCGAAGGGCCCGAGCTCCCCCCCCCCCCAAGCCGCCCCCACCATCTGACATGGGGCTCCGCAGTTCCTTCGTAGTCTGTCATTCCATCCTACTTTGATACTCGCACTGACAAATTTCACATCCTAATCGGCAGCCTCGCGACGTGACGACGCAACACCCAGCGTCCTTCGACGTGACCGCGCCCACTCCCGTTGTGTGAACCCTTTCCCACCATGTCGCCATGTTCGAGCCGGGCCGTAGCGGCACGAAGGCTGCTCGCCTCTGCCGCCCGCCTGCAGAGCAATGCCCTTGGCGGTGGCTCGAGACGACGACGCCGCTTCCACTCGTACGACCATCCGTCAGCTGCAGGCCGCCTCGGCGCCGTGGAAGACTCTATCCTCGCTGCCGCATACCGTCATGTGCCTGAGCACGGCTTCTCCCAGCGCGCCCTCGGCCTCGGCGCCCGCGACGCCGGCTTTCTCGACATCAGCCCCAGCGTCCTACCAGACGGGCCCTTCAGCCTCATCCGCTATCATCTCATGGCTCAGCGCCAGGCCCTCGCCTCGCGAGGCCATGAGCTGTCTAATGGCCAGGCCGGGGACAAACCCGCGACGGGTGTGGGCGCCAAAGTTGCCGCCCTGACTTGGGCTCGGCTCATGGCCAACAAGGACATCATCCACCGATGGCAGGAGGTACATATGTCCCCGTCTCCGGGTACAGTCCCACATGCTCTGCCGACGAACTCATGGTACATTAGGCACTCGCCATCATGGCTCAGCCGAGCTACGTGCCCGCTTCGCTTAAAGAGCTTGCTCTCTTGTCCGACGAGATCTGGTTCCTTGCTGGGGACAAGGCGGTTGATCCCTCATGGTATAGCAAACGCGCCTCGCTATCCATGATTTACAGCACGACAGAGTTGTTCATGACCAACGACAAGTCCCCCGACTTCGCCGATACAAAGCATTTCCTCAACAGAAGGCTGGGCGAAGTGAAGACGGTCGGCGGCGTTGTCGGGTCCTTAGGCCAATGGGCCGGCTTCACGATGAAGGCTGGGGTTAATGTTTTGCGCAGCAAGGGGCTTCGTGTATGATTCGACTCGTTGCCCTCAGCGCGCCACTTCGTCTCTCATGTACCATATGTCTATAGACTTGTACGATATCAGCGCAGATAGACAGCCCTTTCAACGCCGATGCTTTGACCATTGAAAGCCACCACCCGATGCGCCACCGGAGTCCAAAATCCGCAAATTTCGTCCTCGGTCGCGCGCACGTCAACACCCGAGTCAGTTTTGAACAGGTTCAAAAAAATAAAAAATAAACCCTGAGCCTCGATGTCATTCGTCGACAAAGGCATTTCAAACCAAGGTCCGTTGGCGAGGATCAGTCAAACTAAGGACAAACAGCGCGTCAGCAAGGGGCACTGCGTTGAACGGGAAAAATAAAAGAACGTACCGAATGATCTTCACATCTTTGTCAAGCCTGGCGCGTCCCTCAATGGCATTGGGAGTGATGAGGATGTATTGCCGGGAAACAGACCGCCGAGCCGTGTCCACCTATCGTTTCTGTCAGCATGGAAACGATCGTCACTTGCTGGTATTGGGCTTCACTTACAAGCATGTTCGTACTAATGGCGCGGTTTACGTTATCCATGAAAACATCAAACTCGTCCAGGCATCTGATGGGCGACCCGATTGCCTCCCACACCGAAAGAAGCATGCATATGGATGAAAACGACTTCTCACCACCGGAGAGAGTCTTGGTGTTACGTCCGGCGGAGCTCTTGCGCGTCTCGTCGGGCTCGATATGGATCACCACCTTTCTCGCGCGGTGATCCAAATCGATTTTGCCTCGGAAGCCACGCTCGCTCAACAAATAGTTGAACTGTATGCGGATTCGAGCGCTGATCTGTCTCTGAAACTGTCGCCAGAGGTGGAGTCGATGCTCAATCGCTCGCTTCAAAGAGTTTATCGTCTCGTCCACATCGCGCGTCTGCTTTATAACATCCTCGTATTTTGCCCGAGCTTCGTTGGCGCGGTCATAAATCTGCTGGTCAGTAGCCCCCATCCTAGCCTCGCGCTGGGCCAGTTGCTCGGCGATCTTTTCATACTTCTTTTCGATGCTCCTGTAATCTTCCCCTTCGGGAATGTGAACGCGTCCTGGGGCTACCCCTTCGGCTTGGCGAATGAAGTCCTGCACCTCTAGCTCTTTCTCCTGACGCTTGAGCTCTGCACGACTTCGTTCCCCCTTTTCCAGATCCAGTGTTTCGAACGCGCTATTCTTGTTTGCCACGATGATGCGCCTCAAGTTCTCCTGAGTCTTGATCTTGTCCTCGGCTTTGCCAACCTTGCTCTGGAAGTCCTTTGCTTCGTCTCTTTCGGCTTCCAGGTTCCTTTTGGCCTCCTCAACCTTCGCGTTCAGATCAGGCTTTGCCAACTTCATGTTGCCATACTGATTGCCGAGCTGGGACTCTTCTGCCTGTTTCGCATCCAGCTCAGATCGTAAGACAACCAAACGGTCATCAACGCCTTCGAAAGCGTCCAATTCCATCTGTATCCGCTCGATATCAGCCTGCGTTCGACGGAGGTCGTTGGTCAACGTCGGGCTCCCCTTGCGATGAGCCTCGAGTTCCGATTTGCATCTTCGAAATGCCAGCTCCGCCGTCAGCTTCTCGACGTTCAACTCCCTCAGCTCCAGCCCCAGCTGCTTTAGATTCTCCGTCTGGAGCGCCAGCTGCCGACCCGAGTCGGTCTGCATTCTTGCTCGGCGTCCACTGGGGATGATCGGGCTCGTTGCTATGGTTCCTGACCGGTTCGTAATTCGCAGGCCCTGGCCCCGCTTTCCCCGGCCGTCGTGAAAGCAAATGCATGCGGCGACATTGCGAGGCGGGCCATTGTCAATCATGATTCGTTCCGCGTCCAGGCGCCCTTCGATCAGTATGACTTTCTCTATTTGGTTGTTGATGACCAATTGCGATCGGATGAGTTCGTCGTCAAACTCCAGCACTCGCAATATTGTCTCAAACTCGTTGTCAGGCTCTTGCTTTCTCGTATCAATCTGCCCGCCGTACGCAATGTAGATCGGAGGCGGCCTCTTCATCGCGGTCTTCCGAACCAACTCCGAAAGCCGTGACTGGTCTCGCTTGCTCCTCACTACAAACGCGTTCAAAGCTTCGCCGAGGGTCTTTTCCAGGATGCCAGACCACTCTGGTTTAAGCAGCTTGACGTGGGCACCCAGAGGGCCAATCGGGTCGCGCTCGAACCCTCTGTCACCTGCCACGGCCTTCACGAGGTTGGCCATGTCACTGTCAAACCCAGCAAACGCCGAGCCAGTGTTCCCTTCGAGGTCTCGGACACCTCGTTCGGCGACCAAGATGTCCTGTCGCTTGAGTTCTTGCAGGTTCTGCTGTCTTTTCAAGGTCTGCTCTGCGTCGGCGAGCCTCGACTGAAACAGTGGCAGCTGCTTGGCATCCTCAGAGATTCGCTCGGTCAGATTTCTCTCCCGAGCAGAGGCTTCAGCCAGCTCGGCTTCCTTTTCAGAGCGGGCCGAGCCGGTTGATTCGTCCAAACGCTGCTCCTCCTCTCGGATCCGTGCCTCGCGAGCCACTATGTCAGCCCTTGCTGCCTTGAGACGGCCATGGGCGTCTCTCTCCTCTCGGTGCAGCTCAATCAAGTCCTTCCTCGCTGAGTTATAAGCTGCCTCCGCCGTGGATATTTTGTCTTCAAAGGAACCTTGTCCATCGCGGAGGCTTTCACGGTTTGCCTTGACTCGCTCGAGCTTTTGTTCGGCATCGATGAGAGCTTGTGTCAACTGATCGCACTCAGATTCTGCACGCAGGATACGCTGGCCTCGGCTGCGTAGCTCGTTGTCGCGGCGCTCGAGTTCCTGCTCCTGTTCAACCACTTGCGACCAGACTAGTTGATTCCGATAAAGCCGAGCCTTCTCGCGCAGAGCAATGTTCTTCTGAACAGTCTCTGCCAGCCTCTGAGCATCCTCCATTTCCTTTTTGACATAGCCTATCTTCTCATCGAGGTCGTCACGAAGGATTAGGGTTTTGTCGAGTGTGTCCTGGGACATTTTGTAATCGTTGTCCAGTTGTTCCAGCTGCACACCAGATACAAAATACTTGTACTTTTGCGCAGGTGTCGCAGAGTTGAGAAATTGCCGGGCATTGTCCTGCGACAGGACTGTCAGAGGATTCCCCATCTGCAGCGCATACCATTCGGATATCTCGTCGACTTCTTGCTTCTTGGTTGAAATAATGCGTCCCTGCTCACTTTTTATCTTGAAGCCGCTACTACCGGACTTAGAGAAATGGCGCTCAACAATGATGCTGTCGCCGTATAAGTCATGTTGATAGGCATCGGTACCGGCATTCTTGATCTTCACCACAAGTTTGCCTTGTTCTTGCCCCTCTTTGACGAAGGACTTGAGACTTCCGCCTCGATTGGTGTCGCTGGCTTTGCCGCCCAGACAGAGCGTCAGCGCGGTCAGGACTGCACTTTTACCGCTACCGTTCTCGCCCACGACGAAGTTGATCAAGGGTCCGAGTTCAACGTGCAGGCGTTCATGGCACATGAAGTTACAACATGTGATGCTCTCGATGATGCCGCTTTCAGCAACCATGTTATCCCCAAGATTCGTGGGCCGACGCTTGAGCTTCTGCGTGGCTTGTAAGTCATCCTTGTCCGTGTATTGCAGGTGCCGAAAGCCTGCATCTCTCATGATTTCGTACTGGGTTTGAGGAGGGGAGTCGGGCGCAGGGGAGCCGTCTTCATCATCGTCTTCTGAGCTGGTTTCCTCGTCGCGTTGTGGTCCTCGAGGCGGTTCTTCGGGCGCTTGGTCCAGAGACATTCGAACTCGTTTCCTCTGAGGTGTCGAGTCAGACGTAAAGTCCTCAGCCGTAGCAGGGGCGTGACTCACCGACTGCGCAGCATTGGCGAGCGAGGAGCGCGCCTCTTGCGCACTGACGAGTTCCCCATCGTCGTCGGCGTCAACGATACGCCTGCTGCGCTTGACTGGCACCATGAGAGGCACTGTTGACAGTCGCTACGGCCATACGGTGCGAAGGAGGCAAGATTTGACGACCCTTAGCCTTGGCTGGCAGTTGAAAGGCGCGCTTCGTTGTTGACTGGAGCTCAGAGCAGTGATGGTGAAGGAGAGTTTGAATCCGCAGAGGTGGTCGCCTATTGGGCGACTGTGAAAGTCGGGAAACGCGAGAGACTGGACGTGTCGCACACGAAGGACGCGCTATTAAGCGTCCTGGGTACCTTACTTAATAAGGCGGCGGGCCACTTGCCAGTAACTCGCTCGCAGTCCTAAGTACCTTAGGTACGCGCAGCTCGCTGCCACGGAGGCCAAGGTGGTCAGGTGCCCCCAGTTAGGTACTGAGAGGGTCCTGAATTCCAGGGACTTACGCACACTGTAGCGGGGCCTGCTGTTTCCCCCCGACGACTGCCA
The DNA here is from genome assembly GCA_024340155.1 of Tolypocladium pustulatum. Taxonomy (NCBI): domain Eukaryota; kingdom Fungi; phylum Ascomycota; class Sordariomycetes; order Hypocreales; family Ophiocordycipitaceae; genus Tolypocladium; species Tolypocladium pustulatum. Next base: position 371,072 of record JALHBY010000236.1, on the reverse strand, counting down.
GAGCGTTTGCAGCAACCAGAATGCATCTCCTGGGCCTTCTTAGTACTTACGAATGATAAGGTGCAGTTACCTACCTTACCCCAGGTTGCCAGGCTACCTTACCTTCATACTGGCGCGGCGACGGCAAAGATGCCAGGCAACCTACCATAGATAGGTAAGCCATCTAACGATACCTACGAGTAGCGCCTTGCGCCACCCGACCGACCTACCATTGCCCAATGACGCAACAGCACCCATGGACCTAGCTGGACAACGACGGGGAGAAAAATCCACCGTCGTCGCGCCAGGTGATGATATACTTCAGCTCGACGTGCAGATAAGGTACTTTCCTCCTTACCTACTCAGTACATACAGCAATCGCTCTCGGAGGGTGCGCAATGCAGGTATAGGTAACCTACGCAACCCGCTTCCGCCGAGTTTGCGTTTGGCTGGGTTGGGCCGCCGTGTTGGTCATCATGTCAGGTGGAGGCTCCGTCGTCGAGGGCCAAAGCAGCTTTGCTGCCTCGGATGGATTCGAACGCCAACTGCCCGAGAACTGCGTCGAGTACTTTCTCTTCATCGTTGATGCGGAGACTGATGCTCGAAAAAGCCTCATGCAATTGGAGGCTCTACGTCGCTCTGCAGTCGAGCTCGTTCAGACCTTGAGCAGAGACTACATCTGGCAGCGCGATGACTTTCAGCTCGAGCTGGAAACCAAGCAAGGTGCGTGCTTCCTTGGCTTGAATCAATGCCACCTCTGGATAGAGCCATATCTGACCGCGTCGACGGCCAAGGTTTGCGATACCTTCATGGCACGACTGACTATGGTGATGCCGTCGAAGACGAGTGGCTCATCGTCTACATTTTGCGAGAATTGACGAAATCTCATCCCACCCTTTGGGCCAGAGTAGTCGATACGGATGGTGAATTTCTCTTGATCGAGGCCGCCAGCGTGCTCCCCAAGTGGTTAAGCCCAGAAATGGACCAAAATCGCGTCTGGATTCACCACGGAAAGCTTTTCATAATTCGACCAGGAGACAAGGACGCGCAGTCCCCTCAGTCTAGGTCAATTTCCTTGCCTGATGCGGTCAGCTCGCTTTCATCAGGCTCTGATGGCCTCGTGCATTCCTCTTTCATCGAGGCCGAGGCTTTCTACAGACTTGACAAATACCCAGCACAGATCGCCAACTCTGCGCACTATTCAGTCATCACCATACCGCGAAAGCTTGCCAGTCTCCTACACTCACTGCCAAAGTCTATTGCTCCAGCCGTGGAAGCTTTCTATCTAAGGGATTCTATTGTCCTGAAGCCAATCATTGCTACGACAGGACCGCTCTCGTTCCCCCCGGAGGACTTGGTCAACACGAGTGTGCGATTCAGCAAGGTGCTATTTGCGCAACTCAAATCGCAGCGCTTCGAGCCGCCGTCGAGGTGGCAACAGGCATATCAAGCATCAACCTCCGATGACAAGGCCATGACTAGGCTGGAGACGGGCATGAAGCTAACATGTGGCTTCGAGATCCTTGCTGCAAATGCACAGCAGAGCAAGAGCAGGGTTGTCCGAGAAGTCGCAATCATGCTGGAAGATCTTGTAGAGGACGGCGACTCTGCTCTACCAACGGATGGAGAGATGGAGCAATGGGTGGATTGCCACCGCGACGATGACGAAACGTGGATGGACATCGACTACCAGGACTTCGAGCGTGAATTGGACGGTAAGGGAGGCGACCGCAAGACACATCTAGGATTTGGCGACGCCCAGACTCAGGCCGGTCTCAGGAAGATTGTTTCACGATTCGAAGCCTTTTTAAACGACGAGACCGCTGGTCTGGACGGTGCGGAACTTGAGGATATGGACATGGACGACGACGACGACGTAAATGATGACGAAGGACAGCACACGAGCGATGGCGACGAAGAAGACAGCGAATTTGAGGACAAGGAGGTTAGTTTCGACGAGGTGGCTTTCTCACGAATGATGCGCGAAATGATGGGCCTTCCCGATATGGATCCCCAACCATCTGCCTATCCCAAACAAATGAGCAAAGTCGGGGGCAGTGAGCCAGCAGCGAGTGCACCGGATAAAGAGGAAAGCCAAATTCAACAGCTATCATCTCAAATGGAGGCTGAGCTCCGACAGCACGGGGCGCTAAAGCTTGATGTCCCTGCCGACAAGCAAGCTTCCCTGGACAGCAAAGCCAAGAATGTCAACACGGAGGGGCGTCACGCACGCCAGGCTGCAGATGAAGGCGGCGATGACGAAGTCGACATTGATTACAACTTGGCCCGCAATCTTTTGGAGAGCTTCAAGAGTCAGGCGGGCATGGCTGGCCCAACAGGCAATCTCCTTGGCATGATGGGCTTTCAACTTCCAAGGGACGAGGATGATGGACAGGACGACGACGGCGACGACGAGCAAAGATAAATTGATGCGCCGGATGGAACGACTATAACGAGGACAAGCTGGTCTTTGCATGATCTTAATCCTGAAATTTATGGCGGCGCGGGCTTGCTTGTCAGGTGAACGGCCAGATACGTGTGCGCAGCACCGTGCCGCTCTTTACGTTCATGACTATTTGTTCACTCCCCGGCGCCAGTTTGGTCATCTACCTTCGGCCGCTTTGCGGCGCTTTGCGGGAGACACTTCGCCCAGTGGATGCAGCCGTCGCTCTTTGCCCATGTCGTCCATATTTTCCAGCTTTCGAAGGGCTTGGGTGAGCCTTTTCCGTGCAGGCATCTCTCTATCATCACTGTCACCGCACCGGCGATAGTATTCCCGGACAATGGCTGTCGCTGCGTGATAGCACTCATAGAGGAGGCGCCGACTTTCTGCGTTTTGCAGATCCTCCAAGGGATCGGCTTGTGCACCAACGATCTCGAGGCCCTTCTCCCAAATCGCACTTCTGAATCCGTCCCAGATTTCAGGGCTGGCCCTCCGGCTCAATACAGAAGCGAACAACGGGTCTCCGAAGACGCCGTTGCTCCAATCACGAATCCCCGTAACTAGCATCGATTCTTTACTTTCATTCGCATCAAGAGCATCGTCAAGGTGCCCGCTTTTGTCGTGCTCAGGGGAATAATCTTGGGGGGTTTTGCAGCTGCTTTCTTGAGAACGATTTCGAGCAACTAGCGAAACGAGCGTGTTCGTGTCTTCACCAGCATCGATCGCTACCAAGCAGGGACTCGTCACGGCATCCAGGAGAGGCCTGAAGCGGTTGACGTGATCTCTAATCGCATCATAGGGAATCATGACATTGAAATCCTCGGCATCCCGAAGCGTGGATTCCAATATATACCGGAAGGCGTCCGACCATCGATCATGTGGAGAGCTAGGATACGGCGCAGCTGCCTGATCCCATGATGAGCCTGGAACAGCTGCGTCCCGTGACAATATTTCGACGGCGGTGCCAAATTTTCCATTGGGCGATAGATTGGATGAAATTCGTCGCAGAAGCCGGCCGACCTGGAAGTCGACCTGCTTTCGCTCCGCTCGGTCGAGTGGCTGTGACAGCCCTGCAATAGTCGTCCCCGCGACTGGCCGGGTCAGAAGATACTCGTTGCGACCGCCGACATGTGTGGCTGAACCATGTTTAATCAGCCCAGGGAGGAATTGAAGGAGTGGAAGTCCCTTGGTGTGACGCGGAATTCGGCCGACAGGATCTGCGGCACCGGACTCGTCGGTGGAATTAGTGAGCCAGCGGAGAAGAACCGCCTCGGACTTGACGGGCAGATACTCGGATCGAAGAAGTCTTGTTGTTCGCAGCAGGAACGATAGCATGAGGCTTTCCTCGTCTGGTGCTGTGGCGAAGTAGTGGACGTAGGGCTTGGTAGATGGGACCTTCTCCAGGTCCTCAATAGCAAAGTCGGGGGCGGCAGAACTGACGAGGGCTCGAAGGCCGCCAGTTGGCGAACCGTCGCCCATGAGTGTGTCGACACACGCCTATCCAGGGGCCGATACGAGTGCGGCCTGAGGAATTTTGCAGCTTTGCGACACGAGCAGGACGGAAACGGCTCGGCGGAGACTCAAGCAAAGGAATTTGAGGGGATGCAAGGAAGAGGTTGGCGCAAAGCACGACAGAAGCGGGACGAACGGCTCTATATCGGCGCGGCAGGAGGTGGTGCTGAACAGTACCTGGCTTTGGAGGTGGTCCCCGAGGAAGGGATGGCTCGGGAGAGCAGTGCCATGGAAGGACAGCGAGGGTCTGGAGGCATGCCGACCAGAAGCCGCTTGAGCTTACCGCTTATGCTTGCTGATGCTGGCACGTTTCGTTATGGAGGAAGTGCTAGGTGGACGATGAGGAACGGATACGGCACGGGATGTTGGTCGCAGCGACCGAGGTAGGGTGGGTTGCCGATGATGAAGAGAGGCCCGGTCTCCAACTCGAGCAGCTCTAGGCCAGGTTGTATGAGCCCGCTAATAAGAGAAATCTGCCTGGCGCTGGGATTGCATACGAGTCGAGAACATGACTGAGGTGAGAGAGAAGGAGGGGCGACAACCTCCCTGCCAAGTCCACATTAAGCGGCGGGCTAGGGGCGCTACTCAAGTCAGCTTTGCCTGCCTACCTAACCAAGTACCTAAGGTAAGGTAGGAAGGAATGCGTGTAAGATGGGTACCCTACCTTATGTAGGTTGGCGACCATTGGTGCCAAAGAGCCTGCCTCTTTTGTACTTGCGGGCTGGTTGTAGGCACCGAAACGCGGCTTCCGATTAGGTTGCCAGTATTGCATCTGGTTTCGTTGCCAAGTTGATTGGGGAGCAGTGCCCTGTAAGCAGGTGTTTGTCTTCAACGTAACCAAGCCTGACACCCGCACGAAGACCTCGGGGTACGGTGTACTGGGCACTCGTAGTCTCTTGGGGACGCGAGTTGAGAAAGTCCATTTTCACTCAAGTGGGCTTCAAGCCCCGACACCGTGCATGTTGGTCGCGTCCAGGCTCGATGGCGTTGGCCGCGGCGCCCCTGGGCAGCGAAGGTTTGCAGCGAGGCCGCCGAGGCGAGTCGGCGCGAATCTGCTGCCTCTTTGAGAAGGGACGGTTGCAATCAGGGCACGCTTGGTCTGCTTCCAAGCACAGCTCGCCCAAGCACCATGTCTCTGGGGCTTTGGGCCAGGAAATTTCCAGGCTGAACATGAGAGGCTCGACTGCAAGGAGCAGCAGGCAACGTGATTACCCTAGCGCAGCCGCCTGCTCGCTTGTTCCCGCAACGGGCCACCCTTGCGGAGCAGGCCAAGCCGGGTCCCCGTCATTGGCCCTTGTCAAGCGAAGTCGCATATGGTCAAGCGAAGTTGCATGCTGGTGGGGAGGCTAAGGCTCTAGGGCTTGCTGCGTACGAGTACTCGTAGTCGATAGACGTCGACAAGGCCGACTCCCCGGGTCCGTTTAACGCGGCGAGATCATCATAAAAGCCAGCGGCAGCCCCAGTAATGCGAGATTCACCAGTCTACGAGTAGGCGAAGCCGAAGGGTGCGTGCCAATGGCATTACGAACCGGGTAGGAACCTTGCCTACCTACCTGCCTAGGTACGTTTTGTGCAAGCTGCCAAGGTCCCATGCGCTCGCCGGCGTTTGGCGGCGCAGCGGCAGAGCAAGGCGTCCGTACGGAGAGGCCATGGAAACATGCCGAGGTTAGCTGCCTCATACGAGCACGTAGTACGGATAATACTTGAAAGCTTCTACTCGAACTAGAGGCATGTCGTCGAAATGGCCTCCGTGACAGTCCAAGGGTGACGCCTGGCACGACGACACCATTGGCTGTGTTAAGCGAGCCCGCGGCGGCTGCATTCCGCGTCCCACAGGCGAGAGGGGGCTTGTAGGGGGGTTCTCGATTGCTGGGGATGTCATGACGGCGCGAAACCAGGACTTCGTATCCGTGCTCCTTTCGTGCCTTGCATGAGCAAGAAGCGTGCCAGTAGGTGTCATGAGCATGCATTATATGCTGAAAGGCTGTATTCTTTAGATTTTGAATCTCAAATACGCCAATTGCCAACGGTTGTACGAGAGCCCAAATCACCAACCTGGAACCTCAGGCATGCATGGGCCGACCGTCCATGGTCCGCCCGGCGTCCGTCATGGCGACTGAAAGCAGGCACTCGTGCGTACACAAGCAGCCAAAGTCGATCAGGACAGGCACCCTAAGGCTTACGAAAATCTATGGGAAGCATGGTCTGCTTTTATTGGTACCAGAGAGCTGACGCAGGATGCAAGTCGACCGACTTGATGGACAATCCGCACCGCGGCCGCCGCTGTCGCTGCCGCTGCCAAAGCCGTGGCCCCAACCCAACCCCAACACCAGCAGAAGCCGCCAACGCTTCTCTGCTTGCCGAATATGAGTCTCGCCGACTCTCAAAATTCCCAAGGCCCGATGCCATCATCGGAGCAGTCTGCAGCAGGAATCGGCACTCCGGGAGCAACGTCGTCTCCATTTGCCGGCGTAGTCCGTTTCGTCAGAATTCTTCTCGCTTGTACGCTCACCGAGCTTCTCGTGTCGAAGGCCGGGCAAGATCCGTTGCTTGGCTTTGTGAGACTAAGGTGAACCATTGGTGCATATGCCATGTCGCCGGGGACTTTTGTGTTTCGTGTATCCCCCACCGCGTGGCTTTGCCCGATCTTCATGCTCTTTTTCTGCCTCCACGTGCCGCCAACTCCTTTTCGTCCAACAACAACAACGCAAGTTCAGGCCTTGGCTAATTGTATACCCTACCACGACGGTGGATCAAGAGGCGGTCTCGCTCGGCAAGAGCACGCTGTCGTGGTGCAATTGATGAGGACTGCCTCATTTACGTCATGCTGCGGCCACTTTGCCGCTCTCACTATTCTCCAGCTCCCTGCCCCGTCTTCTTGACGCCGCCGTCTCTCTTCTCCTCTGGAGACATCCCGTAGAGGGCATTGACGTTGTACCTCTTGAGCGCCTCCCATTCCTTGCCGTCGACGACCGAGATACCGCAGAATAGCTTGGCTGGTCAGTAACTGTGGCAACCGAGCGCTGGCCTGAGACCTCTTCTTACCTGAAATATCTCCACCAGTATGACCTTGTCCGGATTTCCGAGATTGACCTTGTGCCTTGGGTCGACGAGGCTTGCGATCTTCTTGATGACCTCATCTGACTTGAAGGTGGTGTGGTTGCGGACATTGTGGCGTATGGCGTACTACAACAGGTCAACGTCAGTCGAAAGCTTTGGGTCAGACAGCCAAGTTACGTACTGTATACTCCGGAGTAGTCTCGTCTGCGTGCGGCCCGACAGCCGTCTTGGGCGCTCCCTCCTCGGATTCTCCTGTTAAGGCGAACCAGGGCGACAGCACCGTACGCGCCACTCTGACAATGCCCTTTTCCGTCGCCTTATCGGTGTCAAATACGGGTGTCAGCCGGTTGATGTATCTGCACTTGCGCTGCCTCGGGTCGGGGCATTCCCTGGCGTCCTCGCAGATCTTGCGGACGAAGGCTCCCGGCTGCACCGGCTTCATCGTCTTCATGAAGAAGAGGCATTCCACATTTGCCGGAACGGGGGAGAAGACTTGTCTCGCCTTTGTCTTTTGCGGCTCCTTCATGCTGCTGAGCTCTTGCTGGATTGATGCCTCGATGTCTCGGTCCCCCCCGTCTTCGTCACCGGCGGACGCATCGTCTATGCGAGTGGGCTTGATGTCGTACAGCTTCTCGCCGTACTTTATGCAGGGTCTGGTCAATGTCTTACCGCCTAGGCATCAAATGCTGTCGCGCGTGTAGTTACGACGTACCTCCTCACACAGCTCTTTGAACTCGCGCACAGCCTTGGTCCGCATGCCCCTGGCGAACGTGACCCAGATGCCCTCATCGCCGACGTCGAGCGCATTGCCCATTTCCACCCTGTCGGCGAGTTTCCCCTGTTGATGCGAAGTTTTCCATCTGCCAGCATTGCCGCCCTGAAAGAAAGCGCCCGTTAGAGGACCAAGTTGCTGAGGAGCTGCACCCGAAGATGGATACCACCGCCAAGCGATATGTTGTCATCTCACCTTGCTTCTCTTGTGCGTAGGGC
>JALHBY010000236.1:342544-362946 GCA_024340155.1 Tolypocladium pustulatum | reverse complement strand
CCTGGCCGTTGCTTCCTCTTTTGCGCGACCTCGCTCATGCTTACAGGAAGGTGGGGGGGGGGGGGAGCTGCTGTGGGTTTGTCTCCTGTCAATAAGCAGGATGTTTGTACGAGGGTTTATGAATCGAACACCGCCCCGGGGAGTCGGAAGTATGGGTTTTCAGCGGATCCACGACCTACCCTAGACCATGTTCATCACGTGTGCTGCCAAATGTTAAAGGACAACATTGCATCCTCCAAATTGTCATTATCACGACACAAGGCTATTGATTTTCATCAACTAGGCCTCTTTCATCGGTGGCGACGCTGGGATGTGCATAAGGCTGTGCCATGTCTGCTTATCCTCTCGCGAGGACCACCCGCCCCCCATCAGCACTTTGGTAGCTACGATTGATTAACATTGGTCTGCCTTCACTCCGTTGAAATTGAACCCAGACATGTGCTCTTTCAAATTGAAAAACGAAAAGACGACTTCTTCACATTCGTCAATGACCAAACTCGCAATATTGATTTGGTAAGCTACCAATACAGGGCGTTGCGTCGCCAGGCAACGATTCAACTCGTCATGTACGGGACGTCGTTATTTCGCCTTCGCGTTGACCCTGGCACTTGCCTCGGCCGTCATAACCAGGGCGCGCGGGGCATCCTTCTTTGGCATATACAACTCCACGAACTGCAGGCTGTCAGCAGCGTTGAATTCGGTATCCGTCAGCAGCTTGTTCAACTCATCCTTGGTCTTGATGACGAATTTCTTGCAGGACTTCTGGCCACCGAAGACGTCAACAATGCCCTTAAAGTCCCATCCAGAAATGTCATTGTATTCTGCATCCATGCCGTGGATGAAGCGCTCGATGGTGTACCCTTCATTGCAGATGAGGAAGCTTGCAGCGAGCGGTCAGTATCAATCAGGGGCTGGGGCAAGTTCCGCCCTCATTGGACAGTGCCAGACAGGACTTACATGATGGGCTTGAGGCCATGACGAATCATGGTGCTCACTTCCTGAGCTGTGAGTTGAAATGAGCCGTCGCCGACGAACAGGATGGTTCTGCGGTTGCCACCCGCGTCCCTGGCCGCGAGAGCAGCGCCCTGGCAAGCGCCAACAGACCATCCAATGCTTCCCCAAAGGACTTGGCTGAGTGCTGTGACCCCCTTGGGGAACTTGGTATCCCAAATGCCAAAATTGGCGGTACCTGTTTCGGTAATGACGATGTCATTGTCGATGAGAAACTCGCCGACTCGGGGCCAGAACCAAGCCTGTGTGATGGTGGACGACGTGTCAAGGTTCTTCTGAACCTCGTTCTCGACGGCAGGAGACGCCTGTGCGGCGAGATCACTGCGGTTGACTTTGTCGATGATTTTGCGCAGAACTCCCTTCATACGCACGCCGGGGTAAGTCGAGTACCTCACAATGCAGTGGTCGCTGTGGAAGTCTATGCTGTTCAGCTGCGACGTTCGATAGGAGAAGCCAGCTGTGTTGAAGTCGCTCTGTGTTGCCAGCGGTCAGCCAACATGATGTCCCTCAGTAGTGTGTTTCTAGTGGAGCTACCTTGAGAGCACCTATCGTGAGAATGAGATCCGAAGACTCGACGATGTCCTTGACCTGAGGAGGGTGAGATCCCTCGCCGGCATAGACGCCGCCGTAGTTATGATGCTGCTCGTTCACAGCACCTTTACCCATGGGGGTCACGAATACGGGAAGATTGGTCTTGTCGATCAGGTCATGTACCTCGTCAAGAACGCGGTGGCGGATGGCACAGGCATCAACGAGGATAACGGGATGCTTGGCAGCGCCGAGATACTTCATGACCACATCGACGACGTAGTCCTCTCGCTCCGGCTCGTTCTGGGGCTCAGACAGGTCGAGGGGGGTCTGCAGCCTCTCGCCCTCGACTTTGGCCTCAACCATGTCGGTGGGGAGCATCATGTACACGGGCCGGGAGCGAGTCCAGCACTGAAGCAGGGCGTGGTCAATCTGCGCCGCAATGTCGGACGGGTTGTTGAGCTTGGCGACGTCGCACGAAATACTGGCGCTCATGTTGGCGAAGACGTTGAAGTCGCCGTTGCCGAGGGTGTGATGGAGGAGCATCCCGTCGCGCTGCGAGAGGGTCGATGGGCAGCCGACGATGTGAACGACGGGAATATGCTCCGAGAAGGCGCCAGCAATGCCGTTAATGGCGGAGAGCTCGCCGACACCAAAGGTGGTGATGAGGGCCGCCATTTTCTTGACGCGCGCGTAGCCATCGGCGGCGTACGCTGTCATCGAACCGGCGTTCAGCATCACGCCTCTCACGTACAAAAGGAGAGTTGCTTACCGGCATTGAGCTCGTTGACGCTGCCGACCCACCTCAGCCCGGTCTTGGGCAGATAGTCGAGGGCCACGAGGTTGTAGTCTCCGGGCACGCCATGGACCGATCGGACGCCGACCTCGTGCAGCCGCCGGAAAAGGTACTCGGCGACGTCGACGGGCTTATTGAGGTTCTGCACCCTAATGTCTGCCATGATGAAGAGAGGTACGGGTTTCCTTCTGTGGTGAGAATGGCGAGGAGGGTGAGAGTGAGGATGAAGGTGGAGTCGTGAGCGACAAAGGTTGCCTTATCGTCGGATGACGTCGGTGATTGGCAGACACAGGTACGAGTACGTGTATCAGCAAGCCTCGGTTGCTCTTACTTTTGTCAAGGAAGATTATGTTCTTATATTTCAGAAAGAAGGACGGGGAAGGCGACAGATAACTTAATGGCTCAGCTGTTGCGAGTTTACGAGGCAGTCGTGTGTTGGTGATGTAATGAGCAGACAAGCGCCACCCATCCGGAAGTCGGACCCACCTAACCGGGCCCGACCGCTCCGGACCTGCCGGCTGCCGATACTTGGCTCGCCACGGGCCGAATACAAGTGGCGTGGCCGCCCATTGAGACGATAAGAAACTCTGGCCGATGCAGTCGGTCTTTCGACGCCCCTCATGGCGAGGTGATTGAGTGCGGCTTGACGCAGATGTTCTTCATCCTCCTCGGCCATGGGGCTGGGTACTGGTGTTCAGCTCCGTAACTACAGCCAGCTGCCGACGCAAGCCGCAGCTTCAATACTACACATGGTATCTAACATTGGAGGAAACGTTGATGGGAGATTTTTCTATGCCTTGGCCCACCCTGAACCAGAAACGCCCAGTCAAAAATGCCAACCACATCATCAAAACAAAAGCTTCGCCACACACAGTTCAATCGCACCGCCCATCCTTCCAGCCCGTCCTCCACCGCTGCTCCCACTTGGAACAGTCAAACTCGGGCTTGCCCAACTTGCGATTTACATCGTTGTGCGCACCGCAGAGCCACTTACCAAACTCGTCGCGACTCCCCACGCGCGGCACCTCGCGGCCCAGGTATGTCCGGAAATCCTCGGCGCACACCCAGCACGGATACAGCTTGGAGAAGAGCCCCACAAAGCCCAATAGGTCCGACTGCTGCGAGCTCGATGGCGTCTCGGGGTACGTCGCGGCGATGGAGTGGAGAAGCGTCCAGGTGCTACGCCCAAGGACCTCGACGTCGGGTGGGCAGTCGGCGCGAGGGCCTGTGATCGTGGCCTGAGCAGCTACTGCCTGGCTGCTGGTGGTGGTGGCGCCGCCGTCTTGCTTGGTCCTTTGTTTCGTTTGCGCGGCCCACGCGGCGAAGGATGTGCAGTTTCGGCACCTATGCAAGACGAGGCCGCGTCAGACGGCAGAACCAAAGGAACAGAACTCGGGACACATGACTCACGGCTTTCCGTCTTTGCCAAGCACAACCCCCTTCGGGAACTTCTTGGGCTGCTCGCCTGGAGAGTCGATGCTTCCCGTTGCCGCCGTATTGGCATCGTGCGCGACCGCCTCATCTGTCATGCCGCCGTCGCTGCAAAGGTCGCTCTGAAGAGATTATGATACGATAGGTGAATGAAGCTGCAGAAGACGCCGTGGGCGACGACAACAACGGACCGGCCGGTGAAGTATGCGATGTTGGCGACGAAAGACCGTCAGACGCACATTTGTCAGCCGGAGAGATGCAAAGCCACGGCGGTGCCCATCATATCATGCCCATGGCAGCGCTAAAAAGCTCCCCCCTTGTCGCCCTTGCATTATCGATAACGGACGGAAGCTGCCCCTCCAAACGTGTGACGCCACAGCCCATCAAATGTTACTGGAACTTCAATCCAGCAAGCCGACCATCCCTCCCTCTCTCCCTGTCCTTTTGACTCCAGGACCTCAGCATCTGCGTGGACGACCGACTGCCGGCCTTGAACGCACTAGCCATGCCATTGCCGTGCACACACTCCGACAGCTCTGAAGCGACGCCCGTGCTGCTGCTCAAAACCAAGTCCACGCCGGGCGACGCCTACGAGGAGCTCCTCTCCACAGCGCCGAGCAGCGCGACCCGCGGCCGACGCCTCGCTCCGCGCTTCGTGCCCGTGCTGCAGCATAGATTCGAGCATGAGGGTACGACCAGACTCAAAGCTCTGCTCCAGCGGCGGCAGGTTGGCCGTGGAAAGGACTGCTCCTTTGGCGGCCTCATCTTTACATCCCAGCGAGCCGTCGAGGCGTTCGCCAAGGTTGTGGACGAGGGCAAAGGTAGGCACACCTCTGTGCACGCATGATGATGACTGCTCGTCCAGCTGCTGACAGACCATGCTTTGTGGCCTCAGGTGATCCCTGCTGGCCTCACCTCCAGGACGTTCCCATCTACAGTGTCGGCCCTGCCACGACGCGTGCCCTCAAAGCCGTGACCCAGGACCCTCCGCTGCAAATATTCGGCGAGCACACTGGAAACGGCGAAGCTTTGGCCCAATTCATCCTCGAGCACTACGGCCAGTGGTACCGCGCCGGGCCCAGGCGACCACCCCTGCTATTCCTCGTAGGCGAGCAGCGCAGGGACATTATCGCGCGCACGCTCGCGGATCCCTCGTTGCCTGCCCACGAGAGGATCCACGTCGATGAGGAAGTTGTCTACGGCACCGGCGTTATGGAGTCTTTCCCGGACGATTTTGAAGTCATCCTGCGAGACACGGCCGTCGCCCGCTCCCGATGGGTCGTTGTCTTCTCCCCGACTGGGTGCGACAGCATGCTCCGCGGACTCGGCCTGCTGGACGCGGCTACAGGCGAAGCCCGGTCGGCTCTACGAGACGGCAAGACGTTCATCGCCACCATTGGCCCGACGACGAGGACACATCTGATGGAGACATTCAAGTTTGAGCCCGACGTCTGTGCGGAGACGCCGTCGCCCGAGGGCGTCCTGCAGGGAATTGCAGACTTCGAGTCCAGGAGGAGATGACGCGAGGGCATCTCGGATTGGTGTCGATCTGATTGCAATTGCGAATAATGATGATGCGACGACGACGATGACGGAATGCTCTTTGGGCGAAGGCTGTGGACAACGTAATGGAGCGAATAGAGTAGAGTTGCCTCCGGCTCTGGGTATCATTATATCTCTGCCATGTCTAGATACATTTCATTTGTTTGGGAAACACCACTATCCCCCTCAATATTCCACTCATGTTCGTCAGGCGTCGGCGGTGACCTTTTCCGTCTCTTGACAAGCTAGATACTTACGCCACGTCGCCCAGACGCAGAAAACACACACCTACTACGCCTACGACCATTTTGCTCGGCTCAAGTACGTCCGTACATGAGAGGGGCACATCAGGGCACGCGTCACGCCCCGAGAACCCACAGCTCAACGCCCAGGACGCCAAACTTCTCGCCCGTGTCGCTCAGAGGCTCGTTGCCAAACGTCTCGCAGCGCGAGCTGTGCCCGACATCGAGCGAGTCATCAAGCCACAGTCCGTAGTGCCCGCCGCCGGAACCGACGCTCAGGAATCCCGTCTCGCAATTAATGTAGCAGTCGTTGAGACCGCTGTAAGGGAACGCCTTGAAGCGTATCGACTCGCTGGGCGTCGATGAGCCGCTGCCGTCGTCGAATCGCGGCGGGGCGGCCAGCGTTGTGCTACGCGTGAGGTGGGTTGTGTCGGCTGAAGGAGGCAGCGGGAGGGAGGCGATCATCGAGGCGCGCCACAGGAAGCACTCGCCGTTGCCAAAGTACGACGGGGCAGGGCGAGGATATTCAGAAAGGTATGCGCCAAATGTCTGGAGAGGAAGCAGAGCTGGTCAGCAACACGAGACGAAGACACGATGCGACCATGACAATTGTGAATGCAGCGATGAATCGCCGCTCAGGCCACTCACTCCGCCTTCCTGGTCCTTGACTACCAGCACAAAGCCCACCCTGCGGCCCTCGTAATGGCGGCACCTTTGGTACAGGGTGGCCAGGCTGGCGCCGTCTTGCTCGAGGCTGTAGGCGAGGCGCCAGTCCTCGGCGATGCGCAACCGTTCCGGCACCATGGCGCGGATCTCTTCGGCCACGGCGCTCGTCAGCAAGCGCGCCGACTCGGGCGTGCTGTCGCGGTAGCCGTGCAGCACCAGCGGGTCCAGCGGGGGTGGGCGAAACGGACTGGCGCGCCTCACGGCGGGCGTGAAGACGCCGTTGATGCCGTCCTTGGCCTGGGGATGGTAGGGCTGGTCGAGCATGGTGCCAAACTGCCCGTCGTCAGAAGAGAAGCGCCGCACCAGGCCCGTCCACATACTGCCCAGGTACGACGACGACGGCGACGTGGATGAGGCCGTCGCCGGCACCTGGGCCGAGGGGGGAGGCGCCGAGGCCGAGGCAGAGGCAGAGTCCGGGGTATCGCTCGGAGGACAAGGAGATTCGCTCATGGGGACGTTCGGACGACAAGGTGGACTAACTGGCAGGGACGGCAACGGGGTCAGCGACAGCCAGAACGAAAGGACGATTAACGCGAGGGAGCTAGCTAGGCGAAGTGGGAGGAACGGCGAAGTCTGACGTGAAACGAGGCGAGGACTTGGTGCGAGAATCGAAGGGGACGTGCCTGAGGTTGGGTTGACCATGAAGAAGGTAGGCATGGGAACATGCGAGAGGTGGGCGAGATGGGACGGCAAGTAGAGGTGCCTGGATTATGCATGGAATCCATGGAAGAGGCGGCCTGACGTACGAGTGAGTAGCTGGTTAATAGTGGCGGGCCGGCTGGGGTTGGTGGACCGTTGCCGCTTCTTAGGTATGTGTATCCGCTGTGAGCGGGCTTCGTCGCTTGTCCGTACGGAACAGCCAAGGTAACTTACCCACCCGACTGTACGTACATGCACTTATCCCGGTTGCCAGGATAGCACCTCTCTACGTGAGTAGCGATTGCTCCAAGCCCGAGCCTGAGCCTGAGCCCATGCGGCAATGAAGCGAGGTCATACGTTATCGGCCTGCCAATCTGTCTTGCTTCTGCGCGTATGCGCGGGGCTTGCATCCATCTGCAAGCCTGCAACGGCCGTGCCGACACCTTGGGAGCACATAATTACAACCCGTCTCGAAACCTTCGCCACAACTCCTTGCAAGAGCAATGTCCGTCATCTGTGGTGACGCCCACCGGTCGCTCGGGTCATCTTTCATGCATCCCATCTATCCTCATTTTCCGATTGATACCGCCAGTGCTCGACCACGGATGCGCAGCCTTCGGCACTCACTGTGGTCCGTACAACCTCCACGACCTTGCACGCCGGTGAGACGAGGCAGTCGGCACAGCCGCAAGAGAGATGGATTCATCATTGATGCAAGAGTAAGGACAAAACTAGAGAGCAGAGCAGAAAATCCCCCAAGTAGTGGTCGACATGTTCATATCATTCGTCTTCCATCCCTCCCGCCGCCATCCACGCACGCACACGCGGAGCCTGTGCCCTGTCCCCCGTTCTGGGTCAATTCAATCCAATGCAATCCAGAACTGGTCTCATTCTCGTCTCCCGTCCTTTCGTATTCAGAAGGCCAAGTCGCCCGGGCAGTCACTCTATGCATCCTCTCCATATAGGCCCCAAGCGTAGGATCCTCATTCGTGCCCTTGTTGTCATGGTCTGGGCGTGAGCCCCGCACTGCAGCAAGTTTTGGTTTTGCTTGGCTGCTCTCCGTCCGCCGCTCGCCCCTGGTCGGGCCAGCCTTATCGCATAATCTCTTGGTAGATGAGCTGCTTCAGTTGCTCCTTGCTGAGGTTGTCTTTGTGTTTGTCAAAGTCAAAGAACTCTTCGGGGATTGGGGGTGCCGTCGGCTCGTCTTCGGGGTCGTGGTACGGCTCCAGGTACGGGTGCTTCAGAGCCTCCTCTACCGTGATACGCTTCACTGGGTTGAACGCGAGTAGCTTCTCCAGGAGGTCCAGTGCCAAATCCGAAGTCTTGGGGAACAGGGTTCGAAAGGGCACCTTCTTTTTGAAAGGCAGCGACCTGATGTACTCGCGAGCTCGGCGGGATTTGATGCCATAGTAATCCTCCATGGTCGGCGTGCCGAGAACATCCAGGATGAGCGTCAGCTGGTGGTGGTCTGCAACGCCGATACTTGTCAGTGTCCAAGTCTCTTTGCACCGCGGGATAGCGTTCGGGTTAGCCGAGTTAGCACTCACAGTCCTTCCCTGGAAACAAGGGCTTGCCGCTCAGCATCTCGGCCAGGATGCATCCCACCGACCAAACGTCAATGGCCTTTGTGTACTCCTTGAATGTCAACATGATCTCGGGTGCGCGGTACCAGCGGGTCGCGACGTATTCCGTCATGAAACCTGAGTTGTCCTCCTGAGAAGCCGCTGATCGAGCGAGGCCAAAGTCGCAGACCTTGAGATCGCAGTTGGCGTTGAGTAGGAGATTGGAAGGTTTGAGATCCCTGTGCAGCACGTTTGCCGAGTGCATTGCCTTGAGTGCACGCAGGGTCTGGTAGATGAAGTACTGGCAGTGATCATCGGACAAGTCCTGGGTACGGATTACTCTGTGCATGTCCGTCTCCATCAGTTCCTGGTACGCGGAACCATGTCAGCCGTCTTTGAATCCGGCACGTATAGTCGCAGAAACATCAGAGCACCCGCGCCCCGCAAGGGGGGGGAGGGGGTTACGCACCTGGATGAGATAGACCTCGTTGAACGAGTCATAGCCCCGGGGTTTCTGAATGTCGAGAATGGAAATGATGTTTTCGTGATTGAAATAGCGCAGCAGCTTCATCTCTCGCAGCGTTCTCAGGCAGAACATAGAATGGTCAAAGGGCGTGATCTTCTTGATGGCCACCTTCTGGCCGGAGGGCTTGTGGATTGCGGAGCTGCAGGCGTGGGCTTGGTCAGCGAAGAAGACTCGCAAAGGGATGGCCATGGTAACGGCTTACCAGACGACTCCGTACGCGCCCTCGCCAACAACATCCTGAATATCGTACTGCTCGCTGACATTGAAGGATATCTTACGAGACGCGGCCCCGGAGCTCGGGGGATTCGCACGCGACATGATTGCGCTGTGCCGATGTATGCGGCTGTTGATGGACGGCCGTGGTTCGCCACTCGGGGCCGCTCAATGGGATCTTGATGCTTTTGAAGGCGGCGCCAGCGCTTGACCTGCTTGGACCCCGATAGCAAGCCAATATGGGTCGTGGAAGGATGAGTGCGGAACGCGGAGCAAAGGAGCTGGCTTTGTGTCTTTGGGCGGCAGCTGGCTCGGTGACGGGCAACGGGACAATGGCTGTGAATCAAGCTACCCAGCACACAGAGGCCACTGAGGGTGTCGAAGCGGCGAGGCTCAGTCCCGTCTAAGGTAGGAAGCAGGCCAAAATGACATGCACGAACGACGGGGACCGCAGGTGCAAATGTCGCGAGCTCGTGGTGGACTGCGCGCTTTGGTTCGGCAAGCCAAGGTAGCACTGGCTCCCCCGCTCGGGCCTCGTCGGTCGCTGTCTGAACGGGTGATGGCACGGGAGCAGCAGCGGTGCGGCGCGAGACGGGTTCGGTCGGGGGTTTCGCGGTGCGAGACGCAACCAGCAGCACAGCAGCAGCACGTCTTGGTATCAGGTGAGTGAAGCTGTTTCCTGGTAGGTAAGGTAGTTGGTAGGCGAAGCGGCAGCAGACACGCCTTGTGAGGAGCAGAAGAGGGAGGGAGAGGAAGCGCGAGCGACGGTGACAGGAGGCGGGGTTCCTCGGTGGCTAGGTACCTAGCCTGTGACAAAGACGCTCGAGCCGCTGTAGGGAGTCGCATGGATGACACGAGCTCCGGTGAGGCGAGGCTGGAAACAGGAAACGAGACGACGGGCAACTCGCAGGTCAAGTATGCGCTGGTTCCCGACTTCACACTCTCTAAGTACCTCTGTTTGGGCTCGGCCTTGAACGTGAGCTACGAGAGGCAAAGGACGATACCTCCAGGGACCTTACCTGGCGGAGGAGGTGGAGGAGGTCCGAGGCCAGCCCAGGCCAGGGACAGGCGCAGGAGGCAGCAGGCCCGTCCCGCCCCTCGAAGAGTCGAACCCCTCCACGGATGATGCATCCACTTCAGGAGGCCCGTCGGGTCCATCCATCCACCCACACGCTGGTGCTGTACTCGTACCTACTCGTAGGCGCAGCGGCTTCCAGAAAGATGGCGGCAGCTCCTGGGCCGCACCAGCCGGACCCGTCGTTGTGCGACACTGCTCCGACACGTCACGGGGGCCAGAGGACACCTGCGGAATTGATGGAGGCGACGTAAGCCTCGTCCTCTTCACACTACAACATCGTGTCCACGACGTACCCGAGGATTACTCACTCCAATTGGCAATACCTTATGTATAAGTGATTACAGCCCAGCTGGCTCCGAGACAAGTGCACTGGAAATGGGACGGACAGCAGAAGAATGTACTCTTGTATTCACGGCGTTGATCTTCTCCTTGGCTGGACGTGAAGCCGCAGCGGAGAGGTGTGCGACCATAACATAATCAATGGCTCCCGTGCTCCCATCGCCGCTGGTCGATGTGGCCCGCCCTCGAAGTCCGGTTTGAACGTGGCTAATGAGGCGGCGGGGCAAGTAACGGAGACGGCATTGCGGTCCATTCATTCAACCACAACGAGGGAGACGCGGACCCGACCTCGACACGTCGGCCCAGTCTTGCAGCCTGTGCCACTGCGGCGGCCATGGCTACTCGTACTCCGTACATAATTACTGAATGCCCACGACGAAACTACGAGTAATTACGAGTACAGGTACAGTTGCCCCTGGCAGCGCCAAGCGGGAGGCACCCAATCAGTGATACCTCGAGACGGCAGGGGCCTTCTGGTGAGGCTGATGGGGAGCACGCTCCACCATCAAGCAACAGGGAAGTCCATCGGCAGCCCCACGAGGACCGTTGCCGCCGGAGCTCATCGCGACGTGGCAGGCCAGTCTCTCCTCTGAAGAGCAGAACGCCCACCGGAGCCTGTTCCCATGTTTGGTGCTGGGCTCCGTGCCAAGTACCTGAGGTACGCAGCTTTGCCAGCCGCCGGGCAAGCATTCGCAAATGCAGAGCACCGGTGCGCGCCACGTCTTGTACGCAATTGCTGCCGCTGCCGCTGGCAGAAACCTGAAGACCGGATTTCAGATCCGGCGCCACCAACCTGAGTACCTATTGCCTACAATGTCTATCATCACCAGCAGCAGCCGCACAAACGCGTTTCGCTTGAAGCGCGGTCCGTCGAGGGGCGGCCCGGCACCCCGCCCACGCCGTCCTGGTACTGTATACTCGCGCGTGGCCACAGCTGGCTCTGATTCCACCACCAGTTTCACGTCTCCAAGCCAGCCCCTCCTCGTCTCCACCGGCTCGTCCAACCTGCCTCTCTCATCTCAGCATCCGGCAGTTCCATGAGAGCTGAGGAACAGGAACTGTGCTCCTTTTTCTCCAGCCACCTCGTCAGCTTCCTCTGCGAGTACGACTGCAGATGTCCTGAACGGTGATGCTGAGACGAGCGAGGTGCAGGCAAGGCGCCTAACTCACGCCCCCATTGGCTGTCCAAGCGTGTTCCTGCCGCAATCACGGCGTGTGTTTCACGTCACCGCAACCCAAGCGACCTTCTCATCTTCTCTATTGATTGGCTGTTCCTCTGGCGCATCATTTTAGATTCTTCTACCGGTAAGTACGAGGCTGCCGATGCGCCAAGCGGTACCGTTTGCTGCCATCAGTCCAAAAATAGACATCTGAGCGGTGCTCTGTGTTCCGTGATTAATCGCGACCGCCCTAAAATATCACAATGCCTCGACCGGCAAATGATTCCACACTGAGCCGTGCGGGCCTCGAGTTGTAGAGCTTGGGAAGCACTTTTGCTAATAAAGCATCGACGTGCGGTTTGCTAGGATACCGTGTATTATTCTCTTCTTCTCCATACGCGACTGTGTCGCCTCGCATCCACGTCTCCTTGCCGTCATTCTTCATTCATCACCGCTGCCCTTGCCCTGGCCTGTCTATACAAGCATGATGCCAAATGGTTCTACGTTGCTCATCACTGCACAACCTGTCACGCATTTCGTTAGCCCGCTCCACCGTAGACAAGGAATGCCAGAAAGACCGAAGCACCCATTCGCACGGCTCAACTCACCTTTTCTCTCAAAACTCCCAGCCACTGCGCCGCGCTGACCCCCTGATCTGCCCGGTCCTCCACAAGCAGTGTCTGCGCCCAAAGTTTCAGGCTTGGCTCTCCGTCTTCCCGCACAATGTAGAGGTGGGGAACTGTGATGCTTCCCACTCCTAGCGCCCTATGATCTCTGCTTTTCTGGAGGACAGCCCTCACCCGTTCGTTGAAGTCGCTTTCCAGCTCCGGAACCCGACCCTTGCCTACCTGCACTTGCGTCCGGTCCTCGACGCCAAACACGTCGGCAACCAGCTGAGGCACCGCGTCGCGGCCGACCCAGAGGAACTGCGTCTGCCCGTCGTCGATGAGGTACAGGCCGTACGGCACAAACCGCTCCGACGATAGATTTAGCGGCGGCGGTAGCACGATTTGTCCTGTCTCCTCGTCTGGCATCCCTGCGTTGTCCGGCATGTCGTGCAAAGAGTAGAGCCTGGGGTAGATGTATCGCATCAGCAGCGGCACCGGTAACGTGGAAAGGAGACACAAGGCGGCAGATCGGATGTCGGATGGGATCTGCGTCGACTTGCGCAGCCCCACGTTCTTGATCAACCCGAGGAACAGTACGGGCAGGCCGCGCAGGTTCGCGGGGAACTGCAGGCCGCCGCCACCCATGCTGCCTCCAGCAAGCTCCTTCTTGAAGGTCTGCAAAAGTTCAGTGAGCTTGGCCTGCAGAGCGTCGCGAGCCGCTTCCAAGCCGCTGCCCAGCGTCCTCTCGACGGCCTTGTGGCTGAAGTAGGTGGTGATTGCACACTGATCCGCCGACGCGTACACGTCGGACAGATTCGTCGTTGTTGGCAGGGCCAAGGTGAGGACTCTGATTCGCCTCTCGCCATTGCACGTCGTGTGGAGCACAGCCGCCTGAAGGCAGACGAAGTTCTTGGTAAGATTTTCGTCAATGGCCACCTCCACCACATAGCACTGGTCGCGCGGGAACGCTGGAAACGCGCAGAGATCCGAGCTGCGGTTGAAAAAGTTGCCGTAGAATGTATTCATGCGCAACCCTGTCGTCGCACGAACTCGAAGGACGGCCTCCAGCCCAATCTCCGACGAAAGATAGTCGCTAAATTCAGACGCAAACTTGAGGGCATCTTCGGGCCGGGAGGCGTGCCAACCGGGGTAGAACCAAGTCTGACCGCCAGTGTATCTCGGGAGATTGCTGAGCGACGCCACGTCCTGGTACTGAGACGAGAAGAGGAACATGTCGATGGAGACCTGGTTTTTGGAGCACTCGACAGCGAAGCTCTTATAAAAGCTGTTGCCGGTCTGTAGCAGACTGCCCTCCTTGGACGTGCCCAAGAGCTTCTTGTCCTCTCTCATGTCTAGCTTGCCGGCGCCAATGTTTGGCAGAGATGCCGTCAAGACGACAATCTTGCCACCGAGAGCCGAGATGAGCTTGTGCCCGGCACGCAGGGCAGATCCCATGCAGGATCCGTTCGTCTGGGTGTTCTGGAACATGTCGGGAAGCTTCTGCAAGAACTTATCGATGCTTTGGCGGCTCTCGCTCAAGGGAACCAGGAGGTCGTGGGGCACGGGAAGAAAAGGCTCATCCAAGTCGCTGACGACCAACATGTTGGTCTCTGCATTCTCATCCTCGTCCTTGGGGATGGAGAAGTAGTGGAGGCTCGTGTCGACGGCGAGGAATCCAAGTCGTGTCCGACGATCAGCGTTGGGTATCCTGTTTAGACTGTCGAGAATCGTGCGGGCACTCGTTGCGAGCAAGCCATTGGACACTGCAGCGTAGCTGACGTCGAACACAAAGAGGTAGACGAGGGGCTGCGGAGGGCGAACCATATACTCCTGAGGGGCGACGAACTCGACCACGGAATAGTTCAGCTCTTGGCGCTGCCAACGATCCACGGCCTGCTGTGCGGCAGCATCCCAGTCAAAGGCCTGCGGCACATCGTTGCTCAGGTTGCACATGTTGCACCTCCAACGGTGGCCGTGGTCCAGGAAAGTGACAAATGGGTTAATGTACGTCCTGCATCGGCGACAACGGGAGATGACCTGATCTTGGACAATGGGGATCTCATCCTCGTCATCATGAAGCGCGCCATATGGCTGAACAACGAGTGCGAACGGCAACTTGGACTTCTTAAGCAAGGAGTTGGTGGTTGGGACGGCGTTGAGGGTCGACCGGACATATCGTGGAGAACAATTGGCATTCGGCGAGGCCGTCACACTTGTCTGAGCAGCTGGTATTAGCGCACTGTTCCCGCACAGATCACCTACTGAAGGGTTATCAGGACAGGCTTACGTTGGGAGGGAGGACGATGGGTGGGGGAGGCAGATCCAGCTCCGAGACAGAAAAAGGCTGATTCATCAGATCCGTGGGATACAGGTGATTGAGTGGCCCAGCCCGGGGAGCCTGGGCTGCGGCAGCGGGTTGTGGCTGTTGAGGCTGACCGCCGAGCTGCACGCCGCCCATGCCCTGGGTGATGGAGGCGACATCAGCACCTCCAGCTTGCCCGGCAGCGTTGGGAGCCGGGTAGCCCTGACCGGGAGCCGGGTAAGCGCCGTATGCGCCCTGCTGCTGCAGCTGCGGCTGTTGAAATTGGCCGCCCGCAGTCTGCCCGGCACCGTAAGCCTGGGGATACTCTTGTCCAGGGGTCACGGCTTGCTGAGGGTCTTGCTGAGGATAGCCTCCGTACGCGGGAGACTGATGCTGCCCGGGCGAGATGCCGTATTGAGGTCCGCCAGCCTGCACAGGACCACCGACAGCGGCATTGGCTCCAGACCCGACCTCAAAGGCCTGGGCAGCGTACCCTCTCTTCTTCTTCTTGCCCGTCGCGGTGGCGGCGGCGGCAGCGGCATCCTGTTGGGGATTTTCGGGCTGGACAGGCTGCTCGAACTGTTGATGCTGCTGCTGGCCCGAAAAATGGCCGTACCCGTCGTTGGGAGGAGCCGACATGGCTAGAGGCGGCGCAATCGACCGGACACGACGCAAGGGACGGGGTATCGGGGGGCGGCGGAGACGATGAGACGACGGGCCCTGCAGCGAGCGAGTGCAGGCGTTGTAAGGATATCGAGTGGGAGCCGGGTTCGGCGGGCCGCGGCCGTTGGGAGAAGAGAAGCCGTTGGCGTTGTTGTGACTGCGCGAAGACAGGTGAGGATGAGGATGAAGATGAGACGAGGTTGAGGACGGAGATGCGGTGCGCAACGCAGCTGAGGCCTGGGTTTGTGGGGGGTGTTGGCCAAGCAAGGAAGCTCGGTCGTTGGTGCTGCTGTGTGTCCTCTTCCAGTCGGGTCACCGCCTGCCGCGTCGGTCTAGCACGAGGTATGTGCTACCGAGCTCACTAAGTTAGGTAGGTACCTTATCAAGCCGAGCGACTGGCCACGTACGGGCGATGGAGGGGCAGCTAGAGGGGTGTTTCTCCAGCCAACCGTACGAGTACTCGAGCTCGTCTAGATGTACGTTCCATCCAGCCGATGTACAAGACCAGAGTGTCTTTATTCGAGCGCCGACAAGCTGGCCGGATGCCGCTGCGGAAACGGAGAGGCACAGAGGACTGGCCAATGAGTGCGAATGAGGATCTGGACAGCACGAGAAGCCGGCGTTACCCCTTGCCACTACAACATGTTCGACGTAGGTGTATATGATGAGCGCGGAATCGGCTGCTCTCGGACGGAGCAACCTCGTACCACATCATCTCGTGACGGTGTCACAGTCCTCGCTCACGTGTCGTGCCGCAACGCCTTTCCTCCCGGCCGGCATCGCCACTGAGCCCTGCAGCTACTTCGGCTTGCTACCAGATCCGGTAATAAAAAGCTGCCCAGAAACAACACGAGAGCTTTGTTTCGTTTGCCTGTGGCGGCCGTCATAGATTTTGCCTAGAGGCCCGAGTTGGACCGTCCTGAGTCGATGTCTTGTTGCGAGTCAGCCTGTTACAATCCGAGGCATATTATGTCGTTCATCAGTTCAGAGCCACGCCCCCACCAGAGAAGCTGGCTCCCCTGGTGGCCACGCAGCTTCATCCGCAGCTGGCTCCCGCTATTTGAAATTGAACCCCTAGCCCCCGGCAACACAAGCCGAAGCTGGAGGATCCCTTCCTGCGGGACGCAGCTGAGGCCGCCAACCAACACAGTACAGGTACGCAGCCAGATGCAGCTGGTTGGCTCCTCTCCAGGCCCACGTTAACGGAGTAAAGATGTAACAAATCTGGCCGATCCTTGAACGCAACAGTAACGCCAATTGCTCCCACCTCCTTAACAACCCCGAGAGACCCCAGCTCTTCCCTTGATCCCTAGCCTCGCCCGACGAGTCCCTACGAGACCCCGAAGTGCATTCGCCGTCACATCATATTCGCGCCGCAGCTGCTGCCCCGACCCTCAACGACAAGCCCCTCATCATATCCCACTCAAGCAGTCCTGCAACTCCCAACCCGCGCCGGTCGACGCATACCCAAGCCGCCGCCTCTTCTCCTGCGCGCGCGCGCAAGCTAGCTCCTACACCGCAGCAATGGCCCGCGGCTCGTCGACAATCTGGTAATTGCCCATCCGTTCGTCCATATAGTCTGCACAGCGCGACAGCCTCGGGATGGGCCGCTCATCCACACGCCGCCCTCTTCTGCGCTGCTATTTCCTCGCGTCCCAGCGCATCAACAGTTTCGCTGACTTCGTCTCGCACGCAGGCAACTTCTTCCCCTCGCCATAGCCCTTATCATCCTCTCCGGCATTGGCTGGGTCCTCTACCAGATCTACCTCTCCGCTCACAAAATCCGCGAGACGGCTTCCGAGCACATGGGTAAGAAGAACGTCGTTTTCACAAAGGACGGCGTGCGCGTCGGCGTCAAGCACGTACAAAACGAAAAATACGTCGACGCCACGCAGAGCTGGGTCGTCAAGGCGTGGAATCTCGGCAACTCCAGGGAGGACGAGACGCTGTAAGCTGAGATGATGCCCCTCGACCCCATGGCCGAAATGCTGGCAGAAAGATGTACTGTGCTAATCCCTGTCTAGCAAGAATAGAAAGAAATAGGAATCGACATTCACGCGGCAAGCATGTTTTCATGGAGTACTGATTAGTTCACGCGAGTCGCAGCGAAGACGACTGCTTAGCTAGGGTTCTCTCTACATCTCCCGGCGCTTGGCCGGCCAGGTTTACGAATTGACGACGGGTCGGACTTTAGGTTTCTGTGTGTACTTCATATTGGCGAACAGCCTGCGTCTCCAAGGCTCGGTGGAACATGGGTTTTGTTATTGAAACCAAGTATCATCCATCGGCAGTATCAAGCTGGACACGGCCTTGACGCGCAATGTGGATGGGTCTCCAGCTTGGGGCCGAGTATTGCACTAGGACAGAATACCCTGAAATCCCAAGCTTGTTGTATTACCTCAGATAAGTTTGGCCGCCAAAAAGTCGTCCAAATGCTCCCACGCACAGTCTGATAATTATAAAAGCTACCCAAACGCCCCAGTCCTTCCAGGTATCATGCCCAGCCCTGCTTAGGCTATTGAAGCTCCGGTTGCTCACGCTGGTAACAGTTTGGTGACGTGAGCCCTTTTGAGTCCTCTCCCAACCCCTCGTAACAAACGATAAACGCCGTATAATCCCACGACAGCGCTACCACGACAAGCCAAAGGAAGAAACCATGAACATGCATGCGCTTGCATTCGCCATTTCGGGAAAGCGGGCGCGGAACGAAATCTGCCATTCTAGGCGAGAATTGCCGCATCTCAACACGCTACGTCGTATAGCGGTCGCGGGCTAGCTTGCAGTCGATGTGAGATGCTGCAGCTGCAGCCACGTCTTTGCTGTCCACTCGTCGATCTTGCCGGAGGTGCCCATGGCCTTGCTGACCAGCTCGGCTGTCTGGCGTTGAATCGTTGCCCTCTGCATCGCCTCTCTTTGCTGCATCGGGTTCATTGCATAAACTCCGGACGGAGGTGCCGTTTTCGCGGACAAAAGCTTTTCGAAATCCTCCGCCTGGGGGTAGGGGTTGGCTAACAGGCCATCCCTGCGGATGAGCATGGAAGGGACTCGTACGTTCAGCTGCAATGCCACGGTCAGCTCCAGTAGACAAACATGCAGTCACGTACTCGTAATGGGGGTCCGTACCTGAGTCAACATGTGCGCATACCTGACCCCAAGGTGAGAGCTGACATGTTCGAGGCGTCCTTGGACCCAAAGACGCTGCGAGTCTGTTATGTAGTCTTGGCCGTGGATGCAGGCCAGTGGCCAGGTCATGAAATAGCCCCCCAACCCTTTCTGGGCGTCTTCCTCGCCGCACCCAAAGGTGGAGAAATCAGCTCGCTCGAGAAGATCTTTATGTTTTGAAAACCAGCCAAGCTGATAAGGGACCGAGGCAATTATGTCCGTTATCGTATCAACACATGTTCGGGCAGCAGTTGCGTACTCTGGTGTCGTCCGGTAGTCCACTGGCGAGGAGATCCAGGCGGCGCACCGGACAATGATGGAAGCCAGGACAATGCGTGAGCATCGCATCATGTTCCATACGCTGGTGACCCACAGATCCTGATATGCGTCGACTCGGCCGGGATACACCTCGGCCTTGGTATAGTCGCCGTTGGGAACATTGTCCTCCCAAGCAACCGTCTTCCATTGAAAATAGGGGGGGAGATTCTTCGACCAGTTCGCACACGCCAGATCATGAGCCTGACACCTCCTTATCATGTCAATCACCTTTTCAACATGGTCAGCAGCGCGATTGGGCATACTGAGAAGCTGGTTCGCTTCTGCTCGAAACTCTCCAATAACGATGTTGAGCCGTTGGCACTCGGAAGCATGCTCATCTCTGACGGTGTCATTCATCCACCAATCAGCGCCCATGACCGGAGTCTTTGACGTGCTCAGGCTGTGTATAATCTGTGAAGGTCGAGTAACATTAGCGATTGTTGGCTTTGCGAAGAAGCACGGGCAAGTGTGCGCAGGACTGACCATCTGGGTTCGAACGGCGATGAACATGGCCAAGCCAACCTTGGTGCGTAGCTGCTTGCGACCCCTGGCTTTGGCAAGTTGAATGGCCCCCTCAATGTGCGAGCCCCAGGCCAGCATGCCCAGTTGCCTAGCGGTGATGTTTTCAAATAGACCCAGCAGCAGAACCGATGCCAAAGTAGCATCCTGCTTCGCGACATCTGGGACCCGAAGGGCAGCAAACGTGGCGGACAGGGCTTTCGTGTATTTTCCCAGTGCCTCCTTCTCGAAGTCATTTCCAGTGCCTACCCTGTTGTTCAGAGAGGCCAATGCGCAGGCGTCGAAGGCAAATTTGAAGTGCAGAGGTAGATGCTCCATCTTCATGAGCGGAATGAGGAACTCCATGAAGCCCCTGGCGTTTCCTTGATTGGGAATGAGGACGAAGTTGGACACAAAGTGACAGGCCGCCCGATCCTCAATCGGAATCTGTGGAGTTGCCGGGATGAGGCACGAATCGGTGGAAGAGGCTGGAGATGTTGATGAGCCAGAGGTCTCGACCGGTTCTACTTCTCTGCCGTACTTTTGGGCAAGAGCCTTCTTATTGGCCTTTCTTGCTCTTCTCTCGGTAGCTTGAGTCTCGTTACGAAAGACCAGATCAAACTCGTCCTTGTAGCCTGGACATATTCGCCGGCTCTTAGCGCACTGGTTGCAGGTAGGTTTTGTCTCGTCGCACTGCGAATATCGATGTGAGCACGGCTACCCTACAAGCATTCAAACAAAAGGCCTGATGCACCCGTGCCATACCTTTATTCTGCGCGTCCTGCACATTTGGCAGCCCCTGGAGGGCTTCCCGCAATAGACCATGGCGAGCGTACGTCAGGGCAGACGTGGACTGGTGATGGTAAGAAAGAGGGGAAAAACTGAATTTTGACGACTGATGCCCCGCGCAGTATGGCGTGAAATGGCAAGCCCCGACTTGCAATACGCTTGCTCAAGATCGATGTGGTTAAGAGATGTACGGGAGACAATGGCGGTCGAAGGACGAAGATGACGTCGTAAATCAGACGTTTCTTGAGGCGATTCAGTCGTCAGGTTAG
>JALHBY010000236.1:216704-342281 GCA_024340155.1 Tolypocladium pustulatum | reverse complement strand
GGGGGGACAGCGCCAACGGGACAGCTCGCTGTCGCACAATCACGTCTAGGGTTGGGCAACGGCGCACGCGTGCAACGGCTCAACGACGTAACAGCGAAGCGTCGATGGTTGAGCAACCGAGTTCAGTGACAGGTGAGAGACCAGTAAAGAGACGTTGCGCTGCACGAGGCGAGCGGGCGATGTGCAACGGGACGGACGCTGGTTAGCACTGCGAAGGACGACCTGATGACGGATGCCTCGCATTCCATACACCTTCACGAGCAGAGGCACCTGCGGCGCGCTGCCGATAGTTCAGAGAGACCCCTTTAATTTAAAGGCTGCGGAGGCAAAGGTTGGCAGTCGTGCTGGCGGAGATGAAGCTCGCGCGGTGAGAGTCTGAGAGACGGAGGCACACGGCGATGTAGTGGGCCGGGTGCGGCATGTTATTGTATGTAGGTAGGCTTTGGACGGGATGCAAACCGCTCCAGCATGTACGAACGGAGTCGGAGAGACAATGGCGGAACGCTGTGTCCGCCCGTCAAAGTAGATGCTGGTGCGTCGTCGTCGTTGTGTCGTGTCGTGTCCTTGTCGTGTCGAGCCGTGCGAGCGGCTGTTTAGACGTCTCAATGTCAGTACCTACCTAAGGTGGGCAGTCGGTACCCGTTTACCCAAGTAATTATACCTATGCGCATGTCGTTTTGTGGACGACGGCATGGACGCGCAGTGTGATTCATTGACGGACTCGTAAGGACTGCAAGGTAGGTACTGGCAGACAAGCATGGCTGAAGGGGACGGAGGACCATGACGGGGTTGGGTGGGTTCGGCTTGCCGGGGGGTGGGGGGTGGGCCATGCCAGAACGAAGGAGACGAGGCGGCCTGCCCCTCGAGCATGTACCTGTGCCCCAGCGGATGGCTTCAGGGCGCCATGAGTCCGCGCCGATGGAGGGTGGAGGTGCCAAGTGAAGCCACCGCCTGTGGCCGCGGCTTGTGCGGTCTTCATCAGGCTCAATCGAGGCCAAGACAGGCAGTCCAAACCCCTCGATGTCGACGTCAGGGCCGAGGCCGCACCCTGCAGCGATGGCGCCCCGCTGGAGGCGTTGCTAGTGCTCCTCAGGTTCTGGCCATGGATGAGATGCAGTTACAGTTTGGGGCTGCTCTTAGTGGTCAATTGCGGGCGTCGAGGCAGCTGTACGAGTAGCGGCGCACCTCAGGTGACGGACGGGAGGTTCCCGAAGTCGGGGTACCGGCACCTGGGCCAGGAACCTCGTCGCGCAGTCTGGGGGAGTTGCACGCCCCACAGCAGGGCACCGCCTGGCGCTAGCGAGACAGTGCCGGCTGGCTCCGCGAGACACGGTGGCGGGTCCCTCCGAGTACCAGCCTGCCGTACGGGGTAACTTACCTTGGTCTCCAACCTTCATACCGTACCCGCGGGTCGCCCGCTCTTCTCTGGGTTGGGGCTGATGGGACGGATGGATGGATTGACCTTGCATTGACGCATCATTCGCTTGCTTGCTTGCTTGCTTGAGCGACGGCTGTCGATGGCAGGCCGCCAACAGACAGGGCCGGCTTGCCAGGTCTCCTGGGCTGGAAGCCCGTTTACGTGCTACGATCTAACGCAGCGAACTACCTTCGGATAGGCGCGCCCGGATTTACGCGACTGGCAACAAGGGAATTGTCGGCATCCGCTCTCCTTCGTGCCGCGATTACAATTGCGACAAGGTGGCTGTCCGTTTGACTAGCGCTCGTGGAAACTCCCGACTGCGTCCAAAGCCAAGGTACTATTAATACTCGGTACCTTACCCAGCAATGGGCCATACCTTAGTACCTTAGGTAAGTATCGGTACGAGTAGCTGCGGAGCGTTGAGATACCGCGGTGCTGTACCTGTACTCGTACTCGTTCCTATCTTGAGCTAAGCTCGACGCTGGAACCACGCCCACCCGCCCATGAGGACGATCATGCACCCGCCATCCAACACATGCAACGGCTAGAACATGTCTGCTGTCGGTCGATACCCCAACTGCCGAGGCCAGCCTTGGCCGGCTCCGCAAGGCCGTGGGTGGCCAACATGAACTGTCAGTGACCAACCCTGGCTCGCCTCGTGCTTCGCCATGCTTCACCATGACAGCCACCAACAGCCCGCGGCTTCACTCCAGTCAGGCATGTGCTCATGCAAAGTATTCTCCCGTACCGAACACATTTCTCCGTCCTCTACCGAGCATCCTCCTCCAAGTTGCGCTCGGCAGGTCAATAGCTGCATGTCTCCGGCATCGATGGCTCCTCCACCACCCCGACCATGGCTCTTCCAAGTGTCTACCCCGTATACTGTACTGACTGGACTTGACTTTGGTCCAGGCAAGCAAGCATAATCCATGACTCCGCCGGCAAGACCCCTGGCTGTTGCTCCAGCCAGCCAACCACTGGCGAGGGAGGCGTGGGGATGCGCGCGAGGGCAAACACGTCGCGAGACAGCGCCTCGGCCAAAAGAGCATGGCACGGCTTACATGGTTCGCTGCTCGTCCGCACAATTCCAACAGGCATCCCAATATGGAGAAGCAAGACGCCAGGCAGGCAGGCAATAAAGCTCGTCGGACATGGACACGCGGGTCATGCTCACAAGTTCATACACGAGCCGCAGGGCCGTGGTTTCGCCTGTCCTTCGTGCCGTCCCGGGCCGGTAGACGGATCCCATACAGCCGACTGGCACCTGCAGGATGGTCGTCTACTGCACGAGCATGCGTGGCTCGCTTAACCCGAGTGTCATATCTGTTCCTGGCCAAGTGCCCTTTGTAGGGAAATGGAGGGACAGTGTCAATGTAAGTTAGCCTGCATCATGACCGGAGGTGCATCAGGCACCCGTGCAAGTATGTACGTAACATCCACGACTTGTTCCACAAATGGACCCAATTGGGTTCTTCTGGCTGCTTCTCCTAGGCTGCCTTGGCTGTCTCAGCAGGTCCATTGCCGCCGGGCCCGCTCGTCAGCTCACAACTCCATCATACCCTCAAGGGCCCTCGGGCACAGCGGCCTACCGAGGTTTCGTTTCTTCTGCGGCGCAGGCTGTTGATCTCATCGACAGGTGGGCACCCGCACATCGAAGCCGCCCCTTGCAAGTCGATAGCCTACGTGCAAGGAACAAACGGAGATTGTTGGGAAGCACGCTCGCCTTCTCGACTTCCATGCTCGCTCGTCCTGACCTGGCGTGTCCCGGGCACCCGCATTAGCACCCTCTCCTTGTCTACTCTACCTATTGTTGCCAGACTCTGTAACCCGCTAGCCACGGGACTCAAGCCATTCTGGCCTGACTTTTACCTGAAAGCCACAGTGCGAGCCGGCTAGCGCCCTGATCCGTCCGCTGGCTGGGTTAGGGTGGCTGGATCTGTGATGCTGCAGCTCCCCGTCCATCGTCCCTCATCGTCATCTGGGCTCCGCCGAGAGCGTCCCTGCGCACGCGCTTTGACGTGCGGGAAGCCCGTCTTTCAGTGATTCGTCCGTTGATTCGTCCCCTCGCGTTGCTCTTTGCGGCTCCCTTGCTGCTAGACTCGCAGCCCACTGTCCGTCGTGCTGTCATCTGGGGTCTGGGGCTCCGTCCGCCGGCACAGCTTTGCGGTCCGTTGGCGTGACTTGCTCACCGCACACCGTCCAGAGCGTCTCGCAATGACTCGAGGTGTCTGTCCAGAGACTGCAGGGCAAATTGAATCACCTGGACATTCCGCCACGACCTGGAACAGAGCCAGGAGCAGAGCAGCTGGCCAGAGAGAGGTGCCTCGGCTCCCCGCCATGCTGCCCGTCCCGTGCATTTGCATTTGCGTTGGGGCTAGCGGCAGCCTCGCCCATGTCCCGTACCGTGCCGAAAGGTAAGGTAGGTGCATAAGGTAAGGTAATTTAGGTATGGGGTACGTGCACGCAGAGTTGCATCGAGCTTGCGATCCATCCTGGCATCACCACCACCCATCGCAAACCTCCACGCTCTGCTGATGTGTCCCGTCTCCACGAGCACTGGAACGAATGCGCAGTGGGCCGACCAGTGCCTGCAAGCTCTAGCCCAAACTACCTCAAGGCCAACAAAGGCCGAATCAAGTCATGTAGAAGTCCGGAGTCCTTCGCCGTCTCGGCCAAGGAGCAAACGGCCCCCGCACAGATGACGGGCTGTGAGGGATGTCTCAGGCCAAAGTATCTGCACCACGAAGCAGTGCGCCAGTCGACGCTTACAGCGCCTTCGTGGCGAGCTTTCAAGTCCTTGCCTTGGCCTCCAAGTCACCACCCGGCAGTCACTGGCATTGCACTTCTTCCTGCATCACGATTTCAGATGGCGGCCGTCAAAAGGCCTGTGGCTCGGCCCCTAATCAAGCCTTAGTCGCCATCCTCCGCGGCCGTGCTCACCTGTATGATGCCACTTTCAGGGTCCTCTTCGCCTCTCCGGCTCTTCTGCTGCCTGTCTGGCGCGACGGATTGTCCGTTTCAGGAGCCACGGCCATCAGCCCGCCCGGGCTTTGGGGGAGCCGGCATAGCCCGCATCTGTAGACGCAAATCCCGGCCAAGATCTCAGCATCCCGCAACCTGTAGCATGTTACCGAGGCTCCGTAGGCATGTCGAGGAATTGTCAGGGGACCCCTCGTGGGCGCTCGCGCGAGTCAACCCGCGACGTTGCCGTTCTCGGCGTCCATCTGCACCCTTTTATGTTTCCCGACCCTGGCATCTCCCCGGCATGACACGCGGCCGTTGATTCCGCCTGCGAGTCGTCGTACTCGTACGAGTAACCAAGCCAAGGTAGTCCATTCTTTGTCTCCAGGACCGGAATCCATGTTCATCTACAAGGCTCCCTGAACCCTCGCACCGCGCCTGACACGCTACTCGTACAAAGTACCTTGCCTGACTTTACTGACCGCATCGCGGGGCTGTGAGGAGATCGCTTCTCGGCTTCGTTTGTGCCATCTTCGCGGTACCTGGGGACTATCCCGGACGCCGTACTTGTATTCGTGCGGCATGGTATGTCAACGGCCCTTGCTAATTACAGTTCACCCCTAAGCCGAGGCTTGACTTGCCCCGGCGTCCATTGAGCCGCCCTTCCCATGTCTTCCTGAGTAGAAGAAAGTAGGCGCAACATACGGAGCGAGAAGCACATATTTGCAACCCGCCCAGCACCACAACGCACCAATGTCCGCTTTGCGCACACTTCAAGGGGACTCCTTTCAGTATCTTACACTACTCCCAAGCTCCGTTTATCCTTTTCCTTCTATCACCCACCTTTCGTGTTGAGCCTTTCTCTTGCAGCTCCCGCGCTGGGACGAGGGAAACAGCTTGGGCAGAGGCAGCCAGGTAGCAATCATCGAAAGAAATGTCAAAAGCTTGGGCATGTCGCGAGCATTGTCGTTTCATGCCACAAACATGTCAAACTGCTCGTTGTGGCTGTCATCCGAAAGCCACGCGGCACCATCACCTCAGGCACCACTAGCCCTCAAACAGGTTCGACACCCCTTCAAGAGCATCGGGGGTAGCCCTGCGAGCGCCAACCATGCCGCTCCCTCGCGTCACTCTCGACCCGGACGGCGATGGGTCATTCATGAATCCCTGAGCCATCTTGCTCCGCGTGTGCCTCTTTCCTCGAGACGAGTTTGTAAACCCTGCGCTCTTGGCGAGTTTCCCCATCTCCGACACGCTCACTCCCTTGAGGTCTTTAAGCAACTCCAGAACGATGGCCCTCTGCTGCCGCGTGTGCGTCCCCGGTTTGGCCATGTACTCCGTAAGCCGGTCCAGCTCTGCCGCGTTTACATTTGGCAAGGACAGGAGTAAATTCCGCGGCGTCGCCGTCAGTGGCCCGTAGTAGACGATGATGGTTGCGATCAGAGACGCTAGCTCTTTCTGCACCTCAACAAAGTACGGCTCA
This sequence comes from Tolypocladium pustulatum, assembly GCA_024340155.1. Classification (NCBI taxonomy): domain Eukaryota; kingdom Fungi; phylum Ascomycota; class Sordariomycetes; order Hypocreales; family Ophiocordycipitaceae; genus Tolypocladium; species Tolypocladium pustulatum. The sequence continues at coordinate 336,417 of JALHBY010000236.1, read as the reverse complement.
TGAAACGATGTCACACAAGCTTTCAAGACGTCCGAAGAAATGTATTCCCGAATCAAGGAGGCGAGCTGCGGAGATACAGGCGATGCTTTCGCTGCTGCACCGGCGCCGGGAGTGTCTTGAGCGCTCTGGCTTGGCCCCGGCTGCCCCTGACTCTGTTCAACAACGTTGAATTCGGGGATTAGAGAGATGAAAAGACGCAGCGTCATGCCGCAGCATCGTGTGTCCCGCATTCGAATGCCGTGTGTGCAGAAGACAAGCAAGGGCTCGACAATTTCCTGCCGTGAGAGGCAGAACCTCCGCAAAGATGGGAAGATCGGTCCATTTGCTTCTTCGCCGCTGTCTTTCTGGGCTCGAGACCTCAAGGTCGATGGATCTAATATTCGAATCAGCTGTCGCCTCTTGCAGAAACGGCCCAGGCGTCATACTCGACTTAGTAGGGTCAAGGAAATCTGCAACCATCATGACTGCCGTGTAGGTCACCTGGCGTAGGATGCTCTCAGCCTTCATTTCCTCCTTCAGACCGGCCTCGCCATCTGCCGCCGTGGCCTGCTGCTGCTCCATCTTCTCCCATTCGCCATTTATTTTGGCATCCATTTGTCGGAAGCATGAGGCAATTAGTGGCGGCAAGAAGTGCTCTCGATGGTCCACCGGGCAGTCATCTACCAGGTACCTGACAAGGTTCAGCAGATTGCTCTGCTGGTGCGTGGATAGCCAAATTGAATCGGTAAAAAGGGCGCTGGACAGTGGCCCAGACAGTCCTTCGAAGCCGTAAAACTGCAAGTCGAGTCTGCTCATGCAGTAGATGATAGCGTAGGCAGTCTCCCTAACAAATCTTACGGAACCGCGAATTGTCGATGCTAGGCCCTCCATGGTGTTCTTCTTGTCCATCACGCGGGCGTAAAAATCGTCTTTACTTCCCTCCGAGATGCCTGCCTGCCAAAAGCGGTCGCTGAGGATTCTGTTCACCGCAGGTCGCATTTCTTGCGGCAGCCCTGCCCAGTTCTCGGGGTTGTGTGTTGCATGTGCATACCTATATTTCTGTCAACCTTGGCATCAAGGGCTGTTTGCGCCTGCACCACACACCTCAAATATTCCAACAAGTCTGCTAGAATGTTAGAAAAGCCTTCCTGCCATAGAGCATACGAGGCTTGAAACGCGGGCGAAGCCTTATCCAGCCGCTCCACGGAGAAGGCGAGGAACGACTTGGTGGGCCGCAAGGGCAAAAGCTGCGCCAGATGTAAGCGGCCGGATGTTTTCGTCTTGGGGCCTTTCTCACCTTTAATCGTTCCTCAAGCTCGCTCTGAAGCGCTAGACCCTCGGCATCGAGTTCTGAGGCGCCCCAATCCGGTATCTCGTGCGCTTTGCGGCTGACCAAGTATCTCTGAGCCATGTCCAGGCCAAGAAAACCGCAAAAGTTGGAGTAAGAGCCAAGTGACGAGCGGACGTTTTCGGCCTGCCACTGCGCCTTGACCGGCTCCACGAACTCTGAAAGCTTTTGCACTTTGGTTGGCGTGTCGATGCCGTTGGATCGATGTCTGAGACTTGAGTTAGTGACCGTCTCTGTTCCGCAAATCGTGCGGGACCACCCACATGATGAGAAATAGGAAGCTCTTATAGGCCAGGGACCGCTTCTCATCCAGGGCACCAGATGCCATCATCTCGTTGACGCGGCTCTCAATTTGATCGTACACGCCCTTGATGGCCCAGTTAGGACCGCCACAGAGCCAGGAAGTTGAAGTGCTTACAAGAAGGTGGTCGGGCATTTCAGCTGCTAAACGTTGCAGCTCAATCATGCTTTCGCCCTGCAAGTCTTTGACAGCATCGTTGAAAGCACGGTATTCAGGGTCCAGAGCCGGCCAAGTCAGAAGGATATGTTCTAGAACCTTTAGCATGACGCCAGTGTTCTTGTTAAGCGCAGTTGTTGAGAAGTAGACGAGCAGCTGCAGAGTCCTTTTGCGAATTAATGGATCCTGTGGCAAATTTGTCATTAGTTTTGCAGCACAATGCTGATTGCATTCAAAGGCTCGGTCTTACCTCAAAGCTCATTTGAAGAAGCTTATCGCACCAAGTCTCGAGCCTGCCGTCGATCTCGGCCGCTCGTTGTTCCTACAGCTGGTCAGCTTAATCGACAGCTGGCGAGTAGCTACGACCCACATGCTCCTTTAGATGGTATCTCTTCCACCTCGCATATCCCTTCAGGGCAGCCTCAACCAAGGTGAACTGAGAGTCCACCCGTAGCGAGGGCATGGAGTGTTTAGAGTAGTTTTGTTCTATCTTGTTAGCTCATTTTCGCTGCAATCTGAAGACACACTGGGTTCCTTACTGCTAAAAGGCGGTTGCCCGTCGTACAGGTTCTGAAGCAAGTACTCGGTGCTGCTGAGAATGTGTGAGATTGCCTCCACAAGTTTGAGCTGCACAATAAGCTCCACTATTTGACAGCTGTATCGACGATAATTGCCTAAAAATGCATGGCGTTCAGGCATTGTGTCGGTGTCTTCCAGGAGGAAAAGATACGTGGGATCGGACGTATCCTCGGGCAAGTTTTCATAGCGTACCAGTCGAGAGTTGCAGACTTCCAACAGTGGAGCGACCATCGGGGTGACCAAATCGCTGTGTCCCAGAGACCGATGGCCGAGGAGCCTGGTCCACGTCACGAGGACCGGGATAGATACCATGAGACTTGGGCTCTGGACCACTTGGATCAAAAGCTGCAAAAAGTCGGTGCTGGCAGCGTCGGCTGGAACCTTTGAGAATTTGCGCTCGAAGTAGTCGCCAAGGCTGGACAGCATCTGACAAGTTTTAGTGCACGCACATGATAAAGAACTCGACGCGGAATACCTCTGAGAGTTTCTTGAGTATCTGATATTTGTCATCGTCGATGTCCTCGGCATCGACTACCGCCCACTCAAATAGGTTCTTGCAAAGCTCGATGGACGGACGGCTGAACATGGGGACCACGAGCTCTTGGAACTCATCGTCTGTAAAGTTTGTTCGGCCATACAGGGCGTGGAGAGCTTCTAAAGCAGCCTAGTGATAGCTGTCAGCATGGGCGAGCGTGATACTCCAAACGTTTTGTTGATGTACCTTCTGGACCTCTACATGGGGAGAAGCGAGGCCGGCCGTCATGACAGTGACGCATCGAGCCGAGGATATAGCCTTTGGAATAGCCCAAGGCATGAGAGACAAGAAGACAGAGAGCGCCTTGATGATGCAGCTCTTGACCTCGTCGTTGTCTTTTGCGCCAGAGTGAATACAATAGTTGAGAAAATCCGAGATGCGACTGAGCCATCCCTCATGACCATGCCGCACATCTGGTCCGGGCTGGCGATTGGGGAACGCCTCGATCAAAACTGAAGTCGGGGTGAAGATCTCGACGCACGCCTTACTAAGAACGCCTTCTCGCATCGCCACCACCGAATCGTCCCCGGCAAAAACCTCGTCGGACAACGTCTCGAGAACGAACATGACGAGCTCCTTGTGAACGGCTGAGTCCTGGACCTGCCACAGCTGGACGAGCATGGCGTCCATGTCCATCCATTCAGCTCCCCAGCACCTCTTTGCCACTTCAACCCACAGCTGGGCCGTCTTGTTCCTCAGGTAGGCCGGATCATCCCGCGAGACGGCCTGGCTCAGCTCCAGCACCCAATTTCGCAATGCTGTTGCCTGTTCTTGGCTGTACGAGGACCACCTGTACCGTATGGCGTGCTCAACAAGAGACAGTGCATAGTGGCGGACAACCGCGGGCTGACTCTTGTTGGAAGCCAGCCGGTACCCTTGGAGGGGTGCCTCGGGAATATCCTTGACCTCCTCGAGGAAGGCTTGGGCCTGCCTGCGATCATCATTGAGGGACAAGGGACTATGAACCACCTCAAGGGCTTGGTGGATCTTGTGCATGATCTCTGCGTCCCCGCCATTGTTCAGACCGTCACCCAAAGGCAGAGCGCCCCCGTTGGCAGACATAATTTTGTTTGTGAGGCGATGTGTGCCGGGTGGGTGGTGGGTGAGGTGTTGCGGCTGGAAACAGTAAGCGGGACCTGTGACTGGACGCACAGAAGCCCGGGTACGCTTCAAATGTCGGCCGGGTCACGTAAACGCATCGATCGTGTGTGTGAGGGAACGAGGCTTGTGGCAATGTTCGAGGGTCGAGGGTCGCGAGCCGGCTGCGGAGCGAGGCGACAAGGCGAACGGAGCGTGACGGTAGGCGCGCGTGGAAGTTTGCTGCTGGGACTCGCGGAGGATAGAGGAAGAGAGCACGAGAAAGGACCAGACGCTAAGCACTGCTCTGCACGAAAATAGATGTACGCTGGCAGGTAGCGGAAAAGTGAACATCAACCAGAAACCAGAGGGTCGCTTCAGATTGCGTTGCGAGACGAAGATGGACGTCTACGAATAAGTTGTTGGAGAAAGGTGGAAGCCCAGCGCGGCAGCTGGCTGCAGGCCGCCCTCGCATTTCAAACCCGGCGGAGGCCCTTTACCTAGCATCCTCAGGTACCTACCTTACCTTAGGTAGGCGGAAGCCACCCACTCCACTACGCAGGGACGATGGAGGGCTGCAAGGCTGAGGCTGAGCCCCAAGGGACCAAAAATGAGGGACCGCCCCGCCCTGCGCTGTCGGGCTTTACAGGTACGAGTACAGCGGGGATGCAGGCCCCTCACCAGACGACCTAGGTAAGAGTAAGGTAACGCTGACCTAACCGACCTCACTGCCAGCTTCACGCTGTGGGAGCCTGGATCCAATTGGACGGACATGGATCGATCCTCTAGCAAGGTTCGGGGCCGAAGAGGGGCAGCGGCCCGCCAGCCTGTTCTACCTTACCTTTATTAGGGTCAGGTACTGTAGCTTGCAGGAACGGGCACCTCTGCCGCACCAGGTCAAAACTCCCGTCGGTACCACAAGGTCGGACATTCCACATCTTGGGCAGGGGTGGATGCCTGCAGACTTCCACATTCTACCAGTTGTTCTCATGACTGTTCGTCTGCATGTTCAAGCTATCATGTATACTATTACAGCACATTCAGAGCACCTGGCCACTTCGCATCGGCTTCGTATTTCCACAAGCACAAGAGGCGGTCGTAGAAGCTCGTGGACACACAGCGCAACCCCTCGCCCTCCCTCGCCGGCACAAAGTCAGAGGCGTAGTTCATGCTCTTGTGCTCTTCAAACCTTGCCAAGATCCTGCAATCCCATTGCGAGCCATCCTCAGATGTGATCTCCACCAACCTTGCCCCTGCGTGCATGCACGAGGCCAAGATTCGCACCCTCGATGAGCCGTCACCCAGAGACCGCATGTCAACCAAATTCAACCGCCAGACCCCACCGTCGAGCATCTTCTCTGTGGCGAGGCGTAGGCGCTTGATTCCTTGCGATTCATGAAGGTCATGGATTACGAACACGCGCAAGCGGTCGTCGTAGCTACCTGTGACAACAACTCTCCCACCGTCCACCGCATGCAGTGGAAGGGGCAGAATCGCCGTGACTCCGGCGTCGTGCTGACCCTTGATCGTCATCGGCGCAAAAGGCAGCTTCAAGTTCCCTTCATCTCCAGACAGGAGGGTGGTGTACCGCAGCAGAGAGTCGTCTCCGCCGCTGTAGACGGAGACTGCCAGCCCACCTACATTCGATGCGGCTGCTTGAGGGGACAAGGCTATCGACCACGCCTCCAGCGAGTTCGGGATGCTCAAATCGGTAATTCCCTTGATCCTCCACTCGCCATCCAGGTGCAGCAGTCTGGCCAGCCCATTCGATGTCGTGACAGCCATCACGTGGCTGAGCACCGGGTGCCAATTGCATTGCAGCAGCAGGATGTCTTCTGCCAGATCTTCGCATCTGCTCGTGGCAAGATGCTGTAGAGGTGCCGTCTCGTTTTGCTTCGGATTGAGCTTGAAAACAGCCAGCGTCCCGGTGCTGGACACGACGGCCAAGACGTCTTGGAGCTCGCCCGGTCCTGGGTGGAAGCGCAAATCCAATAAAGCCGAGGGCTGCAAGGCGGTCTGCACCTTTGTCCTGTTGGACCCTACAGTCAGATCATCAGGTGTGGAGACGCAGATTAGAAGTCCCTGGTTCAGAGTTTAGACTGACACTTCATCTTTATCGACCCGAAATACGACTAAACTGCCGTCACGGTTCTGAGCTTTTTTGGCAGCCGCATCGGAGCCGTCTTGGTGGACTTGTTCCTCGGCGCCATCGTCCTTCTGAAGATTGTATGTGCCCACAACAAAATATGCAGGGTGGAGGGGGCAAAACTGCATGCAGCTTGGCGGCAGGTCCAGCGTCAACGATCTCGTTGGCGGGATCGGTGCTTGTGCGTCCATTGCAGTGTTCACAGACGGCCGCCAGGGTAGCTTTCAGACGATGATGCCAAGGTATGATGATGTTTAATACAGTAAACGGCTGAGTTCAGCCAGTAAATACCTACGAGTAGAAAGGCGCGGCCCAGGGAAATCGACCAGTGGCAGTGGGGCTGGCAGTCGGGTGGCTGGCCCCGGTTCCCGAGTCCCGACGACATAGGCCGGGGTCTCGGATCGGAATGGCGCCCGCGAGTGTCCGAACCTGGACACAGCAGCCGCCAGCGATGAGCATGTCATTGGGCTGATCTTATATCTTCTTCTAACTTTCCATTCTCTCCCCCCTTCAGTTGCCGCCGCCGCTCGTTGAACTAGGCGTAGACACGCCCTTTGAGAACTCCTGTTGGCGGTGAGCTTCTCGCATGAGTACGAAGATTTGCTTTTGTTGATGCTCACGGCAATTCATGGTAGCCCCTGCAGTTTCCTGTCACGCGCTTGCAGAGGCGGATGAAGTTATAGCACTTGGAGCCTAGCCGCTACCTCCTCTCTTCCCACAGCTCGTCTCCTTTTACCCTGCCTCCAGGTGCTATCGCTGCAGACCCTTGATTTAGGAAAGCTACCTTCGAACTTGGGATTTCGCGAAATGGACACCGACGACTCAGACTTTTACGGTATGTTCAAATGCACAAGGATATTTGTCGTACCAAATTGAGGGCTGATCGCTACAGGCGACGAGAATCTGAGGCAAGGTCTTCGCGAGCGCGTTGACAACTTTGACGTCGACCTGTGGAACGAGAGGCAGGGAACCAGCACGGGCCGTCCACGGCGGCGAACACGCTTGGCAAATGAGGCGTCTCGTCTTCACAATCCGTATGCGGGGGTGCCCTACGCGTGGCAGCTGACGGAGACTGTGGACGACTTTCTAACCAGGCTGCCCCCAGCAACGACGGAGCAAAATGAAAAGGTTCCTTGGATTTTTATCTGCAACCCTTATATACCAAGGTTACGGAAGCGCCAAAGCGACGGTGACTTTATCAAGGGAAACGAGGATGAAGCCCCGGCGGAGGAGGGAAGCAAGTTGGCCCTGATTGTCGACGGGGGCACGGAGAGGCTTGAGCTTGTCTTGAGTTTAAAGGGGAAAATGGAACGAGCGGGAAAGAGCTCTCTGGCTATCCAAAGGGAGATGAGCAAGGAGCGGAAGAAAGCCTCGCAGGACATCCTGGACCTGGCGCATGCAGGCAAGGTTCGCACAGGCAAGGCATGTGCAATACTCCCAAGGCTCATTTCCGACAAAGAAGGGATTTCTTTGCTGACTATACCGTGCTGGCAATAGTGGCTCCTGTTTTGTTCGCCTACAGAGGTGAGTGAGATATGGGAGCTAGTGGCAAAAGCGACAGCCAACAACGAGCTGGGAATCGCGGCCAAGGTCGCGCCACGGCCGCCATTCGAGGACCAGAAGAAAGATAGAATCATATGCGTCTACACGGCTGATTTCAAAGACAAAGCAGACGTTGGCCGGGTCCTTCAGAAGCTTCGAGAGCTCAGGCTGGTGGAAGCCAAATGTCGACCGGTGTACTATAAGCCGGGTGAGTCACACTACACCCGTTGGCATGGGTGTCGTATGAGGGGATGCAGCTAACCGACGCTGTCAGACGCGTTCACGTACATTGGAATTTCGTACGGAAACACTTGGGGCATCAGCGCCTCAATCTACAGCTCCAGAGATATCTTCTGATGCGTGGTGAGCCGAGGTGGACATGGTTCAGGTCATGCAGAATCGTCACGTCTTACGGAAGCGGGCGCTGAGATTTCCGCGACCGAAATCGAGAGATGAAAGAGTCGTGAAAATTGCGGCCGTATAAGATGAGGAGACATGAGTGGCATATTGCCTAAATAATCCAAACTCCGAACCCAGCGCCGCTCTGCGTGATGTCACTGCTATGCTCCGTGAATGCCTGTTGCAGACGTTCTCGCGTGCCCATGGTCTATAATCCGTCGTCACCCATGGCCGTAGTAATCCGGATCTGCATCTAGGTCCAAGGCCTTGAGCGGTAGAACGAGCCGGTACGCGCTGTTGCCATTGAGGTAATACCGATGCAGCTTCTTGGATCGCAGGAAGCCCAAGCGTTCGTAGAGTCTCATAGCAGGGGCGTTGGTCTCCTCCGTCTCCAGCACAATCTCGTCGGCGCTGCGCTTTGCCATGGCCTCGATTGCCTGTTTGACTAACGCCGTGGCGACGCCGTGGCCGCGGAAGCGAGAATCCACGGCCAGCATGGCGATGTAACCACGGCGCGTGGAAGGAGCGTGAGACGAATGAACCTCGAGTTTGCAGACAATGACTCCTATGAGGGATGAGTCGGATGGGTGCAGGGCCTGCGGGTTGGTAAGTCAGCAGATGAGGCGGCATAACGGTGGTTGGCGTGGCAGCCTCTCAGGGCTAGACGGACCATGAAGCAGAGGTGCGCCCATTGGCAAAGAAAGTAGCGATAGACATAGATGCTGTACGGCTCGCTGAGGTCCTTGGAGATGAGGGAGCGTATGGCGGGGAGATACTGCGCCTCCAAACCATGGTCGTACTGGATGTACCGTAGCTCTGCGGGGAGGTTTTCGCTGCGAGCCAGGTCCATGGCGGCGGCGCGGTCTCGACAGGTACCTACTTTACCAAGGTAGGGCAAATCAGGCACCGTGGAGAGCCAAGATGAAAGTCGCGATGGCCTCAGCGGTTGTAGGGGAAATAAGGCACCGTACCACGTGGCGATGTCCGGAAACGGGCACCCCAGCTACGGTCGCAAGCGGAGACGCCGAATGACCACAACGCAGCGCGCCTCGATCGGCTTCAGACACCAGTGCCGGCCCAACACGCGCAGCGCTGAGGATCAGGTCAGAGGTCGCCTGACTACCTTACCTGGCTTAAGGTAAGCTAAGATAGGCTATGCACCGCAAAGGCGACCAACGAGTGAGGTGAGAGTGAGGTACGTCCGTACGGTTGGTAGGGGTTACCGAGCCGCTGGACACGGCAGAGGCCGATGCGGGACAGACGCCCGGTCGGTGCCTGCAGGACAGCTCGATGACACGATAGCTTGGATAGGTACCTTATCAGGGCGGCCCGTCGTGTGACAATCACATGCAAAGTGATGCGCCAAGGTACGAGTCGCTCATTTGCGGCAGCGAAGCTGGTTGGTGATGGCAATCTAGGTCGGGCAGATGCAGCGTCAGAGCCCCGATTTTTGGTGTCCTGATAAACGGTTCTGGGTGAGGGGCAGAGATGGAGACTTCTGACCTTACTTCAGCGCCTTATCTAGGATAGACCTGCTGAGCATGTGCGGACGCCCGCGGTCGATGTCGATGCTACACGTGAAAGCCCACGGTCTACATTTGTTAGTTACTTCTACACATCGTTCCATCCGGAACCGCGGTCCTATCCGACTTCAAGGTGCCCCCTGCTGCAGCGACACGGCTCGTCTTTGCAGCTCGGCGCAGCTTGACGCAGCTTGGCCGGCCGCCAGAGCTCTCCCGAGTCCCGACCACCAAACCTGGCCCTGCCGGCTCAAACCCAACATCTCTACCTCACACCTCCCATCCGTGCAAAGGAGTCCCATTCTGTCTGGCCACAGAAGCGCCGCGCTCGCGCAGACAGCGCAACCCTCGGCCGCGACATGGCAACTACCTTGCGACGCCGCATTCGACCAGAGGCGCGGCCTGACGAGGACAATGCTGCCGAGCGCGACGACAGCCCAGCTGCGCATCCGACTACCCACGTCCACGTAGTCGAGCGTGCACCCAAAACTCGGAAGCGCCGCAATACGCTCATCTTCTTGCTCGGCAGTCTCTTTGGTCTCCTTGCCGCCGGCATATTCGCAAAGAGCAATGACTTGATCGATTTCCCCGAACTGGGCGACCTGACCATGGACAGCCTCTTCGACGTCCTCCCCGCCGGCCTCGTCAGGGACATGCGAGACCTTGTCCAGGGCGAGCGCGAGGTGACCGACTCGTACGACTCCTTCTCCGTCGGACTCAAGGCCCGCGCAGAGGGCCTGGACGCGTACCATCCCATAATCATGATCCCTGGCGTCATTTCAACCGGCCTAGAGTCGTGGGGTACCGCCAACGTCTCGAGGCAATATTTCCGGAAGCGCCTGTGGGGGAGCTGGACCATGATGCGGGCTCTTGTGCTCGACAAGGAAGTTTGGAAGCAGCACATCATGCTTGACAAGAAGACGGGCCTTGACCCATCGGGAGTGAAGCTGCGCGCCGCTCAGGGTTTTGATGCGACCGACTTCTTCATCACCGGGTACTGGATCTGGAATAAGATATTCGAGAACTTGGCCACCATTGGCTACGATCCCACCAATTCATACACTGCTGCCTACGACTGGCGCCTGTCTTATGCCAACCTTGAAGTGAGAGACCAGTACTTTTCTCGACTCAAGTCGTACATGGAGGCTGCCGTCGCATTCGAGGGCAGGAAAGTGGTGCTGGCCTCGCACAGCATGGGCAGCCAGGTCATTCTTTACTTCTTCCACTGGGTTCAGTCTGAAAAAGGCGGCCGTGGCGGCAAGGACTGGGTGGATCGTCATGTCGAGTCCTGGATCAACATCAGCGGCTGCATGCTCGGCGCAGTGAAGGGCCTGACGGCCGTGCTGTCAGGCGAGATGCGCGACACGGCCCAGCTTAATGCATTTGCCATTTATGGCCTGGAAAAGTTTTTGCGAAAGGAAGAACGAGCCGAGATCTTCCGCACCATGCCTGGCATTTCGTCCATGCTCCCGCTTGGAGGTGACGCCGTCTGGGGAGACCTGAACTGGGCGCCAGACGACCAGCCAGGCCAGAACTTCTCGTACGGGTCCCTGCTCAACTTCAAGGTCGGCGCGAACTGGACTACCCCGGATAGAAACATGACCGTTGACGCAACTCTGGCGTACCTTTTGAATACGACGGAGGACTGGTACCAGAGACAGATAAAGGGTAGCTACTCCCACGGCGTGGCGCACAGCGCAGCCGAGGTGGAAGCAAACGAAGATGATCCAACAAAGTGGATCAATCCCCTCGAGACGGCTCTCCCCAACGCGCCCAATCTCAAAATTTACTGCTTCTACGGCGTTGGCAAGCCTACAGAGCGATCTTACTATTACCGGGCACCTGATCAGCCGACAATGACCAACCTCAACATAACCATTGACACGGGGCTCACGGAAGGCGAAGTTGATCATGGTGTGGTCTTGGGAGAGGGAGACGGCACTGTCAACCTCTTGAGCACGGGGTACATGTGCAATCGCGGTTGGCACATAAAGCGATACAACCCCGGGGGCTCAAAGATAACGGTGGTGGAGATGCCGCATGAGCCAGAGCGGTTCAGCCCAAGAGGTGGGCCAAATACGGCGGATCACGTCGACATTCTCGGGAGACAGAATCTCAATGAGCTGGTGTTGAGGGTGGCTGCTGGCAAGGGCGATACCATCACTGGCTACGTCGTGAGCAACATCCGCGAGTACGCCGCCAAGGTGAAAGTGTACGAGGACGGTGAGGAGGGGAAAGTGGCAGAGAACTCATAGCGTGGCTTCTTGAGCCGTTCCCGTGCTCATGTTGGCGCGATTGCGCTGGTAATTTTTCGGTTTGGCGTTTGGCTCGGAGGTTACCGGTGTTGATTCTCGTGATGGTCCTCGTGATTCCAGCTGAGAGGCCCTCGGACAATCTCAGGATGAGGACGGATGGATTATAGAAGCTTGCGAGGCCACGGAGGAGTTTATGTCCCGATGCAGGCATTCTGGGTATAATCTAGATATCATCCCCCACCTGGGCTGGGTGCTTTTTGTACTTGGCGAAGTTGTAGCGTTTGTGAGACGAAGCACGTGGCATTGGAGAGAATATCTACATGCAGGGTCTCCATTTTGAGTCGAATCAAGCAAATGCGAGGGGAAGAGGTCACAGCGCAGCTGATCCATGTCGGCCAGCCCATGATGGCCGTTTGACGCCAGCACTTTAAGCAGCCGCCAGCTTTGCAAGCTGAGCTTCGCGGCAGTGGTTACCCCACCACTAAGCCAGCCTGCCTCTGCAAGCCACCCGACCCTTTTCCCACTGCACAACATCATATCTAGGTTCAGCTCGAATCACCACCAGCTGGTCAGCATCTTCTCGCTGCTTTGTTCCACCTTGGTCCAAGGTGCTCTTCGTTTCCGCCGTGCCCTTCTGCCGGCCGCAGGCGGCTCCTGCGAGACCCGATGCAGTCGTTGCCGCAACCACGCGCACCTCGCAGCTATGGCGGACTTCGACGAGAGGGCTCCCTCTCCAGAAAGCGAAGAGCGACTGTGGACAGGTGCGTGTCCCTCAAGGACTTGGGAACCCTGGATGGTGAGAGCTGACACGGCAGCAGAGGTCAGCGAATGCGTGTCAAACGAGTGCGACACTCACGAGTCGATCGACGATGCGCTGCGCCAGTGGCTGGACCTCGCAACGAAGCTCCGCGATCGGAATCCCGACTCTCAAGACGGTGTACTGAGCTGTGCCCAAATGCTGTTGGAGAGCCAGCTCTTTGAAACGAATAAGATCTACGTTCGCACGCAAATCGTTCACAGCCTCTTGCAGGAGGACGACTCGGGCGCGCTGCACGCCATTACCTGCTTGCTATTTCTCGACGGTTGCCACGACGATTCGACCTTTCCGCGCATGATCGAGGACTCATGCTTCCCACGACTGCTGGAGCTGATCAAAGGACGCCAGGACTGTGAGGACCCGCGCTTGCACCGCATGCTGTTGCAGCTAATGTACGAGATGTCGCGCGTGGAGCGGCTGAAGCTCGACGACCTGATGCTGGTAGATGACGACTTCATCCATTATTTGTTCCGGATCGTTGAGTGCGTTTCAGATGATGTTCAAGATCCGTATCACTACCCTACAATCAGAGTCCTGGTAGGTGTGGCGGAGGCCTACTCATGCAACGATGGGGTCTTTGGTTTGGTGTGCTGACTGTCACAGCTTGTCTTGAACGAACAGTACATGCTCGCATCGACCGACTCCGCCACAGATTCCAATGCCTCGCCGGCGCAGCTGACAAACCGTATCGTCAAATGCCTTAGCCTTCACGGACCGCAGTTCCGCACATTCGGGGAGAACATCATCCTGCTGCTAAACCGCGAGACCGAGACATCCCTGCAGCTTCTGATACTAAAGCTGCTCTATCTCCTGTTCACAACGAAAGCGACCTATGAGTACTTTTACACAAATGACTTGCGCGTGCTTCTAGACGTCATCATCCGGAACTTGATGGATTTGCCCGATGAGAAGATATCTTTGCGACATACCTATCTGAGGGTCATGTACCCCCTCCTAGCGCACACGCAGCTCAATCAGCCGCCACATTACAAGCAAGACGAGGTACTGCGGGTGCTGAAGATCCTGCGCGGCTCGCACAACGCCCACTTTGCGCCTGCGGATGAAACCACGCTGCGTCTGGTGGACCGAGTAACAAAGGTTAAGTGGTTGGAGGAGGCGAGCGAAGAACAGAAATCAGCCGGACAAACTGAAGTGGCTCGCAAGTTCCTCGGCATCAGCCTTTCCCCGTCTCAGTACGCAAGTAGTATCAGCGTTGGGGACGTCGCAGGCGTGATGGAGAGGCCGGGCGTGCAGACGCCGAGTCGCCATGCAGGCGACCCCGAAGCAAGTAACGCCGTCGATGCGAATTCACCGGAAGATATCATCGCGGGGCCCCAGACGAAGAAGCCCCTGCCAACTGTGCCAAAACACCGGCACGGCATCCCCTTGGTCCATGTCAACGGTAGCAGCAAAAAGATTCCCCCAAAGGCACCGCCGCCACGGCGCTTTGGTAGGATGAAGATGGTCGAGCAGCCTCCGGCTGAGCCAACAATACCGGAATGAAGTCTGAAGGACAAAGCGAGCGGAGGCCCGGCGAAGGTTGTATTTACTGGCCCTTTGAGCAGGGTCCCACGAAGTTGACGAGCCGCATAATCACCATTATCCAGGGCAAGAAGATGGCCCTATTTGTAGATTTCGCAAGGGTTGGGAGGATCAGGTTTGGCGCTATGGAGTTTGGAGAATTGTGCAATTGTACGAATCATTGGTCGTCAGAACAAGCATGGGAGCGGGAAGCCGGCGCTGGGCATCTGAGTCTGAGAAGAGACCTACTAAAACCATGGCAATGCACACTTATCACCATGGATGTCTCTGTGAGAGTAGGTCAAAGAGCTACGGGTGAACGCCGCTGGTGTGAGTGACGCGCCCGTAACTGGTGATACGTTTCTCGTTGCACGACAGCCTGTTCGAGTGGCGTTGAACGTTTCCAAGATTTAAACGTCGGGAAGAAACGTCGAACAGAATAGTGAGAGTTTCGAGAAAGCTCTCCACGACACCCACTCATAACGGCAGGGAAGCTAAACTTTCCAGCTGCTAGTGCATACTTTAAAGAAGAGGCACGAGCCCGGCATCGGATGCAATAGGAAAGGCACCATCTCGGCCTCGGGGCGCCGGATGCGGCCGGGCGTTCAAGTGGCGGGGAGAGTGCATGCTCTATCGAATCGATCTACGAAGTAATCATGTAGCGGTAATCGGCCCAGAGGCTCCGGGGCAAATCCCTACGCGCCGGAGGCAACTTGTGACTTGGTGCAGTCTTGAGGACGCATCTCGGTGTCTAGGTGCAACAGCCGACAGGCGTGGGCTCGTGCTGCATGTCGCAACCCGATCTTCGGTCACTGATAAGCCATGCCGCTGCAGGATGACGCCGGCGGGGCCTAACTTGATGGCATTTGTGCCTCCTGACGTCATCCAGAGCACGAGGGTTTCCCGGGCGTCCTGGAAGGAGGTAGAGCGGGGCCTGGGCAGCTGGGGTGAACTGGGCTCTGGGCTGGCTGGCCGGGTACATGAACGGTTGCTTTGAGCTTCGCGTCTGCCGGCTGCTGAAGCTTCACACGATTGACTGCGCACGGAGATCATCCTGGACAGCGAGGGATCCCGCTAGCGAATCGTGCGTGGGCTCGGGGCTCTGCATAGCTTAAGGTAAGGTACCCTGTGTCGGCAAGGCTCCAGACGACTCGGCCGATGTACGAGTACTCGCTCGTACGGAGTACACTGGCTTGCAATGGAAGCTCCTGTCCATCTTTGTCACTCTCTGCGTGGCCGTCCATGGCGCAGCTGGGAATGCCAAGCTGCCGCCCACACATGAGTGCATCACTGCCGCCACCGACGAGGCCATCGTGGACCGCCCTTGTGCAGACGGGATGGAGACGGAGGCGTAGCCCAGTCCTGTCTTACGAGTACTCTCACTATCGTTGCGCTAACCGCCAGTCCATCGTAGAGCTGCCTTGGCGTTGGTGGCGTACGCGGTTAGCCATGCCGTCGTGGGCCCCTCCCCCCCCGAGCGCTCTGGCCCTCGCTTCCTCCGACTCTCTCTCCACCTCCACAGCGCCCATGTCTCTCCGTCGTCCTCGGCCAGCACAACAGCAGCATGGCTCCCCCTTCCATCTGCCAGTCTTCGCATCCTCCCCTACCCTACGTAGCCAGTCGTTGCCAAGCCCGACCAAGACCTTGTGGCTGGCCCTGTTTCTCCTTGGCGCCGGCTCATCAAACGTGCTGTAGCTGAGGTGGACTCCTACGACACTCGAGGTATACCTACATACATACATACCTTGCATCCTTACATACACTTTGGTAGCGGCACTTCCGTCATGGATCGCCCCCAGCTGGTGGTGTCGTCGTTCTCGCATCATACCCCCAACTCCAACCGCAGCTCCATTGTCTCCTTGCCGCAGCAGCAACAACAGCAATCGCAACAGCTACACAATTATCACACCCAATCCTACGCACCCGCTTCTGTTCGCCAGCACAGGGACGAGAAGCGCCGCAGCAGCATCCAGAGCTCCTCTCCCTCTTCTGCTGGTGCCGCCGCCGGCAGATTCACCGAGGAGTGGGACGCCAGCCAGCGCGGCAGCTCCATCATCGACGGCCCGGCCAGCAATAACAGAGCCGCCGCCATGCAGCGCTCCAGCTCCGTCCATAGCTTCGCCGCGGGCGACGACGAGCAGCTGCCCGTCAAGAACAACACTCTCAAGAAGAAGGCATCGCTACGCCGCGCCGGCAGCCAGCGCCGCAGCAGCAGCCGTCGCAGCAACCGGGCCGGCAGCGTCAGGAGCCTCGCCCTCCACTCTGCCCCGGACCCCGACAACGCCTCGAGCGCATTCTATTGCCCCGTCCCGACCACGGGCAACCCTACCGATGTCCTCTCCAACCGCTTCCAAAGTACGCCTCTCCCCAGTCCAGCAGACCTTAACCTCCACTCCCCTCTCCCCTGGCGACAGCCGTTGTTTGTTGTTGCTGTGCACAATCGGAGCTGACGACGGATGCAACGTAAACAGCTTGGAGAAAGGTCCTCAAGGATTTGATTGCCTACTTCCGCGAGATCCAGTCGCACTACGAGCACCGATCCAAGAGCCTCGTCAAGCTCGCCAATGCTGCCAACAACATTTCCACACCCCCCAGTTTCCTCAAGTCGGCCGGCATCGACGATGCTCTCCAGTTCTTGCGCAACTACAACAAGGCCGCCCTCCAGGAGGCCAACAAGGCTAGGGAGATCGAGGAGGACGTCATCCTCGCCCTAACCGGTCTCCGGAGTGATCTTCAGCAGAAGATCAAAGAGATTAAGCACCTCTCCGGCGACTTCAAGAACTCTGTCGATCGCGAAATGGATAGCACAAGCAAGGCAGTCCGCTCCCTGTCCGATGTTCTGGAAAAGAACGAGGTCGATTCCGCGTCCACGACAGGCAAGCAGGACCCATACTTGCTTCGTTTGGCTGTAGATCGCCAGGTCGAGCGCCAGATCGATGAGGAGAACTACCTCCATCAGGCTTACCTCAACCTCGAGGGCTCCGGTCGCGAGCTGGAGTCCATTGTTGTTGGCGAAATTCAAAAGGCGTACAATGCCTACGCCGGGATTCTCAAGCGCGAGGCCGACAACGCCTACGGTATCGTTGAGGAGCTCCGCGACGGCCCAATTGCCATGCCCAAGGACCAGGAATGGATACACTTTGTGACCCACGAAGAGCAAATCATTGATGCGACGATTCCTGTGCGGTCTGCGGAGCAGATTCACTATCCCGGCCAGGACCACGTCGCCGCCCAGGAGATCCGCGCCGGACTGCTGGAGCGCAAGAGCAAGTACCTCAAGAGCTACACAGCTGGCTGGTAAGTGGCTTTACTCGCCCGATTCGATCGGCGTTCCCTACCTGCTCAATGTTTTCACAACTAACCTTGTCTGCCTCCACAGGTATGTACTTTCTACCACCCACCTCCACGAGTTCAAGTCGGCGGACAAGGCGCAAGCTCCAGTCATGTCGCTCTACCTGCCGGAGCAGAAGGTGGGCTCGCACTCGTCCGAGGGTGGATCGTCCAACAAGTTCATCCTCAAGGGCCGCCAGACGGGCACCATGCACCGAGGACATACGTGGGTCTTCCGCGCCGAGAGCCATGATACCATGATGGCCTGGTATGAGGATATCAAGGCCCTGACCGAGAAGACGCCCGAGGAACGCTCCCATTTTGTGCGCACCCACTCCCGGAGCCTGAGCCAATCGTCCCGTCGCTCGGCAAGCAGTGACGGAATCATTGACGAGGACGACGACGAGCCCTTTTCTGCACACCAGGTCGACATGAACCCAGAGCCCCGGCCCGAGCTGGTGTCCCGACGATCCCAACCAGGTGGGCGGTTCCCATCTGATATACAAGTCAACGCGCAGCGAGGCTTACAGGCCCCTCAATCACCCTCTAGTGTAAGCTCTGGTCGCCAGGAACAACCTTTGGATGCCCCAGCGATGACTGCCGCCGGAGCCCTGCCGGTGGCAGCGTACGCTGCAGAAAGCCACTGGCAGGAGGGCCAAGACAGCCATAAAGGATACGGAGGTACGGAACGGACTCCCATGGAGGAAATGCCGTCGCAGGCGGCCGTTGCCAGCCAGCAGGCGCACCGCGATGGCGTGAATCCATACACGAGCGAGCCAGTGCAGCAGTCCCACTTGGCGCAAGATCGCCAAGCCGAATACTTTGCAGCTCCGATACCGATTCTCGCGTCGCACAACAATGAAGATACCCAGTCAGCAGCTGCGGAGGGGCAGCATGGCCTGAACGAGGGACAGCATGGCCTGAACGAGGGGCAGCATGGCCCGAACGACTGGCCTCGGGACGATCTGGAGCACAGAGAGGCAGACGCCGCTCCAGATACATATGAGAGGCGCCAGTACACCGGCGTCACGGGGTATGAGTCGGCCGAAACCAACGACGGCTACTATGCCAACGGTGGAATTGGCAGGGAGAACGCCAATGTCCTCGGCTTCACCGCCGGGAGCGTTCCCAAATCTGAGACACGACAAGAGCTGGCGCTGCAGTCTGTGCCCGAGACAAAGACGGCCGACCACATGACGCCAAGCGAGACAATGTCGGCAGACAATGCGAACTTGAATCGACCGACGACGGACAAAAGGGCCGACAGCGCGGCAACGATATCGAACCTGCGCATACCCGGCAAATTCCCGAAGGGGAGCAGTGTCGCGTCGCCTTGATAGGAGTGTTGGCTGTTGGGGATTTCATTGCCTGTCATTTTTTCAGGCGAAGCTGTTTTTTCCTTCTGCAGCTGTGCATCCGAACGTTGTCCAACTTTTTGTGTATTCCCTTTCGTTTCCTGACGTTTCCACGCTCAAATATCAATATGGCACCTTGGCAATTGGACAAGCAAGACCGATGGATTTTCTACCAGCGCGGGGGACACTCCGGCTTGCTGTTGGCCACTGGTGGCACTACGAGTCTTGCCTAAAGTTGGAGTCCTGAGGAGGTAATCTCCCTTGTATTGTTTGGTGCGCTGTGATATCACGGGGTTGGCCGACCACCCGGTCGTGCAGGGAGCGGTTGCCATGCTGATTCTTTTGTCGAGTGCAGACGATGTAAATAGTAAAAGAAAAGGATGCACAATGATCTTTACCATCATATCTACTCCCATTGGGCATTCATATCGCGGCGACAAAGTATCCCCACCCAGTTCACGTATGTCGCGTCACCACAGAGGGCACAAACACACAGGGATCTTCGCATTCAGGACAAGTTGCAGGCAGTGGGGTATCATGTGTCATTGTGGTTTCGGTGAACAGCTTAAATCGTGCCCAGTCTGGCGACCAGGGTCCGCCACCCACGTGCTTCAGTAGGGAGAATCGAAAGAGACTCGCTTCTCAAGTCCCGTATGTACCATCTCATGTCTGCACTTCCCAACCCTGGTGCCATTCCGCGGCCACCTTCCGCAAGGGCCCCCGTTTTTCAACTGGTCGCATGCTGCTGCTCATCACTGATTTGTAGAAAGTAGGGCGGAAAGCCCCCATCACGATGCTTTGCCACAGCGAGGCCCCTTCCCCACCATCACACCAGCGGTACGCAATGCGTGTAATCAAGGCTTCGGAATGCGAATAGTTCGGCTGGTCATCAGGCAGCCGTGGGCCATGAACATGAGCACCACAGGGTGGAACTCCAGGATCGAGCCCTGGAACCAGGCACCGAGGGGCAGGTCCTGCAGGATCCAGCCATGGTAGACCCAGTAGGCCATGATTGCGTCGACACCGAGTGACGTAGGGATGGGAGTTCCCTCGAAATACTTGCTCTTGCCCGAGGCATCCTTGGGTAGGACCTGGACGGTGACGTTGAACCGGGCCAGGCGGGTGAGGCCGCAGAGAACGAAGAACGTGAGGCCGACGGTGTCGAGGACGGATCGTAGGCCGAGAGTGAAGGCCACCATGGCCGGGGCGACACCAAATGAAATCTAGCGGAAGGGTCATGTGTTAGTTTCAACCCCATATACGAAATGCGGTGACAGCAGGGGCCCATACCAGGTCGGCGAGCGAGTCCAGCTCCTGTCCCATAAGGCTGCTCTTGTTTCTCCACCGCGCAACCCGGCCGTCGAAAAAGTCAAAGAACAAGCCAAATGGCAAGAAGCACAGCGCAACCCACACGTTGTCGAGAGCAGTCGGGTCACCGAGGCAGTACCGCAGAGACGAGAAGATGGACATGACGCCGCAAAAGCCTGTCCGTGGCCGAACCAAAATTAGCGACCGCACGTACGCATAACGTGTGGCAGGTCGAGGGGTGGGCATACCGTTCATTAGGGTGATCAGGTCGGCCAAATGCATCGCGCGCACAAGAGAGAAATGTCCCACTTCTGCCGACAGCAGTGTCTTCTGCTTGTCTATAGCTTCGCAAGTGTCCTATTAGCGATCGTGATCCGCCTAGCCCAGTCGTCCTCGAGAAAGACCTACCAGGCTGGTTGGAGGTGCCGTCCTTGGCAGCGCCGTTGGAATTCAACGCCATGGCGCTGCTTCTCTTTGACATGGCGATGGAGGGTGAGAAAATTGCAAAAGCCGCTGCAGCGTATGCGGTATTTGAAGAGGAACTGGGGAGCTGTGTAGAAAGGATCCAAAGGGGCAGATGGATGGAGAGGCGGTCGAAGGGAAGAGGGAGGGCCAAGGAGGCTGTGGGCGACGAGCGAGGCGTGACCTGGTGTGTGGTTGCAACAACAAGGCGGTCCGGAGCAGTTTGTGGGGATGCCGTCATCGTCCCCAAAAACCGGACCGCTGCTCTGCGGCTTGGTTGCACGGCAATCACGTGATCGCCCTTTGACCCATGTGCAAGGTCCACGCAAGAGACATCATCTAAGTTACTACATGCCACGAAGGAAATACTTCCACAAGTGAAAATAACAGTTCGATGAATGTTTCGGCTTGCTCGTTCCAGAACTCACCAAATAGTCTATTACCCAGGAGCCATTATTTGGTGCACAATACGGAATTTCGCTTCCCATCGAGCGCATCCGTGAACCGATCACATGTGTCGTGATGGTAGACCTGATCTCTCGAGCCTCCTCCCTCTGCGTCCCAACATATGATGGTCTTATAAGAAAATGGCCCCAATACAGACTGCACTCTGTTCTCGCGTGTACCGGACAGTCGTCTTTCGACAGGGACATGATATCCACCCTGGCCCATGACATAACCCTTATTGCAGCCGGAACCGAATTTCCTGATGGTTGAATTTTATGAAAAAAGCGTAGCCCTCATGCACATGCGTTTTCCGTCCGTTTCGAGACCGGGGCTATCGTCTCGAAATCCTCAGGGTTGAGGCACTCCGTCCAGCGCTTCAGCTTGGGTAGTCGGCTCCTATTATCCATGCGATGCAGTTCGTCCTCAGTGTGCACACCTTGCTATGTACTTTGTGCGTGTGACTGTGTAGTGAAATGAAAAAGGGTGATTACAGCCGTAGCTGGCCTCACCGCCTGATGAGAACAGAAAAGCCATCAACCCATGGGCCGCTCGATCCCGAGACACCGCAAATGGAGTACCCGCGTGGGGGGATCAAAGTGTGCCTACATGTGGTCAGCAACGGGAGCCTATATCCAAAATTGGGCGGTGACAGCATACACAGATCCGCCATGCGCGTTTCCAAACATTGGCGACTTGCGCCCAAGGCTGGTCAAGATTTGCACGCCATCAATCCAGAAGCCGGCTCTTACAACAAAACCGCTCAGATACTCACCGCGACGGCGGTCTTGGCATTGTCAGCATCTGCATCGCCAAAATCGCCTGTGATGCAAGGAAAACGTACCGAACTCGAGCACATCGCCACCGTCCTTGCCGCCCTTCTTCCCAAAAAGTTGCGTGGAATTATCATCGTAGATGAATTCGAGCCCATCAATGGCGGAGCCGTGGTAAACGATGATCCGGGACATCACTCTGTCCTGCTTCATAGCACTGGTGAATACGACCTCTTGAGGTCCGCTTCCGTCCATCTTGGCCTCTCCCAGTCGAGTGCTTCGAGAAGCCGCGCTGCCATTTCCGAGCCTTACGAGTGACTCCTTGCTAGTGAACGCCTTGAAGTCATCAATAGTCAGCGAGCCTCCACCGCGCGACTTTATTGATATGCAGAGGCGGCCTTTCTTCTTCGCGTCGGGTAATCTCGCTCGAAGATCTTGCTCGCGTAGGGCAATCTGTCGCTGCACCGGTTCGTTCTCCATCGGCAACTCGATCCACGTATGGCAGACGTCGTCGCCTTCGCCAAATATCTCCACAAATGAGATGCCTGTTGCCGCCATGGCCAGCACGCTGCCACCTTCTGTCGCAAATGCCTGGACGCTTTCATCCTGATGCATCGGCGGGTCATTTGGCAACCTGAAGGCTGGATGTGCTCGGAAACGTAGGGCGTCCAACCGGTGCCATCCACACTCGTCCCCTTGCAGAGCCAGGCCACCCTTTGACTTGGTCCTGGTCGAGTAAGCTTCACGAGAAACAAATGATCGGCTTAGAACGACATAGTCTCTAAGCATGATACCGTTTTCCTGGTGCGGGCAGCCAAACAGGTGGCCTGTCTCATGTAAATGCGCACCAATGCCGATATTTGCCGCCTCCCATGAGCTACCAGCATCGCTGCAGTCGTTCGCCACATATCTGGTGTCGGTAGGAGTGCAGTCGGTGAAGGCGGGTACGACCTCCTCAAAGCTAGAAGGATAGCTTTGGAGACAATGTGAGCCGAAGACGGCGAGGTGCAAGTCGCCCGCGCTGCCCCCCAACGCCGCGTGTCCGGTGATAGTCTTTGCGTTCGCATCCCAATGGGTGTCGAGCAAGAGAACAGATACATAATTCTTCTGCCCTGAGAGGGGGTTGAAGTAATTCTTGACCGCATCTGCCGCGATACCAAACAGCGCATCCTTGTCGGTGGCTTTCTCGTTTTGTTGCGCCCTGTTCAGGTCCCGCAGCTCTGCGACAGTCTTGTCAGAGCGAATGACGTGAATCCTCGCTTCGGACCGCATAATGCCCTTCTCTCTGTCGCGATAATTCGAAGAGCCCAAGCTCCACTCCTCCTCAAACCTGAACGCTCGCCGGCCCAGGCCATGTTGCGACATCTGGTCGGCCGTGAAGGCCTGCCAGAGATACGCTGCCATCCGGAACTTCCTGATGGCTGTCTCCAACCCATTGCCCTCTCTCTCTGCTCTTGCTGGCGCAGCGTCGAAGGTTGCCGGGGAATCCTTGCCCAACAGAATGGCGAGCTGGAGTGGGGGCGCATTCATCGTCGGCAGCATGTGGAGGGTCAGGTAGGAGGCATGTATTGGATTAGAGGAGAGGCCGTGCGCGAGTTTGGGGCTGGAGAAGTCGAGTCTGAATTTGTTTGGCCCCGGCTGCAGGTAGACGAGGGCCTTGAAATGGGATTCACACACCGGCCAGCTGATGGGCGGGAAGCCGTCGTCGTACCTGCTTATAGCAACGGTGCCGTCAATTGGGGGCAGCCCTGGCTCCCCGATGACGCCGTGGATGAGGAGGACCTTTTGATACACCTACTCAAGGTCAGCAAGGATCTGGAATGCACCACTTCATGGCAACTTGAGATGCACGAGGCGATCCAGAGATCGCAAAGGATCGTAACGCACCCATGAGTTTTCCGGGACATTGTGCACACGTGGCGCATACTTGGACAAAGGTACGCTGCTCTTGCCGTTTATCGAGGGAGTCCCGAGGCCTGACAAGCCGGAAACGCTGAATCTGCTGCTATTGCTTCCCGGGGCGAGCAGTGGACGACTTTGCTGCTGGCCATTGTGGCTCTGATGCTGCGAATCGGAGCCAGACTTGACTTGAAGATCGAGAGCAGGATCAGACTCCTGGGCAATGGAGGGAGGTGTGACGGAGCCGCTGGACGCGGAGGTTCCCTGGCTCACAGCGCCTTCGCTGGAAGCATCGGTCGACGTCTCGGTACGGAAGCTGGCTTTCGAGCGACGACGAAGCTCCTTAAAGTTCAAAAAGCTCGGAGCCATGGCCGGCGGCGCGGGCTGGGGTGTGTATCACGAGAGTCGTGATGACTGCCGCCCGTGGCTCTGGCTCCTTGAGCTTCACAGTCGACGACAAGAAGTGGAAATTCGGGGCAGCTGGGTCGACGAACGCCTTGTTCTAAGCCTTGGACCACGTAGGGACGAGATGGTCGAGTGAGAGGCGCAGCGCGGACTATGAAGGGCCAGTAGAGCGCGCGCGGCCTGCGGTCGAGGTGCGAGGTTGAATTGTCGGCTCTCAACGGTCGGGGGGACTCGAGGCGGCAGCTGCGTAAGACGGGTCAGATGGCTTATCAAGGTGGCCTGTCTGGCCAAGACAGTCGAACTGCAAGGACGATTGGCACAAGGTCCGCAGGCACAGACAAAGACACGAGCGCGACGCACCGTTGACAAGAAAGACGGAAAGAAAAGTCGTACGTGGACGAGGCAGGCGGGACCAGGCTTGGACGTGGACGACCGAAGTTGGACTTGCATGCACCTCAGCGAGGCGTCGAACCGATGGATCCCTCCCAGTGACGGGGGTGCGGGCCAAGCGGGCTTGGGTGCCGTGCAGGCCGATTGCGTGCCTGCGGGTCCCTGCCGCAGCTGCGTCCACCGTACGAGTGTCTGCAGGCCGTTGACCCGAATGATAATTGAAAGCGGACCGGCAGCGGAGCTCAAATGCTGCTGCAGAGTACCTAGGATGCTCACCTTACCTTAAGGAGCCAGCAAGCCCAGCCCAGCTCCCAGTGCTAGCGGCATCTCCAAAACGGCGGAGCGCTGAGTGCGGATCTAGCTACGACATGGTTCTGGATGGGTCCATGACGTCTGGACACTAAAATACGCCTTGATTTGATGGTACAGTAGCATGTAAGCTGGGCTGGAAATCATGGAAGCTTCTTCCTGGGGGGCTTGGGACCCGGCGGGGCTTGTCCCGCTCACTCGCAAACGGCCAGGGTTGTTCAAGTGCAAACTTCAAGCTGTCGCCAGTCTCTGGTCGTTTAACTCGTCGCAAGTACGTACGGTACATAGATTCGCACGCCCGGAGCACAGACAGATACGGAGTCCGGCGGGCGGCTTTCGGTTGATAGCGTGCCGCATATCTACCTACCTTACAATACCTATCTACGATCCGCCTGCACCACCCGTCGTGCATGGCCCCATCGCAACGAGCTGTGGAGCGCCAGCGGGTGTGTCCGATGCTGCGATGACAGTAGTCGGTCCGTACCCATTGCAATTACAAGTAATTAGCTCCTGATAAGGTTCTGGTCGCAACCTCTCTCCTGCGCGAGTCCAGGCTCTTCTGGGCGGCCATGTGGCTGCCAGCACACAGCGCGAAGGTTTCCATGGCATGGCAGTCCGTGATGCGAAGTACTGCCCAGAAGCACTGTCCAGCAAACGGCCGTGCATCTTCTCGTATCAAGTCTCCTGCGGTTGCATTCTCGGCCGCGGCCAAGCAGCGTGATGCGACTCGACGGCCAGATCCTGCACCCACCCAGCCCATTGTTCCACCATGTCTAATTACCACTTCTGCGCCGTCACTGCACCAAGTTGATAACCCAAGAGTACAGGTATTCCGGGATCCGTCCGGAGTACGTACTCCGTACAGCGAATTGTTTCCTAGGTGCTCGACGCTCGTCGATTTGGTTCAATGCGTGCGTGGCCGGCCGACGGCCACACCACCTCGTCCGCGCCTGGCCGCATGCAGCAACACGGCCTCCCCGCCGCTGATCATCCACTAACCGGAACTTCGTCTTGGCTCGCCCATAATAAACCATTCTCCAGAAGAAGGCATTATCGCGTGCCACTGCTCTCCAACCGGCCAGAGCGTGCTCTATGCTCTCGCTTTGTGACCGCCTTCTCAAACATGGCTCCCTGTTTCCCTGAGACATGTGGTCCACGACCGTGAGACACGGGCTCCGCGACAGATGCGCCGGCCCTGATGAGGCATTTGAATCGCCACTGCCAGCGGCCCCGGAATGCGCAATTCCAAGCGGGATGCGCATCCCAGCCTGCAGAAACAAGAAAATGGAGCCAAGCAGCTCACCCCGATTTCGATCTGTTATGAGTCTCCACTATCCGCCCCGGCTGCCCTGTACGCTTTTCGCCGTGCAGTCTCTGAATTTGGCCGGCGCGAGGGTACCTAATAACAAGTGTGGGCAAAGACAAAATCTTGGGCCGGAACTCAATTGGAGAGGCCGAGCATGGGATAACGGGTGAGCAGCCCGCCCGAGGGTGCGCGACGGCTGCGGAGCCGACTCGCCGTTCGTGCAGAAACAAAGAGGCAATTGACGAGAGCGCTGCTTGAGCCGAGCGGCTCACCTTGTCAGCTGGCCATGTATCAGCCTTGCGCATGGCCCTACCACCACGTGGTTGCGACAAACCAAACATCTTCCAGGGAGCGACAGGCGAAGGATAGCAGATGCCTGTGCCGTCTCCGCCATGAACATCGTGATGGGACAGAGCCGTAGACGAACACCTGGCCTGCATCTAGTGCTCACGACCCTAGCAGGCGCTGGAAGCCGGTGGTTTGGTCGTGGGCCGGACCGGTCCTTGTTATTCCTGCTTCAGGTTCAGCGAAGTTTATTGATCAAGCAAAATACGGGATATGTTGTACTATTATAGTTGGCCGTTGATCTTGCAAGCCTCTCGAAGGTTACGCCTCACGTTTCCGAGCGATGCCAATCAGCTATATCCGTGCCGCCCTCTTCTTGCAACCTACCCTCGCAAGCTCTCGTCAGCTGATCCAAACCTCTTCGCATCTTGAAACCTCGAATCAGGACATGCAGACAGCCTGAGCAGGGTCGCCCCCTAGGGCGCTCCTATCTAAAGCCTGCTCTGGAGCTGCTTTTGGATATGGACAACCGTGGCCAATGAATGGTTGGAATGGCGAGGCAACGAATAGCATCCGTGTGTCACGGCCGTTGCCATCAGCTGCAAGCGTGGAGGATGAGGCGCTGCCCGCCAAGGTACCGAGCTGTTCGGTCTCATCAGCCGCTAAGCAAGCAGGGCAAGGTACCTGACAACGCAGGTCCAATGGCGCTACGAATCGCAGTCTAAAGCGTGCGCGGGCCAATGCCCAGAAGAATGCAATGCCAACCAGCCACAGCAGGGAGATGAGAGGGCAGCTAATAGAAATTGAAGTACCTATGAGTCGTGGACGGGACAACGAGGCCAATCCTTGTAAGAAGACCTTAAGCCAACAGCAGTGACGGGACCGCCCTCTTGAGCTGGCTGTCCTTCCAATTTCTCCATTGTTGGCCACACGGCCGTGGACACGGGTGTCGAGAGTCTCCGCACCGGGGTGGAATGCCAGGAACTCGTCCCTGGTGACTCGCACAGTCAACGCAAATTCCATCGTGAGGTAAGGTAAGGTAGTCTGTGCGAGTTCCAGGCAAGGCCTGGATGGCCAGGGAGAGGCGGAAAAAAGGGAAGGAAAAGATCCACCTCGTCGCCCACTTGCTCTATTGCATCGCCTGCCTCGCTCGTTGATAAGGTAGGAAGCAAGACGAGGGAGGTTTGCTCGTAAATCTTTCAGTCGCTGTAAACAGGCGAAAGGAAGAAGACGGGCTGGGCTGTTCCAGCTCTTTCAGCCAAGGTAGCAAGACAAGTTACGAAGTGCGGCGCCAAACAGCGCCAGCACAGCACTCAAACAGCGCCAGCACAGCACTCAAACGGCACCCCACGCGCCCGTGCAAGTCGCTTACACGGGCTGGCTGCCTTTGGCCGTAGCCGCCCACCTGCTGGCACTGGCTCCGTCTTACCCACCCGACCACCCGCTCTCACGCTCAGCTTTGCACTCTTCCATTCTCCCTTGTCTCCCCTTGACTCGAACCACCAACATCGCAATCTTTTTGCGACGACGATAGCGACAACGACTTGGAAACCTGGCGACAGATTCGTAACTGCAGACCCTTTTTCCAGCAAACCATGTCGTCGCCGTGGAAAAAGCAACCCGAAGACGTCGTCGACAGCGTGCTCAAGCGTGCAGAAGTCAGCAAGGTACGTCAAGGGATGGCTAGCCACCTGTGCATGCTGCATCTGTTCTTTCGTAGTCTTTCCGCCGCCTCAACCCTGAGGCCCCAAACCAGAGAGCAAGTGTCGCTGACAAGAGTTCGCACTCGCTGCAGATTGCTCGTCGATTACAGAACCGCCTCGCCCTCGCACAATTCAAAACCAAGCATGGTTGGGAAGACCTCACGCTCGACTCCATCGAACCGAAGCTGGAGGAGGAAATCAGACGGAAGCGCCTGTGCGACGGCGACGTACTCTCCGACTCATCGTCCAGTGCATCTGACCTGCCGTACCCAACGAGGACGCTCATGAGTTCGCCGCTCAAGGCTCCAATTTTCTCAGACGCCATCGGCTCCAGCAACGGGAGCTCCGGCCATCGGAAGCGCACCTACTTTGCGTCGTTCGATCACACGGCCTCGAGCCCCAGCAAGCGATTTCGCGAGTCGCCCACTGCACACAAGTCCTTTTCTGGTCACGCAACATGGAAGGACAGCCACCAGTTGGCACAATCCTCACCCATCAAGCCCCGCAGACTGCCGCATTTTACAACGTCTGCCGGGCCCGACGTCTCCTTCTTCCAGCAACGGCGGCTGACGAGCGGCTTGAAATCCCCCAACTTTGCTGCGCCGTCTGACGATGACGATGACCTCCCGACACACTCTTTCAGTGTGAACAACCTGCGGTCCTCTCCCCCTCGCACGCCCCCCACGCAGACTCGGAGTCTTAGCAGCAAACGGGGTAAAGAGGGAGCGGCTGCCGCAAACGGAGGCAAAACTGGAGAGGAGGGCGCAGACTTGCTGCTCTACCTTGCGGCGTCACCATCGCCCGCAGTCAAACCCAACAAAGGTCGGATGGAGCTCCTGTCGACGCCACCGCCAAAGAATACTAAGCTGGAACTGCCCTCGTCGATGATGACTACGCCCGGCGGAGGCAACCTGTTTCCTAATACTCCTGGACAGGGCTTCGACTTTGCCGACTTTGTCAATATCACACCGAGCCCTGCGCAGAAGCAGTGGAGAACGCCCGGTCCTACCAGAACACCACTCAGCGTGGCTAGGAGACGATTGACCTTCGAGGAGCCGCTGGCTTAGGGTCCTCGATTGGCTACTCTTTAGGACTCCATCAGGATCGCCGCCAAAGCCTCACCCCCTTCTCATGTTTTCTTGTGTATATGATACCATGACTGCACATACTGCACCTCTCACGCGCTGTATTTTTTTTTTGGTTCGACTACCTGAGTTCGACTGTGTTTGGACCTGCGCGGCAGAATGGCCGCTTGGCGAGGCGAGAGGCAACCCAGATATGACCTTGGCACAGGGCACGACTACGCGCCAGGAATGATTGGCTACATCGACGTTCCGGGCTGGATGAGTGCACCTGATTCCGAAGCAGAGACGCTGTACGATGAGCGTGACGGCGTTGCTCCTCTGGACGAAAACCACAGCAGGGCCAGACTCTTGGCATTATCTGGCATAATGTGGTGGGCCGGGCGGCACTTGAATGGGCGTGGGCTGGATGGGAGCGCATCGTTTAGTGGCAAACGAGCGCGGAGCACGTGGAGTTGACCGACTGTGTAGTGTTGGCAAAGCACCTCAATTCATGCGTCCTTTTTTTCTTACAACGTAACTGCCAAGTACTTCGATTTACCCTTCCGGGCGTCTTTTGTGTTGAGTCATCAGAAGGAGTCTGAGGCCCTCGATGGCACGAAAGCTAGACCGAGGTGCGCTGCACACGCGCTAAGACGATGCTATACGCGCCTCGCAGCGGGGCGACGCGTCGTAGTCGCGTCGCGCCAGGTCGAGGAGTGAGCTCCTAGCCAATCAAAGGTCTCAGGGAACGTTGCGCCAGATGCAGGCTGTAGTATGATGTCATGGCATTCGTGTGTGAGGCTGGCGCCTTACTCGGTAGTAGATATTGCATCAAGATTGAGGCTTACTTCCTCCGTAACACGA
Source organism: Tolypocladium pustulatum (assembly GCA_024340155.1). Taxonomy (NCBI): domain Eukaryota; kingdom Fungi; phylum Ascomycota; class Sordariomycetes; order Hypocreales; family Ophiocordycipitaceae; genus Tolypocladium; species Tolypocladium pustulatum. Next base: position 306,345 of record JALHBY010000236.1, on the reverse strand, counting down.
GTAAGTTATGCTCTAATTGCCGGCAACTCTTGGTACCGTTCGCCATTCTACGGAGCAGGAGGCCAGGCACTTGGTCAGGACGGAGTACAGAGTACATTAGTCGATCCGTACCTGACGAGCAGGAAGCACCAGTCACGGGACTGTTCACCAAGTTAGGCGCCGAATGAGTTGGACGCGAGAAGCCTCGTTCAAGATTGGCACAATGGATCATGTCCCAGTATTTCAAAATGTGATCTGTGACGGCGGCATTCACTACTAGTCACTTCGCCGGCGACTGATAGAGGATCTGTGTAACAGATAGCTGCATCCTCTGAGCCGCCAATTCCGGAATCAGAGCTACGATACTTACTGCCTTCCCTCCCCCTCCTCATCGTACCATGTTACGCCGTGTGCTTGCTTTCAACTGCAATGGCGACGACGAGCCCGAGGATGCAGCTTCATGCCGCAGATAACTCCAATATCAAAGAAAAGACGACTGAGGATGCACGAAAGATGCAGGCGTCCGTTATCGAAGAATGTCGCCAAGCCTTCAAAGAGCCCCCGACCTGGACGAGGCACTTGGTCTGGTTGGACCAGCAGTCTCTACAAACCCGCCGGGACCATCGCAGTCGTGCAGCTTACTTGAATCACCTTTAACGCCAGCTTGATTTATGGCTAGGAACGGACTGTATTCATGTCGTACCTGGGAGAAATAAGTCGCATAGCTCGACAAGCAATTGCTGCCGCGCGCGACGACCAGGCACAATTGCAAAACCTCGCAGGACTGGCCCCCCCCCCCGCCATGAATCTTCCTCGGGATCTTGTCTTTACATTTTGCAGATGTCGGCTTCAGCATCTGTGTCGCTCTGCTGGTCAGTGTCTCGCGCTTGCCACAGAAGCTCACATTTCTTCTCTCCCGCCACAGGACCGCGATTATTACGCTCCTCATAGTTTCTGGATGCCTCGTATCGAGAAGTGCATCTTACACACGAGGTGGCCCTCGCAAATCGAATGCGGAATATAGCCATGTTATTGTGCCCGACACACTCACTGTAGGACACCATCGAAAAGCGCGCAGTCCTCATAGTTCGTAATAGCCTCCCCAAGCTATCGTGATCGCGTAATGCTGTGGAACAACAGAGATTCTCCGTGTCACAACCGGTGAGGACAACTTCCCAGCAGAACTCTCAACCGCGAATTAGTTGCGACCACACACGGTTGAGCGAGACTGAGCATCATCATCTTGCTGGAACAGCCTGGTCAACAGCGTCGGCGTATTCTTCGCTGGCGGTGCTGTGGCCCTCTTAAAGTCATCTTGGAAATCAATCTCTCTGCATGAAGTCTTGTCGTCGTCATTTTGATCAATAAGAATATCGCTCGGATAGCAGCGCGAGGCGCTGTGATCTTTCCCTTGCTACGAATAAATAAGTACGAGCCAGGAAGACTGGCTTTTGCAGCCGGTCATGACGGACCCTGGCGTATCGTCTGGAAAGGCAAATCGTCCAACGTTAATTGTCTTTGCACAAAGTACCTCATCACACGGCAACAATGCAGTTTTCCTGCGCTTTGACTTTTGATACGCACGTAACCCGCTCTTTGTATTATTTGAGTCGGTATAGTGCCCTTGATTCCCCGAGTCTTGTCTACCCACCCTAAAGCAACCAGCCACGTTCCGTTCGTCAGTCTCTCTATGAGCCCGCACTTTTATCGGGCAACAACCGCCTCTGCCACCGTGGAAGGGCAACTCTATTTGCTGCTCGCTTGCATGTTCGAAGCGCTCTGCCCGTGCATCCAAACAGACGTCTTTTCCAACGCACCTCCGACTTGGCCTTGTCAAAGATTATCGAGTCTTGGTCGGATATTCACGCATCGGCCATTGCGACGTTGCCCGCTTCTGTATCCTTTCGCATCTGGTACGTCATGACCGCCCACAGCAGCTGCATTGCTGCAATCCTCTGCTGCGAATCAAACAGATCGAACCACGGGCTTCGCCATGCCATGACCTTGCCCCAGCTGCGCTTTGAGAGATCGGGCTCGGGAGAGCCATCGAGGACCTCGAGCAGCCGAAGAGGCACGCGAACTCGGAGCAAGGAAACATGATGAAAGAGCGAGCTCACAACGAATACGTCGTCATGGTCCGCCCCTTGCACTTTGCCAATAGCTTCGTACTTTGCCTTGCGGTCCCAAGCCGATGATGGCGGCCGTACCATGCGGTAGCTGTCATAGATGGACATGTTTTTGCGCGGCTTCTTGGGAGGCGGCGTAGACAGGCCGTCACCATCGCAAGGTCTGGCATCTTTGTCCCCCTGAACCGCGTCTTTGTCGATTTCGCGGCCAATTGGGCCTCCCGAGCCGCCGCCCCATCGGGGCTTGGACGTCCACCACTGTCCCTCCCCGAATCGAGTCTCTGTCTTTGCCTCTCGCGCCCGATGCTGCGCCGCAACAAGCGCCGCGATCACCTCCCTTGCGAGGTCCAATGATTGCGCCGTTTCTGCGTCGGGACTGGTGAAAGTCACGATGGGTCTGACGCTCACCGTCGCAACGGGGCCGTACACCAAGCCAGCCCGGGCAGCCTCGCGGGTCATTGGACTTTGAAAAATGAAGTGGCAGCCGGACGGAGTGTACGTCTTGCGCTGGCGAGGGCCTTTGGGGGAGCTCATGTGCAGGCGGGGTTCAACGCGAGCCATAGAAACGTTACAACCAAAATCGTAGGCGACAAGCTTGACAAACGCTGTGACAAGGTGTTGTCGGAACTCAGGGGGCATAGACTGGCCAGAACTTGTTCGCACGACGACCGGACCGTCGGCCTCCTTTGCACCCTCGGGCAAGGATTCTTCCGATGCTGTCTCTGTAGCTGCCTCGGCTGCAGACATTTCTGGAGAAGGCGGAAGTTCTGGTGGTTGGGTTGGATCATCCCAGTACGTCGTGAGAAGCTCGAGGCATCGGAAAAACTCGTAGGCGTTGCCCAAGCGGGCCTGTTGTTGGCCTTTTGGGGGAGAGATTCTTCGTACGGTGCGAAATGCGTCCTCATTACGATTTGAAAGCTCCCTTTTGCGTTCAAGGTATGTCCGACAGCCAGGGGACATGTTGCCGGTCCTCAGCTGCCGACGACTCTCCTCTGGGCAGTCATTCGTTCCCAGTTGATCCCACTGACGAAAGTCGGGAATGTACGACGAGTCGGGCACCAGATCATTGGTTGAGGCATCGGGCTTCAGATCAAGGCCAATGGCGGAAAAGCCAAGAGGCCCCAAAGCCCCGGTCGAGCGACCTGTTAATTTCAGTAGCGTTGGCAATGCTTCCGAAGGGTCGACTATCTGGTCATCTCGAGCGTAAGGCTGATAGCGCGGGAGGTTTAATGGTGTGGGAGCTGGAATATCGCCAGGATTTGCCCTTGCCTTGGAGGGCAAGCTTGCTGCAATAGATAGTCAGCACAAGATAGAAAGAGCACGGCGTTGGGTTCGGGGCAAGGACAGCTTTGAGGTCCTCAAGAGTCTCTGCGGTGAGACGGGTTTCCGGCCGTGCAAACAAGCAACTTACGCAGGGAAGGGAAAGGTCCAAACATGACCGCTGGGAAGAGACCCAAAATGAGAGCAGCCAGCAGCTGTCCCTGGTGCCTTCTCAGTGATTGCTATCGCCGTACTGGGATTGCAGTGTCACCAAATGATGGTCTTGAGGGACGAGATGGTCGGCTTAGACAACGGCAAGACAGGGCACATCGGCCTGCTCGTTTATGATTTCGCCAGGGAAAGCCAGAGCCACTTTGCGTGGACGACGTCGAGGGCACGGGACGAAGCTCGTCGAAGCCGATAGCGAGCTACGAGCGAACGGCAGCTCTTGGTAGTTGTATTTGGATCCTCGGGGCGGTAGGTAGTTGACGGAGAATGGCGGGACTGCAGTCCGGCGATTGCGGGCTCGCCGGCCGGCGGGAATGGGGGCCGATGCCCGGGAAGAACGGAGCGGAGCTGTGGCAAGTGCCCACAGACGGCGCACGAGGATGACGGAGATGTTGCTTGCAGAGGCAGAGGGGGAGTCTCAGGACACCGAGGATGGATGGCACGAGACGAGTGCGCTGACTTGGGATGTCACGGGTGGACGCGAGGGGGTTGTTGCGGGGGCTGCAGTGCCGACGGAGGGCCCCCGGCAGGGTTCCGTATGCACGAGTAGGGGGTACCAAACTGCTAGGCACGGCGGCCCGAGCCCCCCTGGAAAGACGAGAACCTAGGTAAGGTAATCAACAGTGCTGTAGGGCAGGTTAGCTTGATCTATGCGACCAGCGCATCTCCAGGCCTCGTCCGGCGTCTTTCGAAATGCCGCCTGACTCGCAGTAGCACGGCAATGGTGCTCAGAAACCATGTTTTGACTCGGTGCGACGCAGCTCGAGGCTTTGCTACCTTATTCTTGGGGCGCTATTCTCCGACCCCTGCGCCTCCAAGGTCGTTTCAAAGACGCCACATCCACGCCCCGATGTTTCGAAACACTCAGTGAGTTTAGAAGGTCTACGGATACCTGTCACCACCGCCATCAACTCGACGACACATTCGGCGCCTTGTCGCAGGCGCCAGTGCCTCCGAGATCTGGCCCGACACTGTGCGTACATGGTCGACCGCCATCGGCCAAAGGCCACCCGACCCTGCTCTGCGTATTACGAGTTACGACCCCACGACGGACGGCCGCGCTCTGCCAACCTGTATCTAAATAGGCCGTGTGGGATCAGCCGGCGTTGGCACAAAGTTGCAGATTGAAGACATGGCTTTTGCTTGGCTGCATCCCGCTCTGCGTCTCGGTGTCATGTATCAGCGGTCCCCTCCCTCGTGCCAAGGCTCAACGGAAGCAGATCCATCCCGGTTTTATGGAAACCTCCTCGTGCCACAGCAACAACACCACGACAAGTCTCGGGGGGCGCTGAGAGTTGAGCGTGTGTGAATGAGTAAATAGTGCTTCCACTCTTTCTTATGGTCCTCTTTATCATTGAATATGGCGACAGTTGAGGGGCGCCCGCATTGGTGCGCTGCGTCGCAAGCCTTCCGCGACAAGAAGTCGCTGCACCGCCAGTCCCAAGCTGCCTAATCGGCTGACTTCATCGCCATCGCCGACAGCGCTGGGAAAGATTGTTTGAAACGAGGCCCTCGAGAGTAACAGATCTCGGCCGGCGAGACAAGTCGGGCGCTTAATACTACTGTTGGTCCGCCTTTCTCGTATCCGATGCAGGCCCGTTGCGCTCCAGCCCCTGCGATGCATCTCTGACGATGCTTGGTGCCTCAGATGTGTCGCAAATCAGGGGTGTGACAACCCCTGTTCCACCTCGCCTCTAACAACCTACACTCGTTCTTGCGCAGCCTTCTCTCGGTTCGGTGTTTCGCTCAGTCCCAATATGCTTGACCTTCTGTCGGCGAATGTAGGCAAAGGCCCTAAGCTCTGCTGCTGTGACGGCTTGAGCTTGACTACCACTTTTCCTTGTCACCGTGATCTTGAACTCTCAAATCTCAACCCTTCCGCCCCAGAAACCGATCGACGGCAAGAGTAGGCCGAGCAAAATCTTTAAGCACCAGTCGGAGTGTCTTGCGTCTCTTCACATCTCTCTTCTCGGGTCTCGTCGTCTCAGTATTGTAGGCCTCACTCTCGACATGCACTGATTGTCTCATGGTGGCCGAGGCCCTACGACATCAACATCTCGGCTAAGGCGGTTCATCGCCCCAACCTTCTCTGCGGCCGGATCGCGAACTTCTTCGATTCGCCATGTCAAAGTTACCGGACGAGGCCTTTCTCACCTTGATCGATGGGCGGGAGTGTACAGCGGTGCCACGACGGTCCGTCATTACCATCAATTACAACGCTACGAGGGCTGCGTGCGCAACGTCGAATTTCAGCGTTCAAGTCGACCAGCCGAGGCCCTCAAAGACAAGCAGAGAGGCCGCTTCTTCCACCAGTGTTTCCGACGATCTCATCGCTGAGGATGTATCTACCTCGACGCCGGCGGTATCGAGCTCCAGCGATGAGATTGCAACTCCGTCAAGAACGGCGGCAAACCCCCCTCGGCACAGTAGTGCGGCATCTTCTGCTGCTTCAAGTTCCTCAAACGCGACCACACTGCCAGTGACGTCGACGGCTTCTCCATCCGCTCCCCAAGCTACTGCGTTGTCTACAACAACCACAATCAACCCGCCATCCACTTCTACTTCAACTAGCACTTCTACTTCGACTGCGACCCCACAACAGCAATCCATTCAACCCCCAGAAGAGAGCTCTTCAGCTGCGGGTTTAACGTCGGCGACGGCAGCGAGGCAACCGACGACCTCGCTGCCGCAGGCCACATCTACCACGTCGCGTTTCCAGGCTCCAGCCATAGAGGCAACTCAGGGGCGGGAGGCCAGGCACAGCCTTTCGACAACTGGCTCTGCACAGCCCTTGCCGGTCGAGAGTCCTGCGCCGGTCGAGAGCTCTGTGCCAACGTCAGCATCTCCTGCTGAGTCCACTCCAGGCACAAACCTGGATTCGCAAAATGGAGGACCGTCGCGTAGCTTCGCGCCCGTCCCCACTGAAACCGTATCTTCCAGCTCGTCTAGCGTTGCTGATGCGAGTCCACCCACAAGGACCACACTCCAGACATCGGCGAGTACCGCAACAGCAGGAATCTCCATCGACATGACGTTCACCGCGAGCAGCGTCACCCTTGCAGATCCGGGTACTACAGCCTTAGGTGATCCTTTTCGACAGAATCACCCCCCGGACAGCAAGCCGATTGGTGAAGGGCCCGGACATTCAGGCAATTTGGGAAGCAATCCTCAAGGTGTCGCCCCTGCCGCTGATAGCTCAAGCCACTCCTCGTCTCGCGGTCTACCAACCGGTGGAATCATCGGTGTTTCTATTGGTAGTTTTGCGGCGTTATCACTGATGCTACTGCTGTTTTGGTTATGGCGAAGGAAAATCGCCAGGAAGAGAGGGGACACACTGCCTTCATCCTTCTCGACGACAACAAGAAGGCGAGGAGGTAGCGACACAGGCAACTTGGTTGGGGCTACGGCCAGAACCAAGACGGGTACAGCAAGGCTGGCGTCTGTTTTGGACTTTCGTCGTGGACGCTCGAAGTCACCAAGTGGCGCCACGGACAGCCCCCAAGTCAATCTCAACAGAGGCCCCTCGCAGTTCTTAGAGGCGGTCCCGGCGCCTCGGCGCGACATTTCCCCTGGCCCTGGCCCAATATCAAGTGTGCGTGCCGTCAAACGCCGATTGTTATACTGGTGGTCTCGCAAGGCAGAAGACAAAGACTTCAACAGCCCCGTGCCAGTCAACAGTGACGCGCCTCTCGCAGCAGTTGTGGCAGAAAAGAGCAGTACTAGGTCGGAAACTCGTCCTGGGCTTGGCATCAGCTTTGATGGCTCCAGACGCTTCGATCCGTTTTCTAATGCCCAGGCAATACCGGGCAACGCTATACCTTCAGATCAACCTACCAACCCTTTCGCTGACCGCAATGCAGCACAACATGCACGCCACAGCCGAAGTTTTAGCCAAAAGATTCCTTTGTCCTACTCTCCTGCTATCCCACCTCGATCTCGCGGTCGATCTCTCAGCACAAATGTGCGCGCCTCTAGGAACCCGCCTCCTTTAGCGGCTTCTCGTCCGCACTCAATCCATCGCGAGTCCCTTCAAAGCGTCGACTCCTTCGTCGATCGTCGCAACAAGTTCCGCTCTGATCCTTTTGACCTCGAGCTCGAAAGCCGGATAGCGGCGAGTTCGAGAACGGCTGTCGCTCAGATGCCGCGTTACACGGCCACGAGCTCGACCTACAGCTCACGTACGCGACACGTCAGCCTCAGCTCCTCGCGGTACACTAGTAGAGTGAGCGTAAGTGGCTGGAGCGAAGCCGAGGCGGACACGGGTGTAGAGGCCGCATCAGTGGTGACGGCCCCGGGGAGAGAGTGCGATAGTCCCACGCTGGCAGATAACCCCCAGACTGGTAACAAAGCACGGCCGACCGAGGGCAACAAAGGTGGGAGGATGGATGTGGTGGTTGGGCAGGCGTTGTAAATACCACAGTCGACAATCTGCATGAGACTTCAACGGAGCAAGGAGGAGCATTTGTCTAATTGGTCTCGCACTGCACCTTTATGTCAGCGTTTGCTTTGAGCGATGGCAAATTGATTATACAACCGACGATTGAATGTACACCTTGATGTTTGCGTTGCAGTCTATTAGTGAATGAGAAAGCCCTCTGGCTATCGTCTATATGCTCGTCCAGGGCGACCTTTTTCGATAAGCTTGAGGCATATGACGATCAAATGGCACAATGTCACCCCAAGGACCCTATCAATTATTCGTTCGCGTCGTGTTAAGCAATATGCACAGGTCAGGGCCCGCGATGCGATTCATGAGATACGTTGCAGGCGCTCTATCGCAATCCCAGGGCGATCAGCGGCAGCGCATTCATGAAGGTCTCGGTCCAGTTGTATGAACGGTCAGCCATATGTAAGGGGGAACGATTCAAGCCGGCTTGGCAAAGAGGGCTCAACCTGGACCAAAGAAAAGAAGCTTGGTGGTAGGCACATTATGATCTTTTAATTTGGGCAGTTCCCCAATCTCAGTAAGTTGTGTACTGGCAGCTCCAATGTAGGCCGCAGGACCAAGAGGACCGTTCAGGATTCGATGGCTTATCGCGAAGATCTGCCAGCTTCTTTCCTCAATGTCTAATGCGCTCACTGCATGCTCTGAGCGACATGCCAGTGTAGCAGGTCCCTTGTCGCAAGGGCATCCTCGACGCTATCATGGCCCCTTCCTTTGATCTGAATCTTCCTATTTAGTCGCTGCAACGCCAACGCCTTCAGAGACAACCCTCCCTCTTGCCTGGGAGCAGGAGTCTCGTCGCCGCTCTTATTCTTCTTGGGATCGTTGGCGTCCTCGGCCTGCTCGGCGAGCCTGGCTGCGGTTTCAGCCTTGGCGGCGTCTTCCATCTCAAGTTCTTCCCGCCGCCTCTTGGTTTCAATCACCAGCGTGTCCACAATCACTGTGTGAATCCACCTCAACGAAGTTAGGTCCCCTTGTCCTGCGTGGCCAACGACGATGGTATCTGGCCCGAGCAACCGCCACGCTGCCTCCCTCGCGTTGTCCCGGCCAAGGAGGCACCTGTTTTGCCTTCGAGCATCGTCCATCATCTGCCTGGTGATTCCGGAGAACCTCGTGTTGAAGTGAGCCATCCTAACGCTGGGCCAGACAAGACTATCAAGGAGCACTCTACGGGAAAGATAGTCGATGACGGAGACACGGATCAGCTCAGACTCCCCAGAAGCAGCCACGCCCATTTCACAGTCAATCACGACGGCGATGGCAGGGTGTGACCGAGGCGGCGCAGGAGGAGTCAGGTAAAATCTCCAATTATCTTCCAGCTCGCCGCTGCTGTACTGGTATGGCGCGTGGTGTTCCTCGCCCATGCAAGGTTTGGATAGTACGTGGGAGTCGCAGCACGTCCATTTCTGCGATCAGGCCCGGTCAGCTTCGACTCTCCATGAGGTTACACTTCGGCCCTTTGACTAACCCTATATGCTACCCTTCCCGGGTGAAACTTGCAACGGAGAAGAGGCTCCGATGCCTTTTCAGGAGCCTCACTGACGATTGTGAGGTCCTTGAACAGATTGTCAATCTCCTTGGAGTTGCGTGTCTCTTCTGCAGCGGCTGTAGTCGCGTCTCCAGCAAAGCTCTCGGATGCAGCAGACGGGCCAGGGCGGCCGGGTGCAACTGCTGGAGTCTTACCCGGAAGCGGTCTGTACTTTTCGCCTTTCTTGCCGATTGCTATTTTCTAAGTTAGACGTGAGAGCAACCGCCAGAAGCATTTTGGAAGTTTCACCTCGGTGACAGCGCTCGCACCGCCTCTTCCTGTCAAGGTCGGTAGGTGAGAACTGGCCTAAGACGTAGCCTGCCCTCTGCAGCTCGTCGCGGGAATGAACTTCCTCGCGGAGGCGCCGCAAGTAGTCGGGTGAATAGGGTACCGGGCCATATTGCTCGTCCATGGTTACCAATGCTAGGTTCTTGAAATGCTAGGTTCTTGAATTGACTCTGGACTTGGCTGGGCCTTTTTTGTCTTGCAAGCGGTGTGTGTGTGGTTTGTTGCGATGCGTTGTGGTGGTTCAGGGTAGAGGAGGGGTGAGACGGCCAGGTAAGCTTCGGGGCCTGAGCTGAGCTTCTGCGTCGCCTCCAGAGGGGAACAAAAAGCTCAGCAGCTACGGGCCAGCATCATGCAGGTGCGTATAGACGTGCTGAACAAGGTGTGGACAGAACTAGACTCGGATCTCCCACAAGGGCGTCATTCCTGGTCCCAAGTCTAGACTTCAGACCCCAGAGGCAGAGCTACGCTGTTGCAGCAACCGCTTGCTGGCTGCGACCGCACAGAGATAAAAGCACCCGTTCTTTACGTGCATGCGGTAATGGGAGACGCGACAGTAAAGCGCCTTACCGGCCAAAAGAGGACGTTTCCAGTTGGAATCTAGCCAAGAGACGCTTCGAAACGTGCAGTGAGGTAGGTTACAAGCTATATGACCGCTTACCAATGTATCGACCATGCCAAGGTACCTACAAACGACCATTTTAGGCAACTCGGTGAGTAGCTCAAGCACCCGGGCGGCGACTTGCAGTGTTACGGCATTTGTGCCTTACACCCTGGATGAGGAAAACAAACCGCACCACGACTTAATCAATTTCCCCTGGGGGCTTGACAATTCATCGTGAAATACTAATACGGCCTGCCCCCTTGGCGCACCGTCGGCAGCCATGACATTGGGCAATAAAACAGGCGGGGAGGCCGTCACTGAGGTCACCGTGCCGAACTCAACCCTCGCTCCCAACCAGAAGTTGAGTCCAGGAATGTCAACTCCATTGTCGGAAGCTTTGTCAACGGTGCCAAACAAAGATATCACCATTGAGTTTCCTCCAGCCTCGGCCGCATCTGACTCCGGGCTGATATCGGCCCTGGTATCCCTCGTCAACAAGGTATACGCCGACGCCGAGAGCGGCATTTTCCACTCGGGATACCAACGAACCAGCGCGGCCGAAATCGCCGTCTTCATCAAGCTCGGTCGTCTAGCTCTTGCATATCTCAAAGCGAGCCCAACCGAAGATTCTTCAGTCGCAAAATCGCGGCCTGGGCAGCGACGTGTCATCGGGTGTGTGCACGTCAAGCAGCTGTCCCCGACGCTCGGCGATTTCGGCATGCTGGCACTGGACGCGAGGCATCACGGCGGCGGTCTGGGTCGCGAATTGGTACTCTTTGCTGAGGATCACTGCCGCAAGCAGGGTTGCACCAAGATGCAGCTTGAGCTGCTGGTGCCCACATTGTTTGAGCACGCTGTGAAGACGAGAATGCAGGCGTGGTATCTCCGGATGGGCTATCGGGTCGTGAAGCTGGGCAGCTTCCAGGATGAATACCCAGCCTTGGCGCCGCTGCTGACCGGTCCCATGGACTATAAGATATTCGAAAAGGAACTCGCATCAGATGCGTAGTGGTTATCATGCTAGAGAGTTGCAATGGTAAATGACAATTGTAAAAAATACGTGCTGTGCGGCGCTTCGAGACATGCCGGCCGTCTCGGGCTCCGTGGTCCAGGATTATTTTCGTTGCTACGGGGCACCACATTTCTCCGACGGGACCGCTACGGCAGACCAGAGCTGTAGTTGCTGCCATGCAGGTGTCGTGAAGTCCGCTTGGAGAGAGAGATGGGATGGCAATGCATGTTCATGGTGACGCAGCGGGTCGTAGCTGGGCGGTCCAGCGGACCAGCAAGGACAAGATTGCCCATTCTGCCAGCCGACGGTCGTCTAGTCCAAAGAGAGGAATAAGTCCGCAAAGGGGTCTGGATATGCCCACGGTGATGCACGATGAGATGAGGTGGGATGCCGCGGCTGGGACAGGAACGCTGACGGGTAGAGAAACATAGCTAGCTGGCGTTGTCCGTCCGCGGGGATGTGTAAGTGAGTGCTGGCAAAACGTCCGCGGTTGATCAAGATACGAGCGGTGATTGGCCATGTGGTGAGATGAGCTTCAGCTATCGGTGTTCCCGCTGGACCCTCCCGGCGAAGCACACCGGAGATGCAAACAGGGGTGTGCGCCGTATGGGCGGTGGCTTGCTGGAGGCTCAATGATGGAAGCCTTCCAATTTATCAAGATAATCCAGGCCAGGTTGGGGGTAATCTGGGCTTGCTTGGCAAGTGGTAGTCAAAGACGGAAGTATCAGCGGTAATCACATGCACTCTGCAACGCCATGGTCGTGCGTTGGTCGTTGCCTGGCTGCATCCGTGGGTGAAGGATGGCAAGGTACTGTAAAGGCCATGCCGCACAATGTTTTGGAGCCCGGGAGCACCGACGAGGGATGATGAAGGCAACGGCCATGATGTGACGTGACGTGACGTGACAGGTAGCCGCCACGCCTTGCGTTGTCCAAGGAGATTGTGGCACCGGACAGGATACTCAGCACTCGGTGCAATGTACTCGCATCTCGCCCTGCATTTTCCCCCGAGGCTTCCATCGTCATCGGCCGTGCAATGCATGCTCCGCAGCAAGCCCGTGGGGGAGCAGAAACGGCGTTCCGAAGCGGCTTCGCCTCGCGCCGCTGCAGGGCCCCGGTGATAAAAACGCACGGCAGCTGCTAGGGTGTGAGTGTGGGTTTCGCACCGCCACGAGCAGGCGCACGTCGGAGTGGCCGTCGACCATCCCTGTCAACCTGAACGGTACCGCAAAACGACGACGCCAGAGCGACAGCTACAGGCACTCTTTTGGGCGTGCTCCCGGGGACAAGAAGGCATGGCCAGGTCCGCCGTCTGCACCGTGTGGCTCGGCGAAGAGATGTGCAGCATTGTACATAGCGAGTCCCGCGTTTGTCAGCGACCGTCGCGTCCAGCTTCGCGACGGAGGCGCAATGCCGCACCGCGGGACAACGGCTGAAATAGGTCTTGATATATGCCGTCAGTGTCAATACTCAGCAACGCCATCACCTGCGCACCCGTCGAGGCCTTGGGAGGGGCGTGCGGCTACGAGTACTCGTAGGTATGTGCCATGTCTCGGTCGAGGTCTGACAGCTCGATTACCAGGACGGCGGGTGGCATTGCTGCAGCCCCAGGTTTTGAGATGATGTGCCGTCTCTGTCGCATCGCCATCGACATGGGCCGGGCTTGAAGTTGTGGTTAGTTGTGCGAAGGAGCACGGCATCCCGTGATGCCTGGTGCGGACGGACCACCACGCGTTGTGATGTGATGACAACGACGCCATCTTTTGCCCGGGTCTCGTGACGGAATGTCTTCCTGGGCCCCTACACTGAGACTGCAAAGCTGCAAATGCCATGCCTCGACGAGGCCCGACTGGCTGGATCTCTGGCGCGCGGCTTCCACGTCTGTCTCGGTCGTCTAAACCCCTGCCCCCAAGCGTGTCGCCTCGCCCACGGCGCCGGGTAATTTCCAGGGGACCTGGCTGGGCTTTAGCGCTCGGCTCGCACGCCGCTCGCGGCCCGCTGCCAGCCTTCGTCATTCCCCTCCACTGCAAGCTACAGTAGGTAAGGTAAGGTAGGTAATCTTGACCCTCTCTTGCCGCTGCAGCCTGGGCTGTATCCGTACCTACGTACCTACCTTACCTTACCTTTCGCGTCGTTCCCGAATCACGGCATCACCACCATTTTGCTCAAGTCCGTACATACATTCTCGTGCATACAGCGTGCATCCTCCCCCCCCCCTTCGCGGCCGTCGTCGGACTCGGCGATACCCGCACGCCCCCCCCGCCTTCGCACGCCGGTTTCTGCCGCCGCCTACCTAACCTTGGGTAGAGTCAGTCGAGAGCCCCGGCTGACCGCCCTTCGCGTGGCATCCCGACGCCTAATAATAAGGCTGGGCTAGCTGCTGCTCAGGTCCACGGCCCACGGTCCTCAGGTCCTCAGCATCAGGTCCACAGCTCCGCGTCTGCCACCGCGCTTAAGCCTTCGGCTCCAACTCTCGTCGGCCACATCCTCAGTCACTTCCTCGTCGAGCTAGAGCCTGCTCGCAGCCCGCTCTCTCTCTCCATGGTATAGGCCTCCTGTACGATACATCCTATAAAGATCCTTTCGCTCCGTCCCTTGGCTCCCCCCTCCACAGACCGAGTCAGGCCAAAAGTGCCTCGGTATCCTAGACACACTTCCTCCAGACAGCTCAGCTACTCGTTGCTCGGGACGGCGCCATCTCCGGTCCGCTGAACGTTCGCGTTTCAACAAAGCCACCAAGTCGACTTCAGCCTAACCGCCCATCGGCCCCGAGTCCTGACATGTCTACATATTCCAGCTACGGCGGCGCTGGCGGCAACGGCGGGTACGCCCCCCCGCAGCAGCAGTATCAGGCCAGCTACTACCAGTGAGACTCTCGTCGGCCAGCCGTCACCCTATGGACATGTGCATAAGATCGGGCACCTAACCTGGCATATTCGCAGGCCGCCTCCTCAGCAGAGCTACAACGGCTACCCGCAACAAGGGCATCCTTCCCCCCAGCCCTATGGCTATCACCAACAACAGCCACCTCAGCAGCAGTATGCATACCAGGTACGAACGGCTCGCCCTTTGGTATACCGCCGTGGACATTGACAACCATTGTGCGCATTGCTCACTCGTTGACAGCAGCAACAGCAACACACGCCAACCCAGCAGCAGTACGGCGGCCCCAGCCCCTACAGTCATCCGGCTCCTCAGCCAAGCTACAACACACGGCCGAGCTCTGGTATGGATGCGACATGGGGGAGCTACTTCTGTGCGTCTTCTCTGCTAACTGCTCCCGCAGGCATGCACCCGCCACAACAGAGCCCCTATCCTCAAGGACGGCAGAGCAACCCCCCGGCTCCTCCGGCAGGTCCCCAGCAATTCGGCCATGGCGCCCCCCAAGGCTATGCATTCCGTTATTCCAATTGCTCGGGTCGTAGGAAAGCGCTGCTCATCGGCATCAACTACTTTGGTCAACGCGGCCAGCTCCGAGGGTGCATCAACGACGTGCGGAACATGACGGCATATCTCGCGGGCAACTTTGGATACAAGAGGGAGGATATGGTTATCCTGACAGACGACCAGCAGAACCCCATGAGCCAGCCCACGAAGCAAAACATTCTACGTGCTATGCACTGGCTAGTCAAAGATGCTCAACCAAACGACTCTTTGTTCTTTCACTACTCCGGTACGAACTCCTAAAGCAATTCAACAACCCACTTGCCCTGCTTCTAACGCTTCCTCACCAGGTCACGGCGGGCAAACAAAGGATCTCGACGGCGACGAGCCCGACGGCTATGACGAAGTTATTTACCCAGTTGACTTCCGACAGACTGGCCACATCACCGACGACGAGATGCACAGGATCATGGTTAGGCCCCTGCAGGGCGGCGTGAGACTGACGGCCATTTTCGATTCCTGCCATTCGGGCACCGCCCTCGATCTTCCTTACATCTACTCGACTCAGGGCATCCTCAAGGAACCGAACCTCGCCAAAGAGGCTGGTCAAGGGCTACTGGGCGTCATTTCTTCGTACAGCCAGGGCGACCTGGGCGGCGTTGCGAACAACATCATGAGCTTCTTCAAGAAGGCCACGAGCGGCGAAGAGGCCCACAGTCGTGCCCTCGCCACCAAGACCTCTCCCGCAGACGTCATCATGCTATCCGGCAGCAAAGACGACCAGACATCGTGGGTTCACCCGTCTCGTTGCTTCCCCCTCCACCCTTCACGCCAGCATATCCCCTTGCAACATGTCCTCACTTTGCCAATGTGGTTATGAGCGCCAGTGTCTTGATTCTTCCCCGATGGAGCTCTTGAGCGAAGAGGAGATACTGGCATGCAATCGCCAGAACAGAGACCCCCCACAAGATACAGCGCAAGGCGCTCGATGTTGATATGCGTTCGTGCACTGGCTGCACATGGGGCTGCATCAATGGCGCGGGTCTTTTCATGCTTCTGTCGTTACTCATTGTGAATATTATTTAAGACGCCTTGGGTGTCAAGTACAATTTTTTAAAGTTGTAGCTTGACGTCCAAGGCGACGGGCTGCGTTGAAACGGCGGGACGCTGTCGAGCAAAGTTGCTCCTTTTCCATGACTCACTCGCACGGACTTCTGGACCCTGCATTCTCCTCCATTGGCATGAGTGGAACTGACAGCTATCTAGTGCCGATGCCACGATCGCCTCTCAGGCCACCGGCGCCATGTCCTGGGCCTTCGTTACCGCCCTCAAGAAGAACCCACAACAGAGCTATGTGCAGCTGCTCAACAGCATCCGAGATGAGCTGGCTACGAAATACACGCAAAAGCCTCAGCTCTCCTGCAGTCACCCACTCAGTAAGTGCTCGCCCACTGTGCAAAGCTTCCCTCTAGCCTAACGCGTTCAGACACGAATCTGTTGTTCGTCATGTAAATTTACTGTCTCGGCCAAGGCAGAGGAGCTGGTACACGATGCCCGTCGTCGTGGTCGTGCCAAACCTACTTTGTAACGTGTATGGACTCTGCGGCACTTTCGGGCGGCGTTTGTCGCCTGTCTCTCACTTGTGGATATGACTTGATGGCTCGGTGGGTGATACCCTTGCACGGATGGGGTAGCGAATGCTGGGTCTGCTTTCGCAATTCTTTTTTTGGGTTTTTTTGGATGCAACATTGTCTTGTCAGTAGGGCAATCCGTTCGCCGGGGGCTAATGCAGGCTTATGTTGATTTACCGCGTCTCTTATGCTTTACTGCGGTGCTTTCCCAGCATGTTATCTTAGCATGACGATGGCCGACATGGCGTGCGTTCTCGGGGGCACACAGCCCCCTTTGGCGAGGAATATGAAAAACAATGTTGGAAAAGGCGAAATGCCATCCATGGTCTGCTAAAGGAAGAAAAGAGACAGCCGCCCAATGACCTTGATATCTCAGCATCTCCTAACGCCTGTGCCCGATGCTCATTCCTATATCCCTGAATTTCCAGCCAGAAGCAATGCAGAATCAGGGAATACGACAAACTGCCAGCTATCGAATATCTCCCGCCGCCCATGATCGCGCGCGGAGAAGCCTCTATCCAACAACAAAATTGACAGAAACTCAAGATTACATGCACTCGAACCACTCCTTTCAGCACACCTCCTCGGTTCGCACTACTTTGAGCAGCCTGGTGCGCTTGACGCGGCGCTGCTCCTCCGAGGCGGCGGCGAGCTTGCGCCGCACCACCTCTTGCTCGGCCCAGCCGCGCGCCGAGATGCGCATGCGGGCGATGAAGCGCGCGGCGATGAGGAACGGGCGGATGGACGACGCCTTGGTCCTGCCTCCCGTGCTGGCCAGGACGCTCGAGGGCGGCGCGGGGAGGGCGAGGGGTTTGCGGCTGTGGAGGAGATTGATGCGGATGTGCTCGAGCTCGCGAAGCTGGGCTTTGTTGCTGTTCGGGCGGGTTAGCTGCCTTCTCGTCCTGACTCTCAAGGGATCAGGGACATACCAAGCGTTGGCCACGTCGAGCTGTAGCTGTACAAACTTCTTCGCATACGCAGCGTCGGACCGCAGTGACGCCTCGCGCTCCCACCGAGCCTGCATCCACTCCATCTGCATCACCATGCCGCGGAGCTCCTTCTTGTGGCGCTCCTCCGCGCCCTCTGCCGCGCGGATAACCGTCTCTAGCGCGGCGTCCGTTGTGCGATGCGTGACGAGCGCGTGCTCATCTTGTAATGTAGCTGCCGCCTTGAGGCGTTGGATGTCTCGCTGGAGCTTCTCGGCGCTCATGCGGTAGGCCGCACGTTCGCTGCGCGCACGTTCGAGTTTGCGTCGCAAGGACGACTCCGCCGCGACGAGACCGTCAATGAGCTCCTGCTGCTGGCAAATATCATGCTCGAGGTTCTCCATCTCGGACTGAGTCTTACGCAGATGCCGGGAGTGTCTGCTGTGTTCTGTCTGTGACGCTGACGTAGCTTTGCGATCGCGCTCCGCCTTATCCAGCTTGTGTTGCATGCGACGCATTGCCTTGTCATGCTGGGCGGTCGTCCTCTCGGCTTGCTGTCTCGCGTCCTCGAGAACCTCCTCGAGCACGA
The DNA here is from genome assembly GCA_024340155.1 of Tolypocladium pustulatum. Taxonomy (NCBI): domain Eukaryota; kingdom Fungi; phylum Ascomycota; class Sordariomycetes; order Hypocreales; family Ophiocordycipitaceae; genus Tolypocladium; species Tolypocladium pustulatum. Next base: position 288,350 of record JALHBY010000236.1, on the reverse strand, counting down.
CCTTTTGGTCCTCAAGCTCGTTCAGCTGGCTCTGCAGATCTTGTACTGCCTCTGCTGCGTTTCGTTCAGCAACGAGGCTCCTGGACTTTAGGTCATGAACTGATTCGTGCGCGTCGGAGAGTTGCTGCCGCAGTTCCTCGTCGCGATGCAGCTTGTTAGGCGAGGACTTGGGCGAATTCATCAGTTTAGATACCTTATTGTGGTGAAGTTGCCGTTCCAGATCAGCGATCTGCCGCTTGAGCCCCTTCACTACATCACGGTGAGCCGATTCCCGCTGCAGGAATTCCAGCTCTTTCTGTCGGGCGGCCATTAGGTCCCTTTGGATGACCGACATGTCGCTATTGTCAGCGCCATCTGGCGTTGGGGCATTCGCAAGCAGAGCTTCATAATCCTCGACACGTTGTTCCAGGTCACTAATCTTTCGGCGAGCGGCAACCAAGTCATGGCTCCCGGACGAGGAGGCTTGGCGGACTTGAGCCTGGAGCTGCAGCACTTCCTGTCTCAGGCGCTCCTCTTCCGCGACCGCCTTCTCGATCTCGTTCTCCAAGGTCCTCTCCACCGCTGTACGCTGCTCAGATAATGCTTTGTTTTCATCTTTGAGGCGGCGTACTTCAATGTCGAGCTTCATCTTGGCTGTTCGAAGATCTAGACGCTCCTGGTCCAACTGGAGAGTGTCGTTGTCGTGCGCGCTGGCTCGGCGGAGCTGGCCATCGAGTTCATCGCGCTCTGCCCTGGCCTCGGCGAGTGACGTCCTGGCTGAATGAAGCTCCAAGCTCAGGGTCGTCATCTGATCCTTCAACGACTGCTTGTCCTTCGTCGCCTTCTCCAGTTGAGATGTCGCGTCCGAGAGCTGCCACGTCAGCCGCGCCATTGATTCTGTAGATCGGTGTCCTCCTTGCTCCGAGGCCGAGTTCGCAGCTCGTGCCGAGTCTGCTGCCTGTCGAAGCTCGCTCAGCTGTCCCTTGAGCCTCTCGCACTCGCGCTCAGCCGCCTCCAGGTCCGCGCCCGTGCTCCCATTCGATTTTGTCTGCAGCACCTCGACTTCGACTTCCAAAGCAACAACTTTGTTAACTTGCGATTGGTAGTCAATCTGCGTCTGGCGAAGCTCGTCGCGCACCGTTGACAACTCGTTCCGCAGGTTCGTGAGGAGCCCCTGGCGCGTTTCCAAGGCATTATGCAGGTCGTCAATCTGTCGAGTCATGACGGCCTCCTCACTCTTGTGGCGCTCCGCCTCACTCTCAATGGCCTCCTTGAGCTTGGATTCCTTGTCAGACAGGTTGCCTTCTGCCTGTCGGAGTCGTTCAATGGTTCTTTGAAGGCCAGCAGCTTTTTCCTCGGCGCGATCCCGCTCAGACTCCAGAGTGTGCTTTTCGTTTTCCCACTTCTCACTGTCATTATCGTATAAGTTATCTTTTTCTCGTATTTCGGCCTGTAGATTCGACACCTCGTCATTAAGTCGTTCAATCTCGTCTTGGTATTGGTTTCGGAGGTCCTTCTCGATCTCCATGGCGTATTCTGTCTCCTGAGACAGTTTCTTTTCGAGCTCCTCCACCTCTTTTTCCAGCTTGTACACATCTTGTTGGAGCGAGGTCGTTTCCTTAGTAAGAGACTCGTGGCGATTGTGTAGCATGTCTCTCTCGTCGGCTACAGTCAAGAGCTCGGCCTCCAGCTCTTGAATGCGGGCCGACTCTGACTCTCTGCCTGCTTCAAATTCGTTTCGATGCTGTCGCAATTCCTTCACTGTCGCTTGCAGCTCAGCATTGTCGTCGTTGGCCTTGTGGAGGTCTTTCTCCAGGTTGGCGTACTCCTTGCCAGACTTGTCCAGCTCCTCCTGCAGCCGAGCGACCTTTTCCTCGATTTGCCTTGAAAGACCTTTGGTGACCACGGATTTATCAGCCATCTCTTCCTGTAGCTCTTCCAAGTCCCGCTCCGCTCGCTGTTGCTCGCCCGAAGCCTCCGCCATCTTGACTCTCATATCATCGAGCTGTTCTTCGAGATCGCGAATGTTTTGCTCAAGGTCCAGGATTGTGTCCTTGGCCTCCTCCAGCTCTGCACTCTGCTGGTCCGCCTGCTCGAGCTCAATGGCTCTTCGCTCCAAGCTCTTGGCTTTCTCCTCTGCCTCATCCACCTTGTCCCTCAGGTCTTCCAGTTGATCTTCGCGTTCCGTAATGATCCGGTCCCTTTCGCGCACGTCGGCCTCAAGATCCTCGATGTTGTCTTTCAGCTTCTCCACTTCGTCCTGGTCGTGCTGGCTCTGGTCGACTTGGCGTTGTAGGTCATCAATGTCCGCTTCTCGCCGTTCCAGCGTCTGTTGGAGCTGCTCCAGCTCGGCGCGTTGGCTCTCGTCGGCGTGTTTGCGCTTGGCTTTTTCTTGCAACTCCAACATCTGCTGTCGATACGTTTCGAGGTCGCGCTCAGCGCTGGTCAGGTGCTTCTTATATCGATGAAGCTCTCTTTGCATCGTGACCTTGTCGACCTTCAGCTCGGTGTTCTCCTTGAGAGCTGCCTCGCTGAACCCAGGGCCGGCCTTGCGCAACGCATCTTCGAGAAAATGAATCTTGAGTTTGAGACCAAAGTTTTCCTTCTCAATGCGGTCAATGACATTCTCCTGCTCGCGAAGCGAGAGCTGGTTTCCATCCTGCAGGGGACCTTTATCCCCGCCTCGGCGCGGCTGCAGTGCCACCGGGGTCGACGCAACACTACTGCTGTCGACTTGAGGCAGTGTATTGTCCAGGTATGATTGGTTTCGCGAGCCCAAGAATATCGACGTGTCTATGCGCGGCACCGGAGTCATGTCATCTTCGTCAATTCTGTCGAGGCTCGGCGTGTTGGTTACGGCGGCGCCGTTCTCCTTGCCAAGGCTGCGCGCGCTGTTCCTCGTGGCCGACTTGAGCATGGGCGTGAACTCAGCGCCGCCGACGCTTAGTGGCAGGTTTCGTCGATCCGCGAGCGGCCCTCGCTCTCTTTGGCGGGGCGTTCTGAGGTTGATGCCATTGGAGCGGCCGTTGCGGAGTTGCTGGAGGAGGTTGCCATCTTTGGCCGGCGACTGGAACGAGAGCTCCTGGGAGATGTCTGCGAAGTCGGGGGCTCGGCTGAGATAGGTCGCGTCGCCAACGTTGGTCCGTGGAGTGTCGAGCGCGCCGCCGAAGCCTGGCTGGACCATGGCCGCGGGCGTCGAGGAGTTGATGATGCTGGGTGTTGCGCGCGTTCAGTGGTGGTGGTGGAGGACGCAGCTGCTCGTGGTCGTGGCGGTGCGTGTCATGGCCAGGCGGGAGCGAGAGCGACCAAGGCCTAGCAGTGGGAAGCACGACGGGTGAGGCGAGAGAGGGAGAGCGTTTAGGGTGGAGGCTGCTGGTGCTGCTGTCGAGGCGTGTGCAGTCGAGGGAGGCCTTCACGTCATGCTCTGCGAGCGCTGTTGGGCTTGCCTTGCTGGGGCAGCGAAGGCGCGTGTCGGGCTTGTTTACTTTGTACCCTCTTTTGGCATAGCGCCCCGGTAGGTGTGCGCCCAATGAGGGGGCTGCGATACCGGGCCAATCAGACGACCCCGCTGTCCGATGGCATCAGTCTGCCTTTGCTCGGAGGCTAGAGCTATATCGACGCCGACGGCTTCGTCCCATGCCCATCTCATAATGCGTGGTCGCGGTTCGTTTCTCGTATCTGCTCGCATTCGCTCAACACGCCGGGTGGTAGCCGTCCCTTGATCTTTGCTCTGTCCCCTTGCTTCAGCGTCAGCCTCGGGCGAGCGGCTCCTCGCCATCTCCGCAATCTCTGGCGGGTCACGGCAGCGGAGGCAGTCGAATCCCCTCAATCAAATGGGCTGCCATGTCTTTGGACAAGGTCCCAGACGAAATCATCCAGCACCTCCTCTACTATGTGCCGCCGAGGGACAATCTTCGAGGCCTGCAGCTGCTCTCCCGCCGGTTCCACAGGCTTGCCAATGAGCCGCTGCTCTGGCGATGGCACTGCCGGGACTCGTTTAGATACTGGCACCCGGATCACGGGTTTCCCCGCAAGCTGCGGCTCAGGGTGGCCGAGGTGGAGTGGAAGCGCCTATTCGGTCTGAGGACGCGGCAGAACAGTTTCGTGGCCAGCCTCCTCGCCGACATCATAGCCACCAAGGTTGGTCGCTTAAAGCGCTTCGAGGCCATAGCTCGTCTCGGGTACGATGCCAAGGACTTTCTCTTAGAACAATGCCAGACAGATGAGTCGGCCGAGGATTACTTGGCCCGGAGGTATCAACTACACCTCGCCCCCTGCGTGAGCGCTACTTGTGTTAAAACCCCTTCTCAGGTATTACTGCAATGCGCTTCTCGACAGCATCCATAGAAGCATCGCCATTGAGGAATGGCACAGGCTCCGTCTAGACCGTGATTCGATTGATGCCCAGGTCGCCGGCGTGCGTCTCGAGCGAGCTCTTGGCGCATTCGACTTGTTTGTGCTACACGATCAGTTTGGTGATCTTGATGACGTATGTTCACCCCTCCCATTGGCGGTGGCATTGTCACGACAGAGACGCTGATGGCTCCGGCCTAGATTTCTCAAATGCTTGACGAGAAATGCCAGGAGTTTCGAGTCAGCCAGCCCAACCTTCACGAGTTGACGACGCGCCAAAAGGCACTCGCCTTGAATCGCTGGTTGCGCTCTCGCGGCCTGGTCGGATTGCAAAACCCAGAGCGAAACTATCGGAATCTGCGCAACCTCCTCATCGGGCAGGCTCTTCGCCATGAAGATCACGATTCGATTCCAATCATCTCGAGCGCCATTTTCTGCTGTCTCGCGGCTCGGCTGGGGCTAACGACCCAGTGCTGCGCCTTTCCGAGTCACGTTCACGCCATCGTCTTCGCCGCCCCAGGACAGACCCTTGATGAAGTGTCCATAGACAGCGATGACGAACCTCGGGAGCGCATGTATCTCGATCCGTACAGCTTCGACGACGAAGTGCCATCAGCCGGTCTCCAAGGCTTCCTAGCACATTTCGGATGGCAATCGAGCGCTGATGCATTGCTCGCACCTGTGCCAACTCTGGCCATTGCACTGCGAACGGCTCAAAACGTCAAAGCGACCTTTGCCCGCGTCTTGGAGTTGCAGGACGATGCCCACCCTGAGTTGAGCCAGCTGTTACGCGGCAACAGCTCCATGAACATGGAAGCCGCGCTCTATGCGTCTCTTTGGGCTCCACTGATGCTCACGGCGCCCAACACTTTCGAATGGGACGACCGTTTGGCAAGCTTCCTTCGCCGATTCGCGGGCTCGTGGCCTGAGGACGCGTGGCTGGTTGAAAAGTATCTTTGGCCAATGTACAACAGCTTCGCGGCGGCGGGCAATGGGTTTGCTCGTCGCGCCAACCGGGGTCTTGGTGACCCGTGGGAGCACTGGCGGCTAGTGCGGGAGCAAGACGATATTGTGCCTCCGGTCTTTCGGAGAAGCGTTTTTGGCAATCAGACGGTCCCATTCAAAATTGGTCAAGTCTTCCGGCATCGACGATACGGTTGGACCGGTGTCGTGACCGGCTGGTCCGACCAAGGGACCAGGAATTTGTCCGTCACACACTCCAGAGATTTGGATGAGGTGGCTGATGGTGATGCTATGAACCAGCCGTCAATGCCCGTGCGGCCTCCCAACCAATTCTACTTCATGTGCTTGTGAGTATTACCTCCCACAGGATCGGCGAGGCGACTAACACACAGCAGTCCAAGCACTGGCTCTGAACCACACGTGGTTGCCGCCGACAACATTGAACTCATTCACGATGCAACTGAAGTCGACGACAGCATGTTCCCTCTTGCAGGCAAGTTCTTCAAGAGGTTTGACCGCGCAACATGCACATTCGTGTCCAACATAAAGGAACAATATCCTGACGACTGATAACGATGCGGGTTGGGGGCTGGACATAGTTAGGAAGGCAATATCATGGAGCATGGTTGGCGTGGGAGTCCAAACGGAGGAGGATACATATTGGCCACCTTTCAAGGTGAGCCTTGGCCTTACACGTGTGTACATTTTGTGAATGCAATCAAGTATAGATGACATACTGTCATAGTCTTCGATGAGGTCTACCAAATCTTCCGATTGATGTTATCAGCTGCCTCATCCTTACGCTGATGCCTCTAGTATACTGCAAAGCCAAGGCGGCGTTAAACCTGTATATGCATGAACACTCTGGCTCCATACTTTGCAATGTTGCTACGGCGGTTCGCCCCACAACCACTTTCGTCCGCCTGCACGGTCTGTCACCTAGCGAGACATCTGGATCATGTCCTCCAACACTCCCTTCTCTGCCAGCTTCTTCACCCAGCAATGCAGCGCCGGTCTGTAGTCCTTCTTGTGGGCTTGAACCCGCTTCTCTTCCTCTGCTACATCGATGATAGCCTGGCGGTACGAACTCATGGCGCTCCTGACCTCGGCGGCGAGTTCCTGATATCGGCCATAGGCCTCCTTGGGGTCAGAACAAGAGTCCACATTCCTTGCCTTGTGGGACTCTGAGACGTGCGCGTTAAGGATGTGGGACATTTCGAGGCCAAACTCGCGCAGCTCGGCCGGACTCTCGATGTCAATGACCGGTTCCTCAGCGCGCGTTATGTCCATGAATTGGGCGTCGTGCTGCTTCTTGGACGTTAGGTGAAGCATTTTTGCGAGGGCCAAGGCAATGGCATTTCTTTGCGCCATCACGGGGGACCGGCAAAGGGCCAGGAGGCTGAACCCGTTTTCACTCTCTTGGTACTGTTGCATTCGGCTCTGGATCCGAGGTCTCGCGATGCTGGTCCAGTCCCCGTTCGGCTCCAGGGTCCCTAACAGAAGTCGTTGAGTTTTGCGAAAACATGTACGGAATTGTAGCATTAGGCTCACCAATCTTGCGAGGCTTGGTCCTCATGCCATCGAGTTCCCATACGTACTCGCCTGCAGGCACATATGCAATGAAATGGAACCCAAAGTCCAAGCTGGCCTTCTTCTTCCTGGACGCTGCCGGCTGCCGCCGCCTCTTTCCTATCTTCAAAGCCCTGTCAGAGGCCGCATCTACCTCGTCTGCCAGGTATAGGTCCGCGTTGAGCTGGTCCATGCGCCGGACAAATGAGTTGTGAGCCGACCTGATGAAACCGTTGGACCCTATCTGGTGGCCACGCAGCGGCGAGCTGAGGTCTCGTGTCGATTTTTTTAAGGCCCGTAGCTCTTCGCCCAGCTCGGCTTCGTCAGCATTCATGACTATGTTGAGTATGGCGACGGATGCGCAAGCGTTGTTGGACGTCTGTTCATTGAAGTCAGCGAGGGCACCACGAGCGATGATGGCGCTGAACTTACCTGATTTGCGAACCAGATTGGGGCGTCTTCTTCGTTGTACTCGCCCTCATCATCCTCCAGATGCGGGGCGTATTGAAATAAGAAGATCAAACCAAATACCGGTTTCCTCGGAGCATATAGTCAGCACGTGAATTGAGGCATCAGATGGCGTACCCACTGCAAGCAATCCAGTGCCCACTGCTCGGCGGCAAGTAGTTCTGTTGCTTTGATACTCAGTACCCCCAGCCGTTGCAAGATGAGATTGAAGAAAGCCTAGTTGCACGGCAAATAAGCAAAGGCGATTCTTGTAAGGGTAGGGAAACGGTGCAGTGTGCGGTGGAGGGGCCGTACGTACTGATTCCGATTCTACTTCTGCCCATCCCTCCCATTCTTGAATGTCCGAGGTCCCCAGGGGTTTCAATGTCTCCTCGAGGAGGTTTTCTATTGAGATGGCAGTTTCTCTTGCTTGGTTGCTTACTTCCTCGCCGGCCTTGCGTTTGGCATTGCGATCGGGATTGCGACGCTTCTCAGCTTCGCTCATGGTTCTCGCGGACTTCGGAAGCGTCAGGTCCTCCATTTCGGAGCTTCGATGTCTGCTGCCAGCAGCCAATACACTCACTTGGCGAGGAGACTGGCGAAGTGGCTCGCCCTCTGCGGCGGCGCCGTCTTTCGTCGTGGGCCCGGTCCTGGCTTCCATCTTTGTTGTGGTCTCTTCTGAAACCTTGCTTGCGGCTTCAATGCAATCGGCAGTGGTGAGTTCGTGTGAATCATATTGCCGGCGAGCTTCTTCGCAGCGCGCCATAATAGGTTGCCTGTAATTTGGGCTTCGGTACTTCCTATGACCTTCGAGATGATGTTGTCAAGGCTTGCGCCTCCAACCTTGTTGGCAATATAGTCCAGGATCGCTCCCTCGGCCTACTGCGCTATTCGCTCTGCTGTCTCCGAGATAGGCTGTGCCAATGGTTCTTGACAAGCTGTTTGAAGACCTTTGATGGCCTTGCCTGCGGTAATGATGCTTTTGTCAGCCTTGAGTCGGCGAACCATGACAATGATCCAATTACAAGAAGGAGCTTGAAGACATGGTGACGAGAGAAGACTAAGGAAGCCACAGTGCCTGGATACTGGAGTGCATCCAGGCAAGTGGTGAAATCCTTGCAATCATTGCAAAAGACAGCCGCGAAGGCAATATTGTAGCAGTCTGTATCAGCCAGGGCCAGGATAGACCGAAGCCACATTGGCGAGTGGTGTGGCTTCGGTAGCAATGTCGCGACGTATACGCACCTCAAAGTAGGTGGGCATGCATCACTCTGTCAAGCGACGATGCCAGAAGACGGACAGGCCACGTGTGGTGGGTGGGTTGGTGATTCCATAGGACACCCGTCATGGCATTTACATTGAGTTCGAGAACACGCTACATATTAAGGTACGGGGCACCGGCCACCAACGAAGTAGCATTTGTTAGCTTCTGGTGCTGCGGTAGGTGCTGTGGTTGGCCAGCCCGCACTCACTCACAGCAGCACGCTCGGCTGTCACTGCCCAATCAGAGTGCACTGGCCACGCCCCGCAGCGCTGGGGACAGGCTGCTGCAGGCGCGTCGGGCGCTGCTGGTGAGTGGATGAGCGTGACGGAATTCTTTTGTCTCAGCTCCATCGAAAGAAAACACCATCGCCAACTACGCAACATCACCGTTACCTTCACCTTCACCTTCCCGCAGCGTCACGCACGCGCTCCGCTTCAGCTGCTTGTAACTTCCGATGCTTCTTCTGTGCCGACGTCCCAAGAAACACGGAATGCGATGAGCGCAACTCCTCGCATGCGGTCTGGGTTTCCAGCGACCCCAGCGACCACTGCCCGGCGCCAACCTGTGCAAGAGACGCCCACCACCGTGGGCTCCGTATCCTCGGCTGGAGGCTCGACCAGGTCGCCCACGCTGCCCCTTGCTCCCGAGAACCTGACGGCGCGTAGCGTCACCAGCCAGCCCGTCATCCCATTGACCTTTCTCGATGCGCCGCAGCAGCGCCTCTACGCATTCGCCGTCTACGTGCTGCTCTGGGCATGGAAGCTCTACGACTGGCTACAGGTGGTTGAGGACGGCGACTCATCATGGTGGCTGTTTCTGAAATGGATATTTATCGACTTTGCCTTCCTCTTCGGCCTCCCAGAGCTCAAGATACCGTGGCTCGAGCTGTCCCAGGCGGTTGTTACCAGCGTCTTTACCGGCCACCTGATACTCAACTATATGCTCATGTTCAACATCCCGGTAAGTTCTGCATCGGCTTTCAAAGCTACTCAAGCTAACCTGCAGCTAGCTTCCTTGGCAGTCGTGGCTTCTCGGCCTGGTCAAGGTTCTGTACGATCGCGAGCTGTCCATTTCCGAGCACAGCGTCAAGGCCTCCAACATCCTCAACGACCACTCCTTGATCATGGGCAGGCAGATCATCAACATTCTACCTGAAGGATCCGCCGTCTTGAACTTTGAAGGACTACCCTACTGCCTCAATCCCAAATCCAAGACCGGTGCTGCGCTGCCCATATACTTCAATGCCACGGTCCCGGCCGAGATTGAACTCATCCGCGTCGACCTCGATACCAACAAAGAGGAGACAATCAAGATATCGAATCGCGATGTCAACAAGGTGGCCAGGTTGATCCGGGACCAGAGTGCTGATTCCAACACAGCTGGCTTCACTTGGCACTACCCCGTCAAAAAACCCGGTGTCTATCGACTCGGCAAAGTTTTGGACGAGTACAAGCTGGAGGTCCAGCGAACCACCAAGGACACCTACGTTGTCCCCTGCCCTCGAGCGCGGATTCAGACTGCCGACTCGCCACAGCGGTGCATCCGCGACCTGTCTGACTTGTCGCTCGAGGTCTTCGGGACACCGCCCCTCAAGATTGTCTATCGCCGAACAATCAACGGCAAGAACGACGGCTTTCACTTTCAAAGTTTGCAGCCAGACGGTTTCGTCTCGCCTCTGCTCCAGACCACTTCAAGTGCTCTTGTGGGCGGCGACGAGGACTTCTCCTGGGTGCGGCCCTTTAAGGTCACCGTCGGGCTCAACGAGTCGATGACTTCGTCTGGAGAGTGGCAATATTCCGTCGAGGAGGTCCATGATGCGTTCGGCAATATCGTCAAGTACACCGAGCCAGGAGGCGAGGTGGAGCATGCCGCTACTAAAAGCCTTACGCAGAAATTCGCGGTCAAGGAACGACCCAAGATTCGTATGCAAGGGTGCGACCTGAGAAACCCCCTCAAAGTCGCCAAGGGCCAGCCAGCCAAGCTACCTGTGACATTTGGGCTAGCTGGTGACGTTTCCGATACTTCACACACAGTCACATGGGAGTTCTCGCCTATAGACTCTCTGACCAACAGTGGAGACCACGGCGACAACATCTCTATCGGAAGTCACTCGGCTAAAAACTCTCGTGACAAGCCCATGGTGTCGGTACCGGGCCTGTACACCCTCAAGTCGGTTTCGAGTGGCTCATGCGAGGGTGAAGTCGACGAGCCGTCGTCTTGTCTTCTCTTGAATCCTCTTGAGCCACACCTATCCATCAGATCCGAGGATATTCCCGACAAGTGCGCAGGAAACTCAATCGGCCTCCGCGTTGACTTGGACCTCGTCGGTACGCCGCCATTCATCGTTAGGTACCAAATCATCTCGGACGGACACGTTGAGAACCAGGCGCACCGTGTCACTGGCCTGAGATCTCAGCTTGAGCTGGTTCCCAAAAGAGCAGGTCATCATAAGTACATCTTCAAGTCGATCGATGACGCTGTGTATACTGGCCTGCCTCTTGAGGGCGAAGACAAAGTTTTAGAGCAAATTGTGAAGCCCGCTGCTGCGGCCACCATTGCCAATCAAGACCGAGTAATCCACGCCTGTTTGGACTCCGAGGTCCAAGTGCACGTTGAGCTCTCTGGAGACCCTCCGTTCAATCTCGAATGGGAAATTGTCCACGATGGCAAGCGGAAGTCAGAACGCGCCATCGGTATCGAGAATAGCCGCTTCAATATCAAGACTGCCCCTCTCACTAAAGGGGGGGAGTACATATTGGCTCTCAGCAGCGTCCAGGACAAGCGCGGCTGCCGAAATTTCTTGCAAGACCAGCTCAAGGTCTCGGTGCGGAGACAACGGCCCAGAGGTGCATTTGGTCTGGTGGAACAGAAGAATAGCATCATGGCTGTCGAATCTGATACCGCGCTGCGTCTGCCGCTGCGTCTCCAGGGCGAGGCCCCTTGGACCATTTCATATCGAAATGTTAATGGGTCGGGCGAGGTGCTTACCAAGACCGCCACGAGCGCAAATGACTATCTTCTTGTTAGATCTCGCGGCATCTACGAGATTGTGAACGTCAAGGACAACCAGTGTCCAGGCAGCGTCGATGCCTCGGGGTCTAAATTCCACGTCGACTGGTTCCCTCGACCACAAATCTCCCTGATGGAGACTGACAGCATCACGCGAACTAACGACGTGTTCATCAAGAAAGAAGTTTGCGAGGGCGATATCGATGGCTTCGAGATCAAGCTTCAAGGTCAGTTACTCAAGCTCCTGCTCACAGGCACGTTTGCTAACCTCACTTAGGATCTCCTCCGTACCATGTGGAGTATGAGGTAAAGCACAAGTCTCTACAAGGGTCAACTTCACCCAGCCAGAAGAACTTCGATGCCGCCCTCGCGAAGGCCGCCATTTCCATGGACACGACCAAAGCGGGTGACTATACTTACAGGTTCTTTGGCCTGGCCGATAATCTCTATAACAGCGACAAGAACTTTCACCCGTTGATCATCCAGCAGCGTGTCAACGCCAAGCCGTCGGCTACGTTCTCAAAGCCCGGACAATCCTTCAAGTATTGCATGGAGGAGCAGGAACAGGAGGACAAGATCCCCATCACCCTCGCCGGTATCGCGCCGTTCTATGTCGAGGTCGAAATCAAACACCAGGCGGGATCCCCTCCCGAAACATACCGCATACCATCCATCAACTCCAACTCCTACGAGATGCCGATCCCTAGAGAGCATCTGCGTCTCGGAACCCAGCAGCTTCGTCTCCGCAAGGTCCGAGACGCACGAGGTTGCCAGCAAAAGTACGAGATCAGCGCCCCCGCCATCCAGATCCAGCTATTCGATGCACCTTCGATATACCCCCTGGAGTCGAGAGACGACTTTTGCGTCGGCGAACGTATTGCGTTCACTCTCTCGGGAACACCTCCCTTTGATGTCGCGTACGATTTCAATGGTCACTGGAACGCCAAGTCCCAAACGACAAGCTTCCGCCGCATCGCCGAGAAGCCCGGCGAGTTCACCATCACGAGCATCTCTGACAAGGCCAGCGAGTGTCGCGCAGCCGTCAAGCTCCACAAGACCATCCACCCACTTCCGAGGGTGCAGATTAGCCGCGGCAAGCTGTCCCGTGTAGATATCCACGAGGGTAATGAGGTGGATATTCTATTCGAATTCTGGGGCACGCCGCCCTTTGAGTTTACCTACACAAGGAGCACCAATGCCAAGCGAGGGCAGCGAAGCGTCGTGCTCGAGACGAGGCACGACGTGTCGTACGAGCACAGCAAGGTGGTCAAGGCCAGCCAGGAGGGTACGTACGAGGTGGTGGCGATCAAGGACAAATTTTGTTCGTTCTCGACGCAACACGTGGAGCAGAGAGGTTCGCAATAAAACGGGTACCTTGCTCGCAGCCCACGCCAAATATTGGACAAAAGGCAGGAAACGGCGACTTGTAATGAATTGGGAACGAGTGGATGGATGGGCTTTTGTACATATGCATCTATACCATGGCATGGCGTTTTTGAGTGGGCGACAAATTTGGTAGACCGAATACATGGTGAAATTGTTCAACAGCTAACCGCCTACCTGGAAGGTGCCTTGTTCTGCAATATGACATCTCCCATGGTGTGATGTCGAACAACCGAATGCTCTCCAAAGTCAGCATACTAACTAATTCTTTACTCTTCACCTTCGTCATCAACAACCTCGATCTTCTTAATCATGTCACCGCCCGCCCGCGCAATCTCCAGCAGCACCGCGTTCCGGTTTACTTCCACCACGTCCGCACGCTCGTCCTCCTCGTTCTCGCCCGCGACTTTGCGGAAGTTGTACGGCAAGCCTGCCCTAAACTTCTGCTTCTGCGGCAGCTTTGGGCTCCAAATGGCCGCCAGAACAGTGTCTTCGCTGCGACCGCGAAACAAGACCAAAGTGTCGTCGTACGCGCGTTGCAGCTCGTCGGCCAGCACATCAACGGGATGCGCCCGCACAGGGAGTGGCATCTTGCCCGTGCGCTCGTCGAAGTTCTTGTACAGCGAGTGCTTCTTGGCACCGGCCTCGGTGGCGGCATCACGGATGATGGTCTTGACGGCCTTGGGGGAAAGGTGAATGAGGAAGTCATAGTCCTGGAGAGAGGTATTGAAAAGTCCGCGGGCGTCGAGGCGGCTGCCCTGCTCGCGAACAACCTTGCTGGCGGCTTTGGCGAGGCGCGTCATCCGCGAGGCAATAAGCTTACAAGGGCCGTTGCGTGTGTAGGCCAGGCCTGACTGATCGTTCGAGGTGGCCACGAACATGACAGAGTGGTTCATGTGCGGGTCACGCTTCCTCCACGACTCGAGCTCCCGATGGATTGACGAACGGTCCTCAACGGTGAGCGTCTCCGCCGAATCTACAATCAGGGCTTCTTCGCGCCAGTCCCACCTGGAGAGGAAGAACAGTGTTCGCAAAAAGCCGGTTGCGGGGGACGATGGCACTGTCCAGGGGTAAGGTTGAAGGAAGGCGTGAAGTACAAAGAGCTCGATGAGCTCCTCGCTGAAGTGGCCACTGAGCTTGTGGCTATTGAACCATTGCTTGACCAATCTGATTGAGTGTGAGAGCGGCTGCAATCTCGTGCAGAAGGTGGCTATGGTTTGATTATGCAGCGGAAGGGTCGTGTATAACCAGTGAAACTTGGCCAAAGCGTCCACAGACTCGTCTCGGACGTGATGGTCCAGCGTCTTGTTCGTGACCTGACGCTCCAGAAGAGTTTCCTCCAAGTCGCAGTGAATCCGAAGGCGAAACGCTGCGCCGTTGTCGTAGACAATGTCCAGGTAGGCCAACGACTCGATACCAATGTCCCTGTTCTCGCGACCAAGGTACGTAGTAACGTTTTCATGCGCTGCTTTCATGCGTCTGTCAAAGTCGAGAAGAAACTCGATTTTGGCTTCTTGAATCGCGGTCAAGTTCTCGGGCCACTTGCTCGAGGCCTCAAAATAGAGATTGACGTCCATGGGTTCAACAGATCCCTGGTGGAAGCCCAACATCGGAGGCTGGACGGAAGCATATCGAGCCAGCGGCGAGATGGGGGACAGTTGTCGGATCTGGAGAGGCAGCTCTTCGAGATTGCGAATGTCATGCTCGAGAGTCGTAAAGGCCCGCCTGGAGGCATCGAAAGCTTCTTTGTCGAGATGGGAGAGGCTAATGATTGAAGAAAGCCCAGGTTCGAACCTGGCAAATTCATCTTTCATAACTTTCAGATGGCGTTTGAGGACGTGACGAGCAATTTCCTCGCAAAGCAGAGATGGTAGTCTGCTCGTCCATTCAACACACTCAAGAATGCTCCCATCCTTGAACCTTCGCAATTCGGCTTTCTCACCCCAAAATTGGCGGAAGGCCGCAGCCTCCTTCGGCTCTTCTGCGGGAGGCCCGTATTCCATCTGTCGAGACATGTGGTTAGGGGCAAAGATGACGCCGACGAGTAATTGTGAAGCTTTTTCGGGCGGTGCACGGTTCAGCAGCCAAGGGCCTCGCGGCTGCTCCTGGATGTGAACAAGCTGAGCTCGATCCCCGTAGGCTCTCTTGAGAATCCTGTGCGCCTCCAAGCCAAACTTCCAAGCCGGGCTGCTCCGATCAGCCGTGTTCGAAAACTTGGCTGAAACGTCCGAGCTATGGATCTCAAAGATGGCATCGAAGATCTGGGGTGCCACGTCTGTTTTCACAATAAACATGTAATCAAACTTATCCGCGGCCTCGTCGGCGAGTAAATCAGCCGTCGACTTGGCATACAGCTGGAGCAGACTGGCCGAACACGGAGTCATCTTGAAGAGAATATTGAGCTCCCGGGTCGGGTCAAACATAACAGGACCCGACTCGCGAATGCCTTTCGGGTCCGTCACAGACGCGCCGAAAGCGAAAGATTTCTTGTTGAAATCCGTCGTTGAAAGAAACTGAATAGCAGCCTTGAAAAGCTCTGTGCTGCTCAGCGATGTTGACAAAGCAGGCTGACCGTGGCGTCCGCCCATCTGCAGTAGGAGTGCGACCATGGCAGCCCATTCAAAATGTCCAAAACCACCTCGAGAGATGGCCCCCCCGAAGCCGCGTTGCTGAAGCCATATCCTGCCGAGAATGCAGGCATCTGCAAATGCAGGGCATTCGGTATTTGCATGGGCGAGGACACGAAGGTACGGAATGAAAGTCCTCTCGGCATTCAGTGTCGAGTTATAGAAAGGCGTGGTTGCAGAGCTTGTCTTATGTTCGTCCCCATCCCCAGCTCGATTGCAGCTCGAGGTCGCCGTCAGCTTAGACCATGGGAAGAGGTCGTCGGGGGCACATGGGATAACCCGTATGCTGTATTCGACCTTCTGAGACCTCTTTGCGGGAGACTTTCCATTCACCTTGTCGTCGGTCGCCTGCGCTCGAAGGACGAGCACCGGGAGCAGAGGGTTCTCGTTCAGACACTCGAAGGCCACGTGCATGGAGTCGCCAAGCTCCTTGCGTACATGCGCGGCAATGTAGGCGATATAGTATGCTCGTCGATAGAAGTAGCGCATATTCGCGTAGTCCTTGTCTTGGAATAGCGACTTGGGCATCTGGACAACCATGTCTATGCCAAATGCCGGCTGCGTCTTGGCCATAGTCCTAGAGACATAGCTGCCAACGACATTGCACTGCGATGGCTTCTCGTAAGCAATCTTGTATGGGGCATCTTTGGCAGGCTTCGGGTCTGGGTAAGGGACGACGATTCGGTGTGCCTTTTCGAATTTGGAGGTGGCTTCGGCGATCTGGGACGGATTAGCGAAGGAGAGCAGACCCGCCTGACTTGTGCGAGAAACTCACGGGAAGGGGCTCGTGGGCTTGGATTGACTCGACGATTCCCTTGAGGTTATGCAACTGTCGGTCCGCGTGCTTGAGTGTCTTGCCGTAGTCCAGCTTCGCCTCCTTCAGCAGCTCGTCCGTCTGGAGGACAAATGTACTCGCGGTCGAGACCTGCGCAGAGCTCCGCGATTCGAAGTCGATGAGACCCTTGTGTCGCAAGCCAGAGCCTGCATGCTCAATCTTGCGGCGTTTCGAGTTCGATTCCATGGTGTTGGCCGGCTTGGGCTTCGCGATAGGACAAGCTCAAGCTGGATCAACGTCTTGCGATTTGAACTCGTCGTCGGGAACCGCGATTTTGGGAATTTTTTTGGTCCGTACTGTTGGATTTACGGGGCGATAAGCTGATAAGGCACTGCGATGGCGGGCTAGGCAGCTCATTCGAGCACCGACCCCAGCTCTCACCTAAAAAGCGGCAAAGAATTCAATTTATTTAGTACGTTCTCATAATTCGCTACTACTTGCCCCCGTCTGGCTTTTAGCTTCCTGCAGGCTCACAGTCCCTGAATTTGGGCAGCAATGCTGCCCGGATGAAGCGTAAGCTGCACATCACGTCCGCCCGAAATACCTGACTACCTACCTTCCATTGCCATACTACCCTGCGGCTTCCCTGCTGGCTCTTATTCACGTATTTGACTTTTAAAGCACGCTGCGCGTTTTGCGTTTCCGGCCGCAGCCAAAGCCAGGGTATTTTTAGAGTTCCGGTCAGATCAGACGTAGTAAGTTGAATTATGTCTTCGTCCCGTCGTTGTGGTGGCTTTCGTTGCAACCTTGGCGTAGCGGACGGTTAATGGCTCTTCCGCCATGAGACCCCAGGTTTGCGAAAACTAAGCCGGTGGTGGCTTTTACGCATGGGTGTCCCATCGCAGTTGGTAAGCAGAGTCTCAGCACAATGATATAGGTTGAGACAGACGGCCTTCAATCACATTGCCTTGAGCACATCGGGGGCTCAGGCTACAAGCCATCCTCACCTCTGCGTTACCCTGGATCAGCCAGAAAGTAGAATGGGTTTAGATCTTCTGAAGTGCTCTGCTTAGGTTACAAGAAGTCGGAAATAGGGAGAAGGGATTCGTCATTTGTCAGGGCAGTGACATATGATGCCTGGTATCGAGTCGGCAGCCATCTTCTCCCACCCGGGAGCCGGTTTACCCATTGGACGCGGCGACGCGCACCCAGAGCGACGAGCCCGGATGAAGCCATGCCCAGGCCGGCTTAGCGGCAGACAGGGAACTCAAGTTGGCGGCAATTGACGGTTGGGGACCTCGAGGAACCGGGGAGCTGCAACGCCGTCGCTGTAACGCTCGGACTTCGCCGCACGTTCCGACCCCCCCAAGCCAGCGGAAATGGCCCGCCGTAGCTAGCTAGGGTGCTGGCTTAGCCGACAGCTGCACCCGAAAGGCGGAGGAGGGGCCGCTATCCGTTCGGCCACCCGCGGTTCTGGCACTTCATAAAGCCGCCCTGCCAAACATCCTCGCGCGCGGGAGGCAGCTCCCGAACTGCTCGACTTCTGCTTCTCATCGTAGTGTCGTGCCATACCCTGTCTGTCTGTCTGTCTGTGTTTCTGGATAGGTTGCGGGATCCATCACCGGCTTGCTCTGCCGCTAGAAGCTGATTAATTGGATTTCTCGACATCCGCCACTCCGTCACAATGCCTTCCGCGGCTCTCCGCATGCGCACCCTCAGGGCAATCGCTCGTCATGGCACTCACGTCAGTTTTGCACATGTGCGCGAGAAGCACCCGCCCTGCTAACACCAGCTCGCAGCCCACATCCGTCTTCTCCAGGTCCTTCTCGGCCTCGATCCGCCGGGGGTCCATCAACAAGGTGTTCCCCTCTGCCGCCGAGGCCATCAAGGACATGAAGCCCAATTCGACTTTGCTGTGCGGCGGGTTCGGCCTCTGCGGTGTCCCCGACACCCTCATCGACGAGGTACTCGAGAGACCCGACATCAAGGGCCTTACCGCCGTCTCCAACAACGCCGGAACCGACAACTCGGGTCTCGGCAAGCTGCTCAAGACCAAGCAGGTCAAGAAGATGGTTGCCAGTTACATTGGAGAGAACAAGACGTTCGAGACCATGTATCTGACTGGCGAGGTCGAACTCGAACTGACGCCGCAGGGCACCCTCGCCGAGCGCTGCGCTGCCGGCGGCAAGGGCATTCCCGCCTTCTACACGCCCGCAGCCTACGGCACTGTTGTCCAAACCGGCGACTTGCCGCTCAAGAACAATCCCGATGGCACCGCGGCCGAGTACTCGTACCCAAAAGACGTCAAGGTGTTCAATGGCAAATCTTACCTGCTCGAGCACAGCATCGCTGGCGACTATGCGTTTGTCAAGGCCTACAAGGCCGACAAGCTCGGCAACTGTCAATTTCGCTTGGCTGCCCACAACTTCAACGGCGCCATGGGACGCAACGCCAAGATGACCATTGTCGAGGCCGAGCACATTGTCGAGCCCGGCGAGATTCCGCCCGAGGCCGTCCACCTGCCCGGCATCTACGTCAAGCGTGTGATCCAGAGCACCAGCGAGAAGCAGATTGAGAAGTTTACCTGGGCCAAGGACGAGAACGATGCCGAAGCCAAGGCGGCGCTCGGGACCGGCGACACGGCTGCCAAGCGTGAGCGTATCGTCAGGCGAGCAGCCAAGGAGTTCAAGAACGGCATGTACGCCAACTTGGGCATTGGCATGCCCATGCTCGCCCCCGGCTTCGTCGGCCCCGAAGTCGAGGTCCAGCTGCAGTCGGAGAACGGCATCCTCGGCCTGGGCCCGTACCCAAAGAAGGGCAGTGAGGACGCCGATCTCATCAACGCCGGCAAGGAGACGGTAACACTTAACCCCGGCGCTGCTGTCTTTGGCAGCGAGGAGAGCTTCGGCATGATCCGCAGCGGTCGAATCAACCTCACCATCCTTGGCGCCATGCAGGTCAGCGGTACGGGCGACCTGGCCAACTGGATGTTGCCCGGTAAGGTCAAGGGTTTCGGCGGCGCCATGGACCTCGTGAGCAACCCGTCGGCGACCAAGGTCGTCGTGACGATGGAGCATACAGACAAGAAGGGCAACCCAAAGATTGTCAAGCAGTGCGCGTTCCCGCTGACTGGGCGCGCATGCGTGTCGCGCATCATCACGGAGCTGGTGTGTTGACCCGTCTTTTCTTTTCTTGCCCACTAGGACATTTGACTGACTGACGACTACAGGGCGTTTTCGACGTCGACTTTGCTCACGGACTGACGCTCATTGAGATCGCCGACGGCGTCACGGTGGATGAGATCAAGAGCAAGACGGAGGCGCCTTTCACGGTTGCCAAGGACCTGAAGGCCATGCTGTAATATGAATGATACCTGCGAGAGGGACGATGAGGGAAGTCGTCGGCGATGCAACGGAGCATGACAGTGTCATATGTGGTCATACACGAGCTGGCGGTGGGAGTGCTGTTGGCGGCTGGACCATGTCGCAGTAAGGTAAGCAACTAAGCATTACGGAGGCGTTCTTGAGACGGCGCAAGGCGTAGCCAACTTCCCCATTTTAGGCGAGGGTGAGAATGAAAAATAATTGCCCGAAACCACCTGTTTTAATCAAAAGTTCATGTCTAAGCGAGGGACTGATTCTAAAAGCTCAAGCTGTTGGACAGAGTGATGATGCGATGTCGGTCTTGGGTGAGATTCGATGCGCTATGGCGCTGACAGCGGCTCATGCCTCCTGGCGCCATGCACCTTGTTAAGTTTCAGTCCGCTGACTCTTAACTTAATCCCCCAACCCGCTCTCGTCACCTTGACCTTGCGCCCCCCACGTCGCGCCCGACTTGTGCGGGCTTGAGATGGCTTCTGAGACGCTGCTGCATTCTCGCTAAAGCCTCGCCCCTGCCGCAATGTTCGACCAGTCGAGTGGGCAAGTCTTCAGAGAATGGACTCTGCCTCGCCACTCCCTGTCCCTCCAGGGCTCTGGGCTCGACTGGGCTCGCCGCCGCCCGTACCCGCTATTTACGCCTCGTGGCTCGCGAGGCCCTCGCTCGCTGGTGGATATGACGATCACTATCATCGCCAACAACATTGGCGATGTCGCAGAGGAGTATTTCGACGCCATTCCGAAGCGTCTCCAATGGCGCATCTGGCGCTTCTTGGAAGCGAGGTTCGTTGCCACATCACGCCCGCTCAAAGTCTGATCAGCCCTACAGCGCCGGCTCATTTCACTTCCTTTCTTTGGCTGACAAGAATGGTGGCAGGGGAGTGTGCCTCCATGCGTGGAAGGTATTTTCGAATCTGCTGCTGCGGGAGGATGACGAGAAGACGCTCGGACTGTACCGCTTCAGACAGCACATTTGTCGCCCGACAGATGACTTGAAGCGCTACACGCAGCCCATGACGTCTCTGACAACCGACTTCATCACCCATCTGGTCATCAGCGGCGGTTGCAATTTCACCACCAACGAGATGCTGTGCCTGGCCGAAGTCAAAAACCTCGGCGTGCTCGAGCTCCTGCAGCCGGCCGATGAGGTCTGTGCCGTCTTTCCGCAAGTAAATGATCGCCTTATACGCGGCTGGACGGAGATGGAGAACCCATTCCCACTACTGCGGATCCTGCGAATATGGGGTGACCAAGTCACCACACAGGAGTCTCTTCGCTGGGTGTCCTACTTTCCATCTCTGGCACTGTACGATGTCTTGGGCTCCAGGGAAGAGTGGCAACGTCCACTCACCCATGCAGTGGATGGAGGTTGGGAACTGGCCGATCACGTGCAAGGCCTGGAAGACTCCCTCATGCGGTACCTGATGCTATTCGCGCCACTCGAGGAAGCGCGCCACACCAGACTCCGGGAGTTGACAAGGAGCGTCGATTCGGACCTGGCGTCTTTGTGCAGCGACTCCCGGTGTGCTGTGAAGTTTGTCGCAGACCGCGAGGCACCACCCCTTTTGGCTTACCTGACAGACGCTGCCAAGGTCAATATGCCTGTGTGGGACCCTGACGCCGCCTCCAGAGAAGCTAGATCTTGTCACGGTGCGGCGTTCGAGCCGTGGGCCTTTTGGCTTTACTCATTTATTGGTCAGCTCAGTCATGACGGGGACTTGAAAAGCCACGGCATCCAAAAGGACACCCAGGCTGTCATTGGCCCCTTTGTGCTGCCCTCCAAGCCTCTGGCGTGCCTGTTCCTGGGACACAGCGGTCGAGGAGGCATTGCGCCCAAGCCTTCGTATGTGAGCCGCGGACTCTTTTCAACCAGTCGATATACATTCACGAGACCTGGTGTCGTTTGCGGTCAGCGAGGAGCCGTCCCGCCACCGACAAACAAGACAATAACGAATAGTGCTCCCGCAGAGAGAGCTGAGCCGCGTCCCCGGAGAAACAAGAGGCAGCGGTTGGATGACGTGCTGCAATCGCTTTCGAGATGATGGAGCCGGACGCCTTACAAGGCAATGGTCAACAGCCTGTTAACATGTGAGCTAGGTTCTTGAGCCGGAACCTTAATTCGTTAGTGCGAGCTGGGCTTGCTATGCACAAGTTCTATCCGAGTACGCGGGACTGGCAACGCTTGTTAAAGGTTTCGAGGCGCTTCAAGCTTCTGTTGGGCCGATTTCGCAACGGCTTGTGAAATCACTCTCGCTCATTCTTCTTCTATAAAGGGCCTGGGCCCCCCAAAGTGTCTGGGTCTGTTGTTGTCACTCATGCATACAGTCTCGTTGCCTCAGTCTCATTACCTTGCACCTTTTCTGACGAAATACTTCCCAATCCTTCCCTTCATTTACAAGAAACACGGTCTTAGACCAACGCATCAATGGCCCATCAAAACAGAAGCCCGGCTCCTGTGCAGCCACAAGAACATCCAGGACGCAGTCCCGTGGGAAAGCTCCCCAATCACCATCACCTGGGCGTACCATTGGAAGAGCCTCCATCGTACGAGGTCGCCACAACACTGACTTGGGATGCCTTACCACCTTACGATTATGAAGTTTCGCCACCTGAGTACTCCCTCACCGAGTACTTCTGGAGCCCTTATCATCCAATCACCCAATCTCCGGATGAGCCTGCTGGAGCAGCTTTCCGAGAGATTTCTGGGCACTCTTTCGAGAACAGGCTGCTGGGATCCGGCACGCAAGGAGGGACATTGTTGGACTTTTTCGCAGAAGAAATGGAGAGAGCGGGACTGCCGTTCTACCCACGACTAGATGCGAACGGGTTGCCAGAACCACGGAATTGGCGGCGGCGTTCATTTTGGCGCTCATATGACGCGCAAAGCCCTTGCGCATCGTCAACAAGCAGGGCACCAGGCGCTTTACCACGTACATCTGCCCAGGACCCCCCTTGGTGAGACAGAAATCGAAGAGCCCCAGGCAAGCCAGAGGCGTAATGCCGGGAAGCCGACCCGTGAGCATTGTCGAACACTACGGGAGCGGTGCATGCACCAAGGACACTGGCACGACTGGCTGTGCCTGAGATTTGGCGTTTAGCGGGTTTGGAATTTCTACATTTTGGCAACAGACGCGACATGGGCGCGACGCGGTATGAATTGATGGCTTTTTTGCATGGCAAAGGCGTTCGATGAGGAGTTTGGTGTGTTGGGATTCAGCGGAGGCGTATCAAAACCATGGGCTGGGACGATACCACGGAGTGGTTACTTGGATAGCGAAGCGCAACAACTGCATCGATTTGCCGTCCCTGTAAACTTGAATACACTGGCAGCAACACAGGGCGCCCGTGCACTTTGATGATGTGTGGTACCTGACTAACGTGCAATTTGGTGATACAGGTATGTGGCCGGACAGGCAACACCCATACGCCGTGTTCAGCGTCAATATGGATGCACAGAAGGATGCATATGCTGCTCCGTACAAGGTAGTCAAGTCTACGTGTGCTTCGTGACGACGTCGCGCGGACGCAGTCAAATGCGAGGCCGCGGAGTCTGCGTGTGCAGAGCTGCATATCCACCCTCAATCATCGCCTCGACCATCGGGAAGAAGGCATGTACCGCCGGACAAAATTTTTATCTGGACCACGGGCACCGAGGTGCAGGCAGCACAGATGGTAAGATCGACGGAGAGGTCTCTTCTCTCCTCCAGTTTCCCCTCCGGTAGCATCCATTGAAGCGTAGAAGCCAGAGTGAATTTGAAGGATTGTTTTTCTAGTAGGTTTCATGAAGAAGAAGAGAAGAAAAGGCAAAGCGAAATCTGCGGCGACGGGAATTAAGTAAGTGGGTGGGTGGGCTGGGCCGGAAGAATGATGTGCCTGCAGCCGCGACCAGACGAGTGGGCAGGGCCGGGCTGGGCCGTTCATTGCCTTACTCCCAAGTTACCATCAGCGCTGTCCTTACTGGCTAACAGGGCCTGCCGCTGTGGGCGGCTGCTCCCGCTGTAATTGCGGCCTGAGCGCTATCAGCCAGGCAAATCCTTGTGTGTCGGGAGGCTCGTCAACTTCCTGGCGACGTCTTTACCCCCGATCCGATATAAATGGCGCAATTGGCGTGCGCCGACAATGACCTCTGGGGCGGTGAAATGGACAATCACAGGCGCTCCAAGGGTCCCCGCCTCTGCCGGATGAAGCAGCCAAACAGGGTCCCTGAAATGCCACCTCATGCACCGAACCGTGTTGGTCGTGTGAGCGTCTCCTCCTGGAGCCTGACTCACATACTCTGCCTCTTTTTCGCCCTGAGTCATTGCGAGGATCTTTTGCATCGTTATCAACTCTTTGCATCTGAATATACAGTACTCGTAAGCTTCTCGAGTCTAATTAAGGTACATATTAAAACGTGGAACAAGCCTTGTTCGCAAGGGACTCATCCATCCTTCCAGCGCTCAGAGACTGCTACCCCGCTACCCCGCCTCAGCACTGCCAAACATTTCCAGTCTCATCCGTCTTCTTCCCCAACTTGCCACCGGACCCTTACGCTTCTACATTGAACACCAGCAATCGTGGTTGCGATTTAACATTTTACTGCGCTATCCCGCATCTCTCGCACATCTTTTTGCAACTACAACATGGCTCCCGGAGGCCCCGCCGCAACTGGAGGAAGAGGTCGTGGTGGCAAGTTTAACAAGCCCACGCGAGGAGGTGAGTTTGGCGTCCCTCTTGGCGACTGCTGGCGACTGACCATGACTCCCATCTACTAGGAGGCAAGCACTACTCGCGAGGCCTGCAACCAGTCGATGCCGAGGGCAATCAGATAAGCATGTGGAGCGCCGACAAGAAGGACCAGTCCGACGACGAAGAGGAGTCGTCCCCTGAGGAAGAGTCCTCCTCCGAGGAGGAAAACGAGGGCGCCGGCGCGTCCAATGCCGCTGCCGAGGCCAACCGCGAAGCCCGCAAGGCCCTGAAGAAGTCTCGCAGGGATGCCGCCATCGCCAAGCAAAATAGTCGCACCGTCGAGGTCGGCGACCTGCCCTCGAGCGACGAGGACAGCGACGAGGACGAGGACATGCCTGCCAACCCGAACCACTCCAAGGCGGCTCGCACCATGGCCCGTGGTGCAGACAAAAACGTCGAGGAAATTACGGACGGCGTCAAGAACATCCAGGCACCGGCCAGTCGTCGCGAGAGGGAGGCGGTCGAGGCGGCCGCCGCCAAGGAGAGGTACATGAGGCTGCAGGCGCAGGGCAAGACGGACGAGGCCAAGGCCGACCTCGCGAGACTCAAGTTGATTCGCGAGCAGCGCGCGGCAGATACTGCACGGAGACAGGTAAGGACTAAACAAGGTCCCCGAAGTCGTCAAAAGGTCCATTGTTGCTAACGAGACGTCTCAGGCCGAGAAGGAAGAGAAGGAAGAGCAAGAGAAGGCGCGTAGGATCGAGATCGAAGCCAAGGAGGCCAAGAAGCGTGAAGCAGCTGCTGGCCCCAAGAAGGGGAGCAAGAAGAAGTAGAGTTGTGGCCTTGGTCACCATCTTCGACCGTGGCACGGCAGTGCTTGTATCTTGTTGGCTGCCTGGCACAAGTGTGAGATTTGTTATTGCACATACGCCTCGATATATTCCCCTGGACAGTCACGGAAGTCGTAATGCCAAAGCCTGCTATTACTGGGGCAAAGATGGCATTGCATCTGCAATTTTGATATATTGGCATCAGCACTATGACACTGAGCGCGTCTTGTCGACGTGACCTTGAAATCTGCAGAAGCCCAGCCTCCACTGTTCATGGGATACCCCACCTTGCGGCGAGCTTTAGGCAACGCACGGCACCGAAAAGCGAACCCGCGAATACAAGACAAGAAGTATTACAGTGACTCACCCCATGATATCATCCATATTCAATCATATTCAATTAATCCAAAATGCAACTCAGTTGTCCAAGCAGGTACCTTATGTATGCCAAGCTGTTGGTGGTTGGTGGCCCGCAAGTCACTGAAGAGAACCCCCCACATTTTGTCATCGTAGGCCTGGGCCTAGAAAGAAGCCAGGGTGCGGCAGGAAAAAACGAAAAAAATGCAGCCGCGCCAACAAATCGCCGACCGCCTTTATCACCACCATCGTTTTCTGCCAGCCACAAGTTCTCGCCGCCCAGCTGCCTGACCGCCGAATACCATTCTCATCGCTTGGAGCAGCCATAAGTCAACCGTCGTGCCCATACGCAGGCCGCAGCTGAACCAGCCATGGCCGAGTCCTCATTGCAGGTTCGTTCATTCACTGCACTCGTGCCCCGCGGAAGTCCCTAGCCGCTGGGCTGGAGCTCCATGAACCCAGAGTCTGACTGTGCGCGATAGGATCGCCTGCGCGATCATGCCAAGGCCTTCAACGGTCTCTTGAGCTTGATCCCAGCCAAATCATACTACGGCGAAGACACCAGCGTACGTGCTCTGGGCCCTTTCGCTGCATATTCCCTCCCAGACAACATCGCAGCCACCTGCCAGCCCACGAATATATGGTCGATTCGCAGCCCGGCCTATCCTCCCCAAGCTAGGCGAGCCTGATACTAACTATCTACGCCAACAGGACCAATGGCAAAGGAAAAAGCAGACCAAGGAGGAGGCCGCCGCCGCCCGCAGAGGCAAACTTGATCCCGATAGCGAGCTCAACCGCAATGCTAAGGAAGTCATGGAGGAGCGAGCTAGGAACAAGCGCAAGCTGCGAGAGCTGGAGATGGAAGGGGAGGGCGACGATGGCTCCAACGCCGACGTGTCTTTCGAGGCCATCGACGGCGTCGAAGCCGAGCAGCCTGGCCAGGGTATGAAGAAGAAGACCGCCGAGAGCAACAAGATACAGAAACTTGACGATGGCGTGGAACAACCGCTGAAGTTGTCCAAGAAAGAGGAGAAGAAGGCCGCCAAAAGAGAGAGGAAGGCCGAAAAGAAGGCCGAACAGAAGGCAAAAAAAGCAGACAACCCACCGACGCCGGTAAAGGCCAGCACCATTAACGGCCCAGAGTCCGGCAACACACCGGCCAGCAGCACACCGGCCAGCAGCAAGAAGCAAAAAGCAAAGAAGGCCAAGGCGGACGCGGCTTCCTCAAAGGCCAAGCCAGAGGCACACCAAGTGGACGAGGTAGAGGCCAACGATGGCGAGGAAGACACGACGGCGAATGTGCTGGCACTGTCACTCGACGTCTCTGGCCTTGAGAAGGACGAAGAGCACTCGTCCACTCCCGAATCAGACCCTCATTCGCCCACATTCGACACAAGCGAGGCCGCGGTGCCATCCGGAGAACCTGCCAGCACCACAACGTCCATCTCATCCACCGTTCCTCCTTCCGAGAAGCCGAAGCATATTAAAATCCCTGCCGACAGCGCCGCGCTGCGAGCCCGTCTTGCCGCCAAGATCGAAGCGCTGCGCGCGGCCAGAAAAGCTGATGGCCCTGATGGAAAGCCCATCCGCACTCGACAGGAGCTCATCGAGGCGAGGAGAGCCAAAGAGGCACAGCGCAAGGCTCACAAGAAGGAAATCTGGAAGCAAGCCAAACTGGAAGAAGACAGGAAACGCGAGGAGGCACTGGCTTCCAACTCGCCTGGTGTTATGAGCCCTGCCGTGGAACTGGACGAGGCTACCGGCAACTTCTCGTTTGGCCGGGTGGCCTTTGGAGACGGCTCGCAGATGTCGCACGACCTCAGCTACTTCGTAAACCAGGGCAAGAGGAAGGGCCCGTCCGATCCGAAGACGGCTCTGCTGAAGGTGCAGAACCAGAAGAAGCGTCTCGAGGAGCTCGACGCAGAGAAGCGTGCCGACATTGCAGAGAAAGAATCCTGGCTGACGGCCCGCCGCCGCGTCGAGGGTGAGAAGATTCGCGATGACGAAGCTATCCTGAAGAGGGCTGTCAAGCGTAAGGAGACGGCTAAGAAAAAGAGCGAAAAGGCCTGGAAGGAGCGCAGCAGAGGCGTGCATGAGGCGCAAAAGGAGCGACAGAAGAAGCGCGAGGAAAACCTCAAGAAGCGCAGGGACGATAAGCTACTTGGCAAGGCGGGCAAGAAGAAGGGTGCGAAGAAGGGCGGTGCGAAAAAGAAGGGCGGTCGACCGGGCTTTGAGGGCAGCCTCGGGGTCGGCGGCCGCAAGAAGTAGCGACGCGAGTCGTGTCGAGTCGTTCTTTCATTTTCCTTTCAAACTGTTGCTCTCTAAGGGGGCCATGGATTTTGCATCTCGCCTAAAGGGGCGATTTTGGCGCTGGCGTTTGGGGGAGCGGCAGCCAAGTAGGGCGTTATTTCTCAGGGGATGGAGGCCCTGTACTGTACACAAGGTACATAGCTAAGGTAAGGTAGAGAGATTATGGACACCAATCCGTGAAGCTAGCGTTCCCCGGTGTTGACATGGTGTGTTGCGTACCAGGGATCTTCAATTTTTGCAAGGCCCTGCACCCGACTTCACGTTGCTTATGCACATGACACATATATCACGAGTTGCTCTGAAGAGAGACTTTACCGTAGAAACATAAAAACAAAGAAATGGAAAAGTCATTCCGATGGGCGGCCAGCAGTGCCCTTTGCTTACGTTACTCTCGTTACAAATTAGCAACGTACAATTGTCCCGGCTCCCCTCCCAGAAGACAGCTTTTTTTTGGCCCGCATCCCACATCTTTCCTTTTTCAACACACACGGCGCGGGGAGACGGGAAGGAATAGGGTGGCAGAGGGGACAAAAATGATGCGAAAAAAAGCAGTAAAGATTTGTCAGGAAAGGGAAGATGGGGAGCAGAAACGAGTGCTGGGTTCTGCCCTCCATGGCTATGGCCCTTCCAAGGTGACCCTCGATTCTCGGTGTATAGAGATAAGCAATATGATGTGCAGCTAAGTCAGAACAAGCACTCGCTGCCTTGATCGCAAGTCGCACATGTCCGCCTGTCTTCTTCGTCTCCGCATGGCGAATTAGGTTGTGTGTCAAAGCGGTGAGAGAGTACGGAGGAGGAAGTAAGTGACTGAGAAATCGGGAGATGGCTCGGGTACTGAAAGGTTTTTGTCGAATCGATATGTTGGACCATACAGCCGATTATTTTAGACGAGCAGATTGTGGTATTGACGCTCGTTTGAACCAGGGCGCGTTCGAATTATAGCAGGGAGTCGAGGCGAGTGAAGACGCTCAGGCAGGCTGCCACGACCTCGAGCTGCAACTCCTTCTCCTTGGATTTGCTAATCTCCTACGCACGCCGTCAGAATCACCTATAGCGAAGGACTGCCCGTCTGGACGCCCAAGACTGTTAGCTTACCTCTGCAATGACCTGAGGGAGGTTGGCTCCAATGCCGTTGCCCGTGGCCTTCCTGCCAAACGGCCACTGGCTGTAGTCGGCCAGTAGCTCGTCCGTCTGAGCAAAGGCACGTTCCCTGGCCTCGTGGCCAAGCGTTGACAGAGCATTCTCGAGGACGTTGGCGGCGTAGGCAGCGCAGACCATGGACACGGTTCGCAGGTAGCGGAATTCGAGCGACTCGGGCAGGAACTGGCTGCTGTTGAGAACAACGGTTCGCTGAGTCAGGACGTTGCGCACGCGGCGGCGAATTTCTTCCTTGGCGCCGCCATCGGCTACGGGATGGGTGGCCATGTCGAAGAGGAGGAAGTTTCGCTTCTCGGTTCGGAGGATGCCCTTGTCGACAAGACCCTTTGCAAGGCGCTCACGAACTTGCTTGAGCTGATAGCCTATCTTCATCAAATTCCAGGTCTCGCCTAGGCAGGATGTTGCGTTAGCCTTTGGCGAGGACGAGTTGCGCGGGGCACTCACCGCTCATCAGGTCGATCCAGGAGCTGACGCTCATCTTCTCGCTCTGCTTCATCATCTTCAGGGCCTCGTCGAGGAGGACCTCGCCGGTGAGGGTGTCGTCTATGACTTCGATATTGCGGTCTGCAGGGGGAAAGCGCCGCCGGGCGGGGTCCTTTTCCATGCTGATGCGGCCGCGAAAGGCCAGCTCGAGGACGATGCAGCCGCGCAGGGCGTACGAGATGTTGTCGTTCCAGAAGGAGAGATAGCCCTGTTATGCGTTGCTTGTTTAGCCACGAGGTGCTTGCACGATGATGCCTAGGGCCAATGGCCACGCTGGATACAAAGTGTCCGAGGCGGATTGACGTTTGTCAAGAGCGCGTACCTGCTTGTCCTTGAGACCGAGGAGCAGCACCTCCTCCATCATGGTCAGCTTAGGCTGTTTGCTCCGCTCAGCACTCTCGCTAATGTCTCTGGGGTCGAAGGCGATCTTGTGGCCGTTCTCGCTGTTCTCGTAGCTCGTCTCAGGGGCGCTGTCCCTGACGTTGCTTGCTGAATTGCTCCTCGATGCGGCGTTGCTGCTCTCGCCATCGGCAACGGCCAGGCCGCCAGCACCGGCGCCGCGTCGCCGTGTCAGCCCCGACGAGGACATGGTGACGCTTCAGAGACGTATGATGGGGTTGGTGGATGTGTGGGCGGCGCCAAGTTGAGTGCGCCGCTCGTCGCAACGTCGGCACAGGTTTCGCGTGTCGAGGGGCCTGGTGGGTTCGCAGGTGGGAGGCCCAAGACAACGAGGGGAAGTAGCAGGGCAAATGAAGGCCGAGTCAACGGGGCGCGAGTCGACCACGGGCGTCGGCGGACGGCAGGGGGGCGGCAAAGTCGAGTCGAGTCGAGTCGAGTCGAGGGCTGTCGTCGTGGGAGGATAACGGATGGTTGGATGGCTGCCCGTAGATGGAAGAGGTGTTGTTCACGTAAATTCGCCGCAGGTCCACTTGGCCCTGACGGGGAGAGATTGAGTCGGGTCGGCTCCGTCCTACTAGTGAGTTGTTGGGTGCGCGGGTGGGCACCGTGGCAATCAATCAGTCAATCAATGGCGACCGGGGTCGGCCTGTCCGTCGAGTTTGCTGCCAACCCGTGCCGCGGCCTCGGTGCACAGGCTGCACTGCGATGCGTGATGCTTGCGATGAAGAAGCGTCGGGTCTTTGCATGGATCTGGGACTGGAAACAGGGTGCTCGAGGTGTTGGCGACTCACTGTACCGTATGTACAGGCCTCATCCAGTGCGAGGTCACCAGGCACCGACACAGACACAGAGTCTGCAAATACGGGCTCGTGTTCAAGACCTTGGCTGACAGCCTCCACTAACAGGGCGAGGATAAGGCAAAGTACCTAGCTTGAGCATTCCTCCATGACGCATGCTTCCCATTGCATGCAACTCCAAGGCGTCGAGGCGCCACGGCGAGCTGGTCGCGTGGCCTCCCGAGGCGCTGCATCCCAACTGGCCCACGCGTCGGAGCGTGCAGCAATCTCCCGGCTTACTGTAGAAGTACCTCAAGCAAGGTCCAGGTAGGTACTGCGGCGCCGTGCCTTGCCCAATAAGCCAGGGGCCAGGCAACAACAGATCCAGCGACTCGGATTCCAGTCCATCATCCTCTGGCGGGCCAAGGCACCTTGGGCGCATGACTAAGCATCCGTAGCCCAATTCGACGACAGTGAACCATCGCGTCCAGCAACATGCGCAGGTTCGTCCCGTATGCTCCAATACGACGCTGAACCTGCATTGCAGATGCAAATTGAGCTCAAAACTGGACTGCGGGACCGATTCTGCAAGGCAACTGGGCCCTTTGTCGCAAGTGGCGGTCCTGGCTGGGGCTCACCATCCGCAGACAAGCCTCTGTCTCTTTAACGACGACTTCAATCAGCCGCTGTTATGCTTCTTAGAGCCCCATACACGGCATGGGTCCTCATGTAACTGCTCTACTCTTGCCTGGGTAATCATATGGACGAGAAAGGCGTGCCATTGCTGTGTGGTCGCTGCGCGCCTGCAGCGTAATTTTTTTAACATGTCGACTTTCACTGTTTCTCCAAATCGCGTGCTCTGTAGACGTCAATTCGACGACTATGTTTGTCTTCGCTTTCACTCGTGAACCGCCTGTCTATTCTGTACCCTGTCTATTTGTTTCCTCTTCGTTCTCGCTTCGGCCTGCGCCTTAGCTTGGAAGAAGCAGTGCGAGTCGACCGTGGACTTCATTTACACTGCCACAACGTAGTGGCAATGCTCTAGCCTACGGGCCAACCGCCTCCTTCCACAGCTCGTCAAAGTTGATATTCTCTGCCTCAAACATGTCGCGAATCCTCTTTGCCGCCGCCTCTTGTTTTTCGGGGCCGAATCCGCCTGGCTGCCCGGCCTCAAACTGCACAATCTCAATCCAGCGGTAAAACAAATCATCCTTGCCCATGGCTGTGAGCGCGTCCCTGAAAGCAAAGACCTGGCGCCTCTTATTGTCCTCGTCTGCCCGGGTGCCGGCCTTGATGTCGTAGCACATCCACCCGTGGTCCTTGTGATGTATCAGAAACACCGTCTTAAAGGCCTCGAGGGCAATCGTCTTTTCGTCTACCAAGGCGTGGGCGTAGACCATGGCCTCCCAATCCAAGTCCCACTGCCCGTTCATGAGCAAGTAGCCCGTCTTCTGCTCCTGAAGCAGCGGAGATGTTGCCTGCTGGACATAGGCCGTCAGAATCTTGCGCGAGTTCGCATCCTTGAAAATGTCGCCGAGGACGCGGTCCCAGTCGCGGCTCCGGCGGACATAGATCTCCTTGTCTTGGAAGCCGACCTTGCGACGCCAAAACATGGGATTCCCGTGGCGCTGACCCGCAGTAAACTCAACTGGCCACGGCCAGACGAAGACGAAGAGCACAAAGTCAATGAACATGGTGACGCCGCGCTTTGCAATCTCCCACGCAAGCTCGGCCCAAGTTGCCTGCGACGGCGCAAAGGTTGCCTCGCTGGTATACCCGAATGCCGAAACGACGAGCTGCCAGTACCAGGGCAGGATCCAGTACATGCGCAAGAGGAAGAGGAGCGAGACGCCGACGTTCATGGCAACTGGGACGAGGAAGATCTTGCGCTTAAAGGATGCAGGCTTGGTGTCGACGTGGGTGATGTAGACATGCTTCTCGGAGAGCCCACTGATGAAGGACTGGAGTACCTCCGGAGGGCTCTTGAATGGAGGAGGGGGCGATCCGTTCAAGCCGGACGAGCTGGCCTGCTTCGATTTGGCGGGCCTCTTTACAGGAGCCATGATGGATGTTTGCTGGTTGAGGCCAGACGGATGAGATCAGAGGCGGCTGAGGTAAAGCCTGTTGCGTGAAAACAGCGAGCTTCCCGGCAGTGGTCAAACGCGAAGCTGGCGAAGCTAGGTATGTGGATACAGACAAAATAGAAGCTGCGAGCGCTGGACTACCTACAACACGCTGGACGTCCCAGAGACGCGGACGCAGCGCATTATGAAGTACAGAATGAGTACTTATACGTCATACTTGATCGCAGCATCTTCCCTGTTGATTAAGAAAAAAACATCATAAAATTCCTCGAGTCGGTGCATGAACCGCACTTCTGTACCTCTCTTCCCTTGTCGTCCAGCATGGGATGGCTGGTGGTTGTTAATTGTGTCCCCCTGAACCCCTGCGCGGCGAGGGTGGTGGCGGGCAATCGCTGCGCCGAAGCTCCCTAAATTCTTGGTCTCCACCGTCTCCCAAGGTGGCAGCGGCTCATCGGAGAAAAGTTCCACAGCTTTCATCCAGACTACTGCGCAACTTGGCACGAGCGGGCGTTTTGCAGAAGCCCGTGTCGAATGCGTCTTGCTTCAGGCTTGTCTGGCATATTTCGCGGCAATGTTGAAGGCTCGCTTATGGAAGGTACGTCTATTTTGCTTATTCCACAGCATTCGATCGCTAACAGCACCAACTCTTTAGGGTCGTGGCCATCCATTCGTATGCGCGTCATGCCGACAGAAGCTTTCTACGTCGGTCCGACCCTCGAGCTGCGCCGGGCCGCTGGATCTCTCAAGAACGCTGCAGCAAGCGAGGTTTGCTATACTGCAGCCACGGAGTGTGCGGCACCTCTCGATAAGTGCGCCGCTGCATAACTCGGCGGAAAACGGCAATGCGCCGAGACCTGGAGGGTTTCCTGGGGGCTTTGCAGGCAATGCAAGCGGCTCTTGGGGTTCGTTCGCATCCGGTGCCAGCCGACCAGCGCAAGCCGCTGATGGTCTTCTGCCTCACGAGCGGGAGGCGCGTCAACGTGCCACCGCCAATCCATCACCAGCAAAGGAGACGCCGACTTCCAAAACCCCCCAATCATCGAACAGAGGCTCGCGGGAGGGCCAGCCGAGCAGGGACGGCAAACGCGGCCTCAACGAGGCGCAAGCAAAGAAGTCGAGACGTGTCCTTGCGGATGTGTTCAACACGAATCGAGAGGCTCGATCACCACCAACACCAAAGTCTTGGTCTTCACGCTCTCAACAATTGGACGGCAACGCACCGCAAACGCCTCTCCACAAATCGTCAAATGACTTCTCTCGGAGCACGGAAAAAGGTCCGGCGACGTCGGAGCGACACAGCTTTGGAAAGGGTCTCTTCAACAGCCGCAAAGCTGGTCTTCACGACTCGCCAAGGCCCGCTGGTGGGAACAATGCTAAGCACTCTGGCTGGAGCTCGGGTAATAGTCGAAAGGCTCAGACAATAGGGCTGGGACACAGTCACGGAAATGAGTCCACGATATGGAGTGAAATAACGCGCTCAAGCCGACCTAAGGCGATACCGCACTTGAAAACGAAGTCGGCCAATGGCAGTGAGCCCGCAGCCGGCCACTCCAAGGCGGAAGTTCCGCCGGCGGAACAGGACTTTTGGGGTGAACTCGAAACCCGAGTCGCCGGCTTCAAGAGCAATAGCAAGGCCAGGCGGGATGGCCCTGCCGTTGAGGCATCGCCAATACGGCTCAAAAAGAAACTCACAAAGCTTCCCCGAGATGCCGACGCTCAGCAACTAGGCGCAGCGAGCCCGCGCGACAAGACGATGGCCCAGAAAGGCGAGCTCGGAGATGAGACGCATAAGCAGAAACGCAAGTCTAGATTTGAGATGGAAGAAGAGGCGAAGCCCGAGGACCGTCGGTCAAAGAAGTCTACGAAGCCCCAGAAAGGCCGGCGAGTGCAGGAAGAAGAAGACTGGGACGATGAGGCCGTTCACCGTTGGGAACAACGGCAGCGCCGCGAGGCTGCGAAACAAGCTCGGAAGAAAGCAGCTCTTCTGGAGGAAGCCAAGGCCATACCAATCCACGTCCCTGAGTACATCAGTGCGGCGAATTTGGCACAAGCATTGAAGCAACGTCCTGATAACTTTCTCAAGGACATGGAGGAAATGGGGTTTGAAAATGTCACGCCCGATACAATCATGACTGGCGATACCGCGGCTCTGATTGCCATGGAGTACGGGTTCGAGCCGACCGTCGATACTGGCTCACAAAGAGACCTTAGGCCTCGACCGACGCCCGAGGACCCTTCGTCTCTGCCTGGACGTCCTCCGGTGGTGACCATCATGGGCCATGTCGATCACGGCAAGACAACACTCCTTGACTGGTTGAGGAAGTCGTCCATCGCTGCACAGGAACACGGAGGAATCACACAACACATTGGCGCCTTCGTGGTCAAGATGTCGTCTGGAAAAGCAATTACATTTCTGGACACGCCTGGGCACGCGGCTTTCCTTTCCATGCGTCAACGCGGGGCACATGTGACGGACATTGTCGTGCTGGTTGTTGCGGCAGACGACAGCGTTATGCCGCAGACAATTGAGGCCCTCAAGCATGCCACGGCAGCAAAGGTGCCCATCATTGTGGCTATCAACAAGATTGACAAGGAGGATGCGCGCGTTGACCAGGTAAAGGCGGACCTTTCGCGGCACGGAGTCGAGATTGAGGACTTTGGAGGCGATGTCCAAGTTGTCTGCGTCAGCGGCAAAACCGGCCTCGGCATGGATGACCTGGAAGAGAATATCCTTACACTCTCTGAAATTCTGGATGTTCGCGCCGAGACGGACGGCATGGCTGAGGGCTGGATCCTCGAGTCGAGCGTCAAGCAGAACGGCAAGGCAGCGACGGTCCTAGTCAAAAGAGGAACCCTGCGACCGGGCGACTTGATCGTTGCCGGAAAGACTTGGGCAAGGATACGCGCGCTCAGGAACGAGGCTGGCGTCGACCTCTCGGAAGCGCCTCCTGGAACACCCGTGGAAATTCTTGGTTGGCGAGAGTTACCCGACGCTGGAGAGCAGGTTTTGCAGTCTCCTGACGAGGCCAAGGCCAAGACGGCAGTCGAATACCGTCTGGAAATGGCGGAGCGTGAAGAGAGCTCGGTCCAACTCGCGGAGCAGGAGCAGCGCCAGCGGGAAAAAGCTGCTTTGGAAGCTGCAGAGGCAGCGGCGAAGGCGGATGGTGTTGAGCCGACGACGAGCGAGGCGACTGAGCCCGGGATTCTGTACCAGAATTTCACGGTCAAGGCGGACGTGGTCGGCTCCGTGGAAGCAGTGTGTGGTAGTATTCTTGAGCTGGGCAACCACGAAGTCCAGCCCAAGATCCTGCGCTCGTCGGCAGGCCAGATCTCCGAGTACGACATTGACCACGCCGCCGCCTCAAACAGTGTCATCGTCAATTTCAACGTTCCGATCCTACCGCACATCAAGCAGCGGGCCGAGGAGGCCAAGGTCAAGATTCTGGACCACAGCGTCATCTATCACGTCGTTGACGACGCCAAGACCACGCTGTCGGACCTACTGCCCATGAGCGTCACGTACCGCGTCAGCGGCGAGGCGGACATTCTGCAGGTCTTCCCCATCAACGTCAAGAAGAGGGAGTTTAAGAACATTGCGGGCTGTAGGGTCAGAAATGGCGCGATTAAGCGGTCCTCGCGGGTCAAGGTGCTGCGGAAAGGCCAAGTTGTCTTTGACGGTGAGTTGCCACATACCATTTGTCTTGCTCTAGGGGATCAAGTCGTTTGCTAATGTTTGTTGCATCTTAGGATTGATTGACACGCTCAAGCATGTCAAGAAAGACGTCACGGAAATGGGCAAAGGCGCGGAGTGCGGCATTGGTCTCGAGGGCTTCGAGGGCTTCAAGGTCGACGATCAGATCCAGACTTACGAGGAAGTCAAGGAGAAACGGACGCTGTAAGAGGCACTGTAAGAGGGCGGGAGCATATAGACGGAAGGGTTTTTCGGTTCCGTGTCGAGACAGCTCGGCGGCTAATGTGTATACTATGATACAATGTACTACTATGCAGGCAAACGAGGCGACGGTCGCATGAACATGGCCTGGCTGGAAAATAGACGATGGATGCGATCTCAAATGATAGCAACAACTAGAGATGTTCAACATTCCCTCTGAACGGTCGAAGACACACTAGCCGTCAAGAAACGACGTAACCACATTTGCCCATGCAAAGGGGGCTTTCTCAAGTTCTTCGTTGTGTGTTTTTCTAACCACCTGGTGCGCTACCACCGGCTTGGGGCTGAAACTACATTCGAAGAAAAGGTCCTGCTCGAGACAGTCGCCTGACTTCGCTCCTTCTCCAGCTTGGCGAGGCCGATCTTGTCCGTCACGGGCGTCGCCTCTATGATGTTGTCGAACTCGTCGTCACCGCCGTCGAAGTCGCTCTTATCATGATCGTCGTCATCTTCATCGTCAACGTTGTCCGAGTCTGGCTGCATGTCCATGTCCACTTTGAGCCGTTGCCGCTGCTGGGGGCGAGGTATCGTCGCGGGGGTCTTGCTGTCTGCCTCGTCGCCGGCCTCGGGTTGGGGGTTGGAGAAGGTCTTGGATGCAAGTACCTTGCGGCGGATCTCCGCCATGGCGGCGGCATCGTCATCGCTGTCGTCAGATATGTCGAAGGGGTCTCTGTCCTTTCTGTCGTCATCGTCGTCTTCTGTCGCAGGGGCCTCACCGGGCTTGGGGTCAACCGGCCGCTTGCCCAAGTATATGCCGTCGACGCTGCCCTCGTCGTCTGATCGAGCGTCGTCGTCGTCGTCGTCCTCATCATCAGAGGGCACCAAGGTCCTGCGATTCGTGTTCCCGCTCGTCCACATGTCGTCGTCGCCTGTCTCCCTGCTCTCGGCGTACTCGCGCTCCAGCCGCTCCATCCACTCCGACTCCGTTTTCTTAACATCGACATCGTCGGTACAAGCGGCATACCGCCGCAGAATGCTGGCGTTGATATCTAGGAACGACTGCCCATAGGAAAAGGGCGCGAGAACCTGCTCGGCCCAGTCGACATGGCCGCAGATGTAAAAGGCGGCGGCCAGGGCCTCGACACAGTTGAGGCGCCACGGCTTACCGTAGTTGACGGTGTTGGCGGCCA
Source organism: Tolypocladium pustulatum (assembly GCA_024340155.1). Taxonomy (NCBI): domain Eukaryota; kingdom Fungi; phylum Ascomycota; class Sordariomycetes; order Hypocreales; family Ophiocordycipitaceae; genus Tolypocladium; species Tolypocladium pustulatum. The sequence goes on along the minus strand of JALHBY010000236.1, from coordinate 250,457 downwards.
CGAGGTAGGGCAGCAGGCGCTCGCACTTGCCACCGACCTTGTTCCACGGAATCTCCTTTGTGCGGGCCCACGAGGCCTCGACGACAGCGGCGCCGTACTGGTCCATGAGGTCGCGGTCGGCGGGCGAAATGACCTGCTTGCCGTTGGGGGTGATGATGACGCCGTTGTGGCGCTGGCCCATGTGCAGCTCGCGCATGAGGCCCAGCTTCATCAGCCGCTTGCCCGAGCAGCGCTTGGGGTCGCAGTGGCCAAGATCCCAGCAGGCGGCCTTGAAGGCTGGTCGCGACGACGAAGGTGAGCCCTCGCCAGCGTCCTCATCGTGATGGCGGGGCGGTCCTCTGCTGGCCCCGCCGCCGCGGAAGCCGGATTTCTTGCCTCGGCCGGCAAAGTCTTTCTTGTGTCGAACCATGCGGACGTGTCTGTGCTCGAGCAATTCGTCGAACAGTGGCCGGGCGGAGTGTGTGTCTGGTTATTTAGGATTCGCGTGGGCCTATCTGGCAAGAAAAGTTAAGATAGCAGCCAAGTTCGAGTGGTGGCGGGGCTCGGAAAATCACTGGCCGCTCCCTCAGTGGGAAACCAGTCTGGCGTCATTCATCACTGATGGATAAACTAACTTACTGGGTGCGTTAAAGCCACGCCTCCAGGCTGCCTGCCGTTGCTCCTCACCTGAACTAACACCGCACTGCGCCCCGCCGCACCAGCTGGTCAACACATCGTCTTCGGTTCGCTGGCAGCCATGAGGGAGTCTTGATTGCATCAATCGCCTTCGCTACCAACCCCGGCTGTTTCGTGCCCCCGTCGACAGGTTCCGTTCACCTGCCTGCGCTCCTCTTGAGGCGCCTGTCTCGTCTGGCCAGCCCGACGCTGACGCCACCTCGCATCGACTCCTCCCACTCGTTCATCCCACCCTTCGCTCCCATTCTCCGACTCTCAGTCGCCGGCCTGGCAAGAAAGCAGCATCCCAACCGTCATGGAAGCTGCGTCTGCCCGCGCGGCGGCTCGCGACCGCTGGAGCGAGCTTGGCCGCGCTCCGTCGCAGCTCCAGCGCTTCGTTGCCGCCGCCTGCAGCCCCGAGAACTACGAGCCCAACCTCGCGCTGAACCTCGAGATTTGCGATCTGATAAACAGCAAGAAGGGCAGCGCCCCGCGCGAGGCGGCCACGGCCATAGTCGGTTACGTTAACCATCGGAATCCCAACGTGGCTCTGCTCGCCCTCAGCTTGCTCGACATCTGCGTCAAGAACTGCGGCTACCCCTTCCATCTGCAGATCAGCACAAAGGAATTCCTCAACGAGCTGGTTCGCAGGTTTCCTGAGCGACCCCCGATTCGTGCTACACGCGTGCAGTCCAGGATCCTCGAGGCGATAGAAGAGTGGCGCCTAACCATATGCGACACGAGCAGATACAAGGAGGACTTGGGCTTCATCCGGGACATGCATCGCCTGCTTAGCTACAAGGGCTACATGTTCCCCGAAGTGCGGCGAGAAGATGCCGCCGTTCTCAACCCAAGCGATGTGAGTTTAGCAGCATCCGAGCCTCTGTGATGCCGCAACAATGCATTTGCTAACACCGTCATCCAGAACTTGAAGTCGCCTGACGAAATGGAAGAGGAGGAGAAAGAAGCTCAGTCAGCCAAGCTGCAGGAACTCATCCGACGCGGCACGCCCGAGGATCTTCGCGAGGCCAATCGCCTCATGAAAATCATGGCCGGCTACGATACTCGGTCCAAAACCGATTACCGCGCCAAAGCAGCTGAGGAGATTGGCAAGATACAGGCCAAGGCGAGGTTGCTGGAGGAGCGTCTCGAGGCCTTCAAGCCTGGCGACACCATGACGGAAGGAGATGTTTTCAGCGAGTTGGCTGCTTCCCTGCAGAGCGCGCACCCCAAGATACAAAAGATGTGCGAAGAGGAATCCGACGACCACGAGGCAGTAGCAAAGCTATTCGAGATCAACGATAGCATAAACCGGACCGTCGAGCGGTACAAGTTGATGAAGAAGGGGGATATGGAAGCGGCGGCCAAGGTGGCGGCTGGCGGGCCGCCGCCATCGCAAACGTCAAGCGTTGGTGGTTCGGCCAATGAGCTGTCCTTGATCGACTTCGACGCCGAAGCCGCTGATACCAATGGCAACAACGGAGCCTCACAAAACAAGTCGCAGGCGGGGGGGTTGGAGAACGACCTCCTGGGCCTCGATATTGGCAGCGAGTCGAGCAGTTTTGGGCAGGGAGGCAATATCGCGCTCGGCTTTGGTGCCAATCAAAGTGAGTTTCCGTACTCGGCGACAGCACTTGCTTATACTGACTGTCAGCGTCAAGACATCCCAGGCCCAGCTCTGCTCTCCTCTATGACCCAAGATAGTAGTGCCAGAGGCGTTCCGCCAAGCCAGGCATCTTCATTCTCCCAATTCGCGTCCTTCACGACCCCGGTGGCTTCACAATCAAACACACCACAGCCCGCAGCTCACCAACAGCCTCAGCCGCCAGCACCCAGCGCCGCACATGACCCATTTGCAGCGCTCGCTGGCTTAAACACGCCTCCTCCTTCGAAACCTAAAGCCTCGAACGAGGACGACGAATGGAACTTCAGCTCGTCGCTGCCCCCGGAAGCACCGACCAAGCCCAGGGAGCACAAGTCCATCGTGAGCGACACGAGTTTGCGGACCGAGTTCCTGGCCAAGCGCGTTGGCTCCAACAACTCAATAGACATTGTCTTTTCCTTTACGAATAACACTGCTCAGCCAATCAGCGAGCTGCACTTTCAGCTGGCGGTAACCAAGGTCCGTCCGTCCCAGCTCCGTTCGTCACTCCAATACACTCCAGTGCTAACCTCTTTTCCACGGCAGGGGTTCGAACTCGAGCTCAAGCCCCAGACGGGTCGCAACCTCGCCCCCAAGCAGAGCCGCGGCGTCGAGCAGGAGGTGCGTGTGTGGCACGCCGGCAGGCGCGAGAACAAGGTCGAATCGGTCAAGCTGCGGTGGCGCGCCGCGTACAAGGTCGGCGCAGATCAGAAGAGCGAGATGGGTGAGGTGCCCGAGTTCAGTCTTGCGTGAAAGAGATGTGATGGAGGGCCATCGTGGCCGCAAGGCGTATCGATGGCAACAGAAGAAGGATTGGCAGGGGCAGGTTTTACATTTTTCGCACGGAGCGAGACTTTGATGTGGAAGGCTTCATTTCATGTTCACTCATGTAGAGCAGATGAGAATCTCGGCAGTAGACTTGCTCGACGATGAAAAGCACGGGCCACGTATAGTCAGTCACCTTTCCAGCTTTGTTGCATACTTTGCACTGTTGGACACAAAACACTCTCGTCTTAGCGAAGCGAGCTGTTCACCTTGGATCTCGTCACTAAGAGGTGTACATGTACAAGCTGGTAGACCATTATCCCCTCATCCCAACCAGTCCTCGGGCCCAAACAACCGCAGAACCCTTCTCCATTGCAGGATATCTTTCGCTGCCCTGTCACCCGTGCGAAGTCACCATAAACCACCTCAGTCTCGCCTGTGTCCATACGTCCCAAAACGCCAGAAGGCGAGAACCAGGGTCTCGAATGCAGCTCCCCTGATGTTCCCGCACAGCCAAGGTAAGTCCTGGCCGCATCATGCGCCGTCCCAACCTTTCCTGTCAAGGTATTCCGTGACAAAGTCGAAAGGTCGCACCTCAATTCAAATCTCTCCACCGAAGGAGGGCTTGCTTGCCCGTACCGACAAGTCGACAGTAGCATGTCCTTTCCATGCAAATGCAAATGCTCGGCATTGTGAACGAAAATGGAAAGGAAAACACAGCAAAAAGAAAGAAAAAAGTCTCACCGAGACAGAAGCGCCAATCTATCCCGTCCAACATCTCCGTTGCGCGCAAGAATCCTGGCGCACGCCTCTCTAAGCGCCAAGCTCACTGACCGCAAAAGATGGCGTGGTGGGCTGAAGCACATATCCATTCGTCTGGCCCATGGAGAGCTGGGCCATGCTCTCTCGCTCGGCCTTCTCTCGTTCGCGCTGAAGCTTTTCGGATTTAGTAATTCGAGGTTTGCGTGTGATGGAGCCACCTCGGGATCCTGGGCCGCCTCCGCGACCAGTGGCACCACCTCTCGTCGATCCCCTGCTGCCCCGACCGCCTCTGCTACCGCGTCCACGCTTCGGAGGTTCATGACTGCAAACTGATTAGCTCGTTGCGCTTCAATTAATACAAGTTGATGCTCGTACCCCACGGGAGGTTTCTCTACTTCAGGCACCAGAGGGCCCGAGTAAACAAAAAACCCATCCCTGCTCGCAGCGGCCTGAGCCTCCCATAAGAGTTCGGAGTCATCAACAAAGTCGTCGTCCACGTCATACTGGTCCTCCTTGAAGTTGCGCTTCTTCTTGGGCTTCGCCTGTGCGTCCGGTCCGCTTGTTCCGCCGTTCTCCGGGTTGCTAGCCTCACCGTCTGATAGATCTACCGACATCTCATCGCCCGATTCGCGGCCAGACTCTATCTTCTCCAAAGACGCCGCCGCTGCGGCGATGCGAGCCTTCCGGTCTCGGTTGGCGGCGAGTCGAGGATGCAGGGCATCCCATCCGTATCGCTCTTCGGCCATGCGCATGAAGTTGACGTATTTGTTGGTCTCACCGCTCTTGATGGGAATGTTGAGAATGATGGTCGGGGCCTGCATTTCCTCGCCAGGTTTCGCTCTGCCAAAGTCGAGGATAGATCTGCTTTCGCTGTCCTGGCCCACATCGTCCAGGTTGTCGGTTCTGGGAGTGGAAACTCCAGTGTGAGGCTTATCAACCTTGCGTACAGGGCCGTTCGCAATTGTGGTAAAATTGGCCTGGTTCACAACCGGGCGCGGGGCTGGGGGCGGCGGTGCAGGAGCATCCTTTTTGGCCTCTTGAGCTGTCTGATGGGCTGCTAGCGTGGGCGTCGAGGTCGGCCGGTAGGATGGCGAGGGAGGCATGGAGGACGAATCCTGTGCGTGCAGCTGCGAGCCGGGCTGGTATCCTTGATGCGACTGGCTCGGCGAAGTCATGGCGGGAGCAGTCGGCTCGACTATGTTTGCGATGGTCGGCGAACGGTGGGCCGGCTGGTGGGTAGGCCTTCGAGGGGAGCCAGAGGCTGAATGATATTGGCTGCTGCTGTGCGACGTCATGGTCTCGCGCACGGGACCATAGTTGCCGCGGATAGGGTCGTAGCTCAGGCCACTGCTGCGCACGGGGAAGTTGTTGCTGCTGCTGGCCGAAGTGGAGGGCGGATCGGCGTTGAGTATGTTCTGCATGGAGCCAGGGTAACCCTCGCGCTTGGCCATCTTGGGCGAGTAGCGATGCTCGGAAGAATGCGGTTGTTGATTTTGGTGAAGCTGAGAGGGAGACGCCGCAGAGACGGTGGCTGTGGTGTGAGTTGCCGAAGCAGAAGCCGTGAGCGGTCGCGAGGAGGAAGCATCGCCGTCAGTGTCCACATCGGAGGTAGCCGGGTTCTTGCGCTTGCGCTGGGCAGCTGGAGCGCTGGAATCGCGAGGCTTCCGGGCCTTTCGAATCTTGGGCTGGTCGGCGCCCTCGGCAGTCCCCGTCTTGGGCTTCAGTACAGAGCCCGGCTTGCGCCCCGGCTTCTTCCGCGGGACGCCAGCGGCGGTGAGCTGCACCCACTTGCCGTCGATGAGCTCGAAGCGCTTCTGCGCAGGTTGGCGGCCGCCGGTCGTGGCGCCGCCCGTGCCAGGGCCCGTTGCGCTGGTGGAGCCGGGGGATGGCTGCTGGTACTGCTGAAAGGTGATCTGTCGCTGTTGTTGCGGCGGCGCCCCCGCGGACGGTTGGCGCTGGTCGCTGCCGACGACTATTTCTCCCCGTTCCATGGTATTGTTGATATGTCCGTTGCCGTTGCTGCGGCGGCCGACGTTGGATCGCGAGGGCGATCCTGGCTCAGACAATGAGCCTGAGGGCGGAGACGAGAGTTCCTCGGCGGAAGATTCGTATCGTGACGTGTCGCCAGCAGTGGCCATGTTTGGGTGGGACAGTGACGGTTCGGTTCAGCCCGCTCTGCGTCCCGTCGTTGACGTAGAGAAGAATTCGAAGAATCGACCGACAGTGCCGGCGAAAATGCTGGACGGACAAGGTAGAGAAAGATGTCGACAAGTCAGGAAACCGGGGGTTGAATCAATCGCTCGTTCGCGGCCACCATTGATTGATGGATGGATTGAAGTCGGTGAGATTAGGCGCAGCTAGCAGGCGAGGGAGGGTGGAGAATTAAGGAAAATGCTAAAACGGGACTCGAACAACGAACGGGCTTTGTCGCGGTGAATCGCGAACTGGACAAAGCGGTTGGTTGCGTGGCGTCGCTGCAGCGCAGTGGCAGGCCGAGGTCGAATTTGGCCGTATTGAGATTTGGGGTGCGGCGTGTGACGTGACTGGCCACACACAAATGGGGGCCCTCGAAGGAACCGAACGGGGGGTGCGTGCGGGTGCGCAACGCAAAGGGAGCCAGCGGGCGTGGGGCACCCAGGAGCTGGGAATAGCCTCACGAGCCGCCGTCTGGCCGTCGGGCGACGTCGCCAGTAGGAAAACGTGCGCCCTGACGCCGCGCAATGGCGCTCGGGATGCGGGGCTACGGCGGATGCAGCAGCACCTGCCAGTGCAGCAGCGGGCGCTGCACAGAATGGTGCACCTTTGGCGATGGTGCGGACGGCGCGACGATGCGAAATCGATGCAGACAGACAGCGGGTGATTTGCGCGGTGTGGTTGTTGCGGGAGAGGGAAAAAGGAGAGGTGGGCGGCGAGGGGAGCGAGACTTGGGCAGGATGCGGATGCGGATGCGGATGATCAGGATGGGATGGGGCCGGAATTTGGCCTGGGGATGGCTACAATTTTCGCGAGACGGAAGACAACATTTCTTCTTCCACCAGCCCAGCGAAAAACGGGGCGAATCGGCTTAATCAGGCAGCATCAAGGAGTCGGGACTCAGGACAACGAAGGCGGGCGGGGGGAGGGCAAGGCATAAGCCTCCATCCAGCCAGGCTAAACTCCAAGGAAAAGGCATTTCGACTGGCCAGGCATCAGACTCGACGCGAGATACAAAAGGCCTTGGGGGGTGGCCGTCGCCTCGCCTCGCTGCGCTGGCCCAGCAGGCTACCTTACGGTAGGCTGGCTGGCTGGCCGAGGTGGTGAGGAGAGCGAGCATGGGACAGCGAGTGACTGCTCCGGGTCTAGCGTGTCCCTGGGGCAGAGAGCGAGAAGCGCAGCCAAGGGAGGGAAGCGGGCGCCATCGAGGAAAGCAAAAGCGACGGAGCCGGAGACAAAAGAGAGAGAGAGATGCAACAAGAGACAAATGCAAGGTCAAGGTGCAAATGGGACCCCAGAGCTCAGGCCAGGTACGTACCCATCTACCCGGCGCCGTTGTCAGTGGTCGCTGTCGCCAGCCAACCAGCGCCTTGTCGTCGGGCAGGGGGGTGCCGCAGGGGGCGGGTCGCGGCGGGCGGCGTCCCTGTCGCCTGCTGGGCCTGTCGAAGCGCCAGGCGCTGGCTGCAGCGAGGGGGATGGCATGGGATGGGGGCAGCGCCGCGCCGCAGCGGGGGAGGCGGTCGCCTGCAACAACCTAAGCCGCCTGCGGCCCATTTGCGATTGGATTAGGTTGTCTCCGTGTCAGATAAGCGCGCTGCTACCACCTCACCTTGCCTTGCCCTGCCCGATTGGCATGGGTCCTGCGCATGGCAGTACCCGACGCGTTGGTCGAGCACGGTGCGGAATGCTGCTCTTTTTTTGTTCTTCGAGTTTCATGGGGCGGCTGTGTCTGTTTGTTATGCGGCTTTACTACTTTGCCGTGCATGCATCCCCGGTTTGGGCGTTCCATGCCACGCTCTATCAACGGTTTGCTTATGGGTACCTGAGCGTTACCTCGATGCGATGCGGCGAAACGTAGCACACAGAAGCCACGTTGGCTTTGGGCAGGTACCTAGGTAAGGTACCTTATGCCGTGGATTTGCGCAAATAAATGCACGCCCCCAAAGTACCTTACGATATTGTACGATATTGAACCAGTCCGGGCAAGGCTTCCATTGCGACCGTATGAACCAAGCCAAGTACCACCGACTTGGGCAAAATTTTACAGGGGGTAACTCGTCTACCGCGCCTGGCTGCCCGCCATGCGCGAGGGCTGCTGCATCTCGTGTGGGCAAGTAAACGCCGCATTCCGCGCAACATTCTTGCCTTTTCGCTTGCCGCGGCGCTCGTCATCAATTTTCCTGGATCCCCGTGGTCTCCATTTGACACAAACAAAGTGGCCCCTGCCACCACGTTCTGTAGCTCGGGCGCGAAGACTGGATCGGCGCTAATGCAGGTGTGGCGGTGCACACTGTCAACCACCCCAGCTCCCAACCTTAATGCCTTGGCGACTTGGCTAGAAAATCACCGATTCGGCCGCTCCGCTCCTGAGATGCGATGATGGTGCGCCGTAAATCCTGACAACATGCGCCCTGGTGCACGGCTTTTCGAGTTTCGCCTTGTGTACTGGGATTCATTACACATCCTCGGTTGTGCTACCAGTACCCGCCAACTCGTCAAAGGTGACGTGAAACAAAAAACGCCACGCAAAGCTCAAGCCTTTGCTGCCGACCACAACGCGACCCAGCCGATCCTTTTCTGCACAGAGTTGGAGGCCACGGAGGCGAACATGCAACTTGACCTCTGGCCACCTTAGACTGGAGAGCCTCATCTATTATCCAAATTGTGTTATTCTGCAAGGAACTTAACGTCAACAAGGTCGCCAGTCGCGAGACGGGTCGTCTCACGTGGGTGTCGGTTCCTGCCGTCTGCGTCTAGCCAAGGCGGGGCCCCCATAGCCCCGCCCCGCCCCGCTTTCCCAGTATTTTCTTTGTCAGCTTCATACCTTGCTCTTGTGCGATGACTGCGAAGCTCCAGCGAAACAAAGCATCCATCTTCCTCGTCTGCAGCGAAGCTTGCCAGCATGGACCCGACTCTTCTCATAGGCGACATCGTCGAGCGAGACTCCAGCGCGAAGAAGCCTGTGCAGTTCCCGACCGCTCCCACGTCATCTACCGGATTCCCAGAGCACAAACGCCGATGGAAGACGTCGGCGTTCAAGCAGAGGGCAGGCACCGCCTCTGGCGATGTCCTCGTATCAGAGCCCAAAAGAAGTGCAGATACGCCAGAATTGCCGGGCCAGGGCCCTCAGCAGGCAACAAGCTTCGACGAAGCTGAACGGAGGCGTATCGACAGTGAGAACCGGCAAAAGATCTCTAGCATGTCGCCACAAGAGATCTCTCAAGCCCAAGACGACATTCTCGGCGGCCTCAACCCTGCACTCATACAACGGCTTCTCCAAAGGGCAAACATAGATGAGCAGAACGGGCCCTCCCCGTTCGATCCTCCGGCTCCCGAGAAGCAAAACGAGGCAGCGCCTCAAATCACAGTCGAGGACGCATCGTCGCCGGCTCCTTCGCAACCGACGCCAAACGCAAAGACCTCGGGTACGGCAACTACCTCCTCCAAAAAGGTTGCCGTCGACTACGACGAGGACAAAGCGCCAGCGCAAATACCGCCCGACCTGTTTCCCATTGCCGACCTACCAAAAACCACGCATTTTCCCACACCCCCGGGCCTTCCAGACCTCGACCCGTCTGACCCGAACTTTCTTGCCACTCTCCACGAGAAATACTTTCCGAATTTACCTGCAGATCCTAGCAAGCTTGCTTGGATGGCGCCCGTGCCGAGCAAGGACAGCCCTGCAGACCAGGAGTCACCATACTACCCTCACCCTGAGATCGGTGTTGGTGCTCTAAGGTTTGACTTCCGAGGGAGGTTTCTTTCGCCAAGGGTCAGCCGGTCCATACCTTCTACCAAAGGACTCCATCACCACGGCGAAGCCCCCGAAGCTGCAGGATATACCATTGCAGAGTTGGCGCGACTCGCAAGAAGCTCTGTCCCGGCCCAGCGATGTATGGCGTACCAGACACTGGGCAGAATCCTGTACCGGCTGGGGCAGGGCGAGTGGGGAAAGACGGAGGATGACCCAATTGCGATGGGTGTATGGAGCTCGGTGAAACAAGGAAGAGTGCTGGAGAGCTTGATGGAGGCAGCCTCGGGCGACGGTGGACACAGAGGTAGCCGAGCGTACGCCACGGAGGCGTTGTGGCTTTTGGAAAAGGGCGGCTGGAAAGAGACGTTTAAGGGGCGGTGATCGTTGCCAAGGAGCTGCGTGACTTTGCAGATCACGCACTGGGCTTGACTTCTTAGGCGCAATGGGGCTCTGGCACGCGTCATCTTGCGAAGGCCCAATGTGAATGCACAGCATCAACGAAATCAGGGTGGCTACAACAGTGCTGCCCTACGGACTTCGGACATACGGAAGGGGAATGCATCGCCTTGGCTGTACGATATCTAGGAATCGCATACAGCCAATGTGGGCCATGAGTCAAGTATGTCGGTCCTTGAAGAGCTTATGGCACCTGGACCGTGAGCCTCCCTCTTCGTGACACCGATCTAGGCTGTTTCCAGTTTATGGTAACTGGCTACCGTATCATTGGGCTGAGAGTGAGGACTTCCTGAGCTTCGAAAAGGCAGACTGAGCTAGCAAATGGTATTTGCTCCTGTTGGCTGCCCGGTATGGAGGGATGCCGTCAGCGTCTGACTCTAGGCGATACGTGTGTGCAGCGCAAGGGATTGGTGTGGGCTGTACTCGTAATAGATGTCCGCCTGCGTTGAGTTGATCCGCCGATCCGTCCTCCCTTGGCGCAAACATTTTGATGTTTTGCACAAATGTCCGTAGCTGTCGCAGTCGTAACATGTGATCGTAGTCGGTAAGTTCAGGGAGGCAACGAGCGCCAGCACCGATGCCTACCAGGCCAACGGCAATCTTGTGGCGCAGCGTCGTAGTGACAGCCAGGGGCCCAGCATAGGGCGGGCTGCTTGGTCCTGGGGCTTCAATCAGGGCCATTAATTAACGGATGGAACCGTCTTTGGTGACACCAGCCTGATACTGAAGGGAGGTAGGGACCATTAAGCCAACCAGCATGTGGCTGAGATGCGCCTAAGTGGTCGGTTTTAGTGGGCAGGCTAAGGCTGAGGCGGTGGATCGATCCGCGTGTGGGCGGTGGACGTGGATTGGACTGGGGAGGCCAGGATTGGGGAGGAAAAAATAGGACATCCATTGAAAATTGCAGCATCCATCCCGCCCGCACTCGGTTCCTCTTCTTTCTTCTCCATCCCAGCCCGACAACACAACGGCATCGCCGCCGAAGCCGCCTTTCCCCTCTTTCCCCCCCTTCCTGGGTGCTCGCCAACTCTCCCCTTGGACTCTCTTCTCTCTGCAACTTGTTCTTTCGACGCCTTGTCTTTGTTGCGTCTGCCAACCTTGCTGTCCGCGCTGTTGCCGCCCGATCCAGCTCGCTGCATCCTCAGGCCGCCTCGTCCTCCGACGCGACGCTCATCCGTACGCCAAGGACACGAAACAGACGGTCTCGACCCGTCTCTTGACTTGCGCGCAAGCAATCCGAGATCTCTCCTCGACCGCGAAAGCGAAACGAGTCGCAGATCCGACCTCTGTTCCCCCTACCGCTAGCTCCCGTGCTAGTCAACTTTTCGCCGTCAAACACATTTGCACGCCAGGGCCAGCCATCCTGCGTGCCGACCATCGGGAAAGAGAAATTGCCATCGACGGATCATCAAGAACATTGCGAGACCACCCCATCCAAGCCACCCAGGCCAACTGCAAGAAACCCGAGACACTGTGACTTTGACTAGCCATGGCGTCCCCGTTGCAGTTCTCGTACCGAACCCAGAAGACCATCGGTATTTTCGATGCCGCTCCGGTCTACGAGCCCCTCTCCGGGTTTGCCAAACCCGAGGGAAACCTGCGGTGCAGCGCCTACTCGCCCTGCGGCCGCTTCTTCGGCTGGGCGTCCGCCGAGTCGGTGACCGTTGTGGACGCTTCCAAGGGCCATCAGGTCCTTAACCTTCCCCTTGTCAACGTCTACGAGCTTGGCTTCTCGCCTCTCGGCACCTTCGTCATCACTTGGGAGCGCCCTTCCAAGGATGAGGCCGGCGATGCCACCAAGAACCTCAAGGTCTGGCGCACGGTGGAAGAGGGTGTCGCGGGGGGCGACAAGCAACCCCTCGGCCGCTTCGTCCAGAAGCAGCAGGGCGGCTGGAACCTCCAGTACACGGCTGACGAGAAGTACTGCGCTCGCCTTGTCACCAACGAGGTGCAATTCCACGAGAGCCATGACCTCATTACCGTCTGGAACAAACTTCGCGTTGAAGGCGCCGCAAATTTCGCCCTGGCTCCGGGCAGCCAGAACCACGCAGTGGCCGTTTTCGTGCCGGAACGCAAGGTTAGTCGCGTTCAAACAATGTCTAGCTTCGCAAGTCGTCGTGCTAACTTTATCTTCTCCAGGGTCAACCCGCGGTCATAAAGGTCTACAATGTGCCCATGTTCCAGAATCCCATCTCCCAAAAGACCTTCTTCAAGGGCGACAAAGTTCAGATGAAGTGGAACAAACGCGGCTCGAGCATTCTTGTGCTGGCCCAGACCGACGTCGACAGGTCTGGCAAGAGCTATTACGGCGAGACGACGCTGTATTTGCTCAGCACGAACGGCGCTTTCGATGCCCGCGTGACGCTCGACAAAGAAGGGCCCATCCATGACGTCTCTTGGTCCGACAACTCTCGCGAATTTGGCGTTGTTTACGGCTACATGCCAGCCAAGGCGACTATCTTCAACGACCGCGCTGTTGCCAAGCATTCATTCCCCCTCGCCCCACGCAACACCATCAATTTTTCGCCCAGCGGCCGTTTCGTGCTTGTCGCAGGCTTCGGCAACCTTGCCGGGCAGATTGATGTGTATGACTTGGAAAAGGACTATCGCAAGGTTTGCACCATTGAAAGCGGCAATCCCAGCGTGTGCGAATGGAGCCCCGACAGCCGATACCTGATGACGGCGACCACTTCGCCTCGGCTGCGTGTCGATAACGGCGTGAAACTCTGGCACGTGGGCGGTGGCATCATGTACAACGAGGATATGATCGAGCTGTACAATGTCATGTGGCGACCAGCGGCCGCTGAGACCCTGACCGGCGGCGATCCGCTCAGCCGTGTGCCTCCTCCTCATGCATCCGCCACCGAGTATCTGGGCACTGTCAAGACGCCCAGCAAGCCGGCAGGGGCTTACCGCCCCCCTGGCGCTCGTGGTTTGGCCACGCCGTTGCACTTCAAGCGAGAGGACGAGGGCGGCGCTGCCCACGTTGTGAGCAACGGAACGCAAAACGTGGGCCCCAACGGCTTTGGACGGCCCCGACGTGCTGTTCCCGGAGCAGAGCCGGCCGAGGGATCACATGGGCAGGGTAGGACCGTGCCCGGTGCTGAGCCGGCCGATAATGACAGCGCGTCCAAGAAGAACAAGAAGAAGCGCGGCAAAAAGGCCAACCAAGAGGGACGGCCCGAGGCTGACGGCGGAGCCAGCCTCGCGCCCCCGCGTCAGGAGCCTGGACTTGTCTCCGGAGGTGAGGGCCGCAGCCCCGATCGCCGAGGCCTTCACAATGGCAGCAACCTCAATGGCAATGCTCGAGACTTCCGGAGCCGATCGAGGAACAACGGGGTCAGCCGCAGCCGCAGCAACACCAATCACGGTCCACGTGCAGGTGCTGGCGTCCAAGGCGGGGCGCTCCCGCAGCAGGCTGCCGCAGGCGACAGCGCCGCTGCCGACGCCGACGGCTCGCAGAACCCAAACGCCAAGAAGGTTCGCAGCCTTCAGAAGAAGATTCGTGCGATTGAGGACCTGGAGATGCGCCTGGCTGGGGGAGAAAAGCTCGAGGATACGCAGCTGAAGAAAATCTACACGAAGGCGGCTGTGATGAAGGAGTTGGATACGCTGGAGAAGGAATAAAGAAGAAGCGCTGCATGCATGCAAATCGCAAGAGCTTGGGGTTCTTGCAACCACGCAGCTGATTACGTACAGCAACGCCTGGGTAGGCTGGATGGATATGATGAGATTTTGGGTTTATAGACACAGGCAGCTGGCAAGGAGCTCAGCAAGGGCATGGCAGACGGATGAGCACGGTCCTCTTCATGAATGGAGCCAAGCGAATTTCTTGGAAACGGCATGCATCGTGCTGGGGAAAGTGGCAGCGTTCATAAGCGGTGGTTTGATGCTGGCCAGCCACTGAGAAAAGCCAGGGCCAGGCCCAGAAGGCGAGTGGCAGAGCAAACTGCCTGCGTGTCAGCAAGATGAGAGAAGAGCACCTGTCGTTGAGGCAAGGTTGAGTAGAGTATGATGAGGCCCAATTCGGTATTTCCCCGTGGTTTTTTTTTATCTCAGTGCCATGGTTCAGGTTTCTGGTTGAGGTCAATCAAATATGGGAAACCATGCCGGTGCTGTGTGATGCGTTTTGCCAAGCAAAAGCTGCCTGAATGCGTTGAGTGTGTTTTGACAGGCCCGGCGGTATTGTCAGTATAGACAGGGCTGCTAATCAACGAGGTCAAACCAAACCGCTGCTCATGATTGTCCAAAACTTGTCAAAGTAGGAATTTGCCCGACACATGCATAAGCTTGAGTCCAATGATGTACGGGCCAGCCGTCCTTGGACTACCAGCGGGCCAGCCAGGGAGGTGGACGTCTAAATTGAGACCCGGCTCAGGGCGTGATAAAAGTCTATTGAGACATCATATAGGAAACCTAATAAGACAGGCTTCGACATGACCACGATGGGCAAGACAGTACGGGACCGGGCGTTATGGTGGGACTTGCTTGCTGAATTCGCCCGTCAAGCGCCGCTGCTGCTCGTCGTGGAGCTCGTTGCTCTGCCGCGTTTCCTCCACGCCTCTCTCCTGCGACTGCGGACCGACCGCGCCGCCACTCTTGCGGCCACCTCGGCGCCTTTGCAGTTCGTGCTCGAAGATGCAGTACTCCCAGCCCTTGGTACACAGCTCGACGACCGCTATGGCAAGAAGCACGACAGCCGTCGTCTGACCAAAATCCCAGCTGTTCTCGTCGGCGTCGGGCCCCTGCAGCCAGCTCAGGTTCGCTGCGCGCAGCGCGATGGCCATGTACAGGTGCACAGGGAACTGCAGGAAGGCCGAGACCAGCACCCAGCGGATGCGGCGCGCGCCCAGAAAGATGGCGCTGGCCATGGCGGCCACCATCCAGCCGGCGGTGATGGCGACGTACACGATGTCCGACGTCGGGTGGCTCGAATTTGTAACGGCGATGAGTCGTGTCTGGTAGCAGCGCCCGGGCTTCACGTTGGGCGCCCACTCGGACAGCTGGATGCACAGTAGGATCGTCAGGGCTACGAACATGGAGGTGAACATGTAGCTACCGCGGTGCCGTGCCGTGAAGTAAGACAAGGGTCGACGCCTGTTGAAGCGGACGCCTGGGTGGTCGGGCCCTTGGAGCCTTAACTTGCAAAAATTCCAGCAGACCATGGCTGCGGCATTGGAGACGCTGAGAAGCTGTGTTGGTAAGCCAGCCGCATGTGTTGGCGAGGAGCAGACTCACCCGACGAAGCTGACAACGTCATATACGAGGCGGAGATGGTACAGATCAGTTATCCCCGCCGAGGCAAAGGCCGTGATCATGTACGAGCTGCCAAGGACCATCTGGATATCGTTGCCAGTCATGAGAATATCCGACACAAACCGGAGGCGCTTGCGCTCGATCTGATGCTCGATGGTGTTCTCATCGCGGTGCAGCTCCAGGTCGGTGCGATTGGACATGAGAAAGGCCCACGCGGCGAGACAGAGAGACACGACCGCCTGTCCGATGAAGCCGACGAGGATCTGCAGGGTACGCTGTCAGTAGCCTCGCCTTACAACCAAGGAGATCGGCGCGTGCCTTACCCCGATGCCAGCAATGTCTGACTGGCCAAGTCCCACAGACTCACATGCCGTCGTGGACTCTGCGCGCTTCATTTTGCGCTGGCGACGTCGTCGGACGACGATGGGCAAAGGCCAGGTGGAATGAAAGCCGAAACCCGACATTGTCGTCATAGGGCGCGATCGGGGTCTCTGTGCATTTATGTTTGAATTCGCTGGACCTAGAGCGCCCCCAACCCCCCGCCTAGTTCACACCAGCTCGCCGTAGCTGGGACTCTCTCCAGGTCGGCTGCGAGCGAACGAGGTGTGAGAATCGGCGGACAAGTGGCGCCAACTGTACTTCAGCTGCCTGACCCATTAGCGTACCGCCCGCAATACCGAGATGACGGACTGCGACGACCAGCACATCTCGAACCCTGGATACGACAACATTGCGACTGGCGCCTGGTTTCGCGCCCATGCTTCAATTCCTCTACCAGATGACGAGCACTAGCAGCGCGTAGAGGATCGCAGCGAGACACGTGGCGCGGCGTCGTGCAGAGACGTCGTCAAGGGACCCGATTGGTGCGCGAAGAAAGCTCCAACTGCCGGCATGTTGAGAGGGTTTCAGTGGCTACGTACTCGTACATCCTCCCTACTCAGCAGAAGGGCCTTGAAGATACGTGCATGAAGGAGCGTCATCCTGTGTTTGACTTGCTCGCTGTCTGACACCTCTACTCCATACACGAGGTTCTTGCCTATAAACACGTTACAACGGCACGCTCGCACAGCGAAGCAAGAGACATGAACAGTGACGGGACCACCTGCTGCATCTCTACATGTCCAGACTCGTAATCACAACTCTCGTTCAAGCTTTCTGCGCCCTGATGAGTCCAATTCACGGAGAGCAATCAAACAAATAAACAATCGTTCGCACGAAGTCCGAGCTCTCAGTGGCCCGTGAGGTATCCACATACAAAACCCAAAAGGGCGCCAGCGTTCGCGCCACCTCGACCATCCCTGTCTCTCGCCTACCCAAGTAGCGTATAAAGAGGAATAGTGCATAAGGTATTCAACAATCGCACTGAGGATTCGGTGCCCGGTTAGCTCAATCGGTAGAGCGTGAGACTCTTACGAGTACACGAAATCTCAAGGTTGCGGGTTCGACCCCCGCATCGGGCTGTTCCTATTAAAATACGATTTGAGACACATTTTTTTTTGGCATTTTTGGTCAATTATCTGTCAACGGCCATTTGATTTTTGACCGGCTTTTGAGAAAGACGTCGAGACGCTGAGCCCACTTTCGCATGACATTTTTACTGCGATTTGCACCTGCAGCTACCCTATACGACTTCGATCTTGGTCGACTTGTTAGCCATTTTAATTCACACGAGCGACTCCAAATGGGTCATTCAAAGGAGGTGACTGAGGATACGATTGAATCTTTGATGCCGATGCTACGATTGTTATCATTTTGAATAAGAGCTGTGACGGACAATTTGGTACTGACAGGGCTAAAATGTGTATCTACCATAGAAGTTTTGACGATTACGTGGTTGGTGGCATTACGACTCCCCCGACGTCACATTGATCGTCGCCGTGGCCCTCTTCTTTTCCCCTTCATCTCCGTTACCTAAATTTTGTGATATCGCGTCCCCGTAATTGTCACTAGCCTCCAATTGCCTTCGACGTTCTATCCTGGCTTTGTTCCTCTCCAGCCTCGCTTTGTTCTTGGCTCTCTTAGCATCCATCATCTCTTGCTCTTCGTGGAGCTGTCGAATCACTCTGCTCTTGGCCCGAATCTTCCCTCCATACTTCCAGAAAACGAAAGGGATCGGGACGGTAACCACCTCGAGCAGGCCGAGCAGCGTCCCGGCCCACTGCGGCGACAGGGCCTCGTACATCTTGGGTCCTGCCAGAGGCAGCGTGCCGCCAACCACACTCCTGACGACGGCGTTGCCCGCGAGGGCGCTGGCGGCGTAGATTCCGTAAGCGCCGGCGAGGTAATTGGAGCCATAGATGAAGCTGAGGGTGTTGCCGAAGCCGAAGGGAATGCCAAAGGCGATTGGCGCGGCCCAGTGGATGGTCGTTGGCAGGCACGTCCACGAGAAGCCGAGCTGGCCGATGGCGCAGGAGACTGCGCCGAGACCCATGACGAGCGCCTGGGACTCCGGCAACACCTTGCCGGTCTCGGGATCGCGGGGCTGGGAGTTGATGAGACGCCGGAGCAGAGGCTCCAAGATGATTGCCGATATCGTGCCAATTCCAATGCCCACGAATGCGAGACCGCTGATTCCGGGTCCCCACCCCCTGTGTTGCGAGAATATGACCGGATATGCCACGAAACACAGGTAGAGAATACCATATATAATGGAGATCCTTCTCAAGCCGTTAGTATGTCCGTCTGAAGGCGCGAAGGGAAGGGGGGCAACCAACCAGATGTTCATAAACCATAGTATTGGTTCCGTGGCGAAGAGGATAAAGGGGCGGCTCAGATTTACTTTGAGTAGTTGCAAAGTTGACACTCTCTGGTCGTACTGGCACCAATACCTGGGATCGTCCATCTGCTTCCGAAGCCGCGCAGCCTTGGCCTTCAATACAACCGGAGCATACGTCTCCTTGACCGTCAGCATCAGGGCGAGGGTCAGGCCGCCCATCATCAATACGATCCAATTGGCCCATCTCCAGCCGAGATATTGGTACACGAAGCCACCAATGATGGGGCCAGTCACGGGGCCGTTGAGCGGAGCAACTCCAAAGAGAGACATGCTCCTGGCAAGGTAGTCTGGATTGGAAACGTCCACGACGCTGCCGGGGGCGTTGGAAATCATTACGGCACCGAAGAAGGCACTTGGATCCGGTCAGCCAGGACAGAGCGGCATCGGACAGGCTCGCAGGGACGAGAGGAGGTTACACGTACCCGAAGAAGCGTACGACAATGATGGTAGTCAATGAGTGGGCGAGGCCGCACGGGATGATTAGAAGAGCCCACATGCTCAGGCAAACGAGGTAGACGATCCGGCGCCCGTACAGCTCGCTCAACGGCGCCACGACCAAACTGCCTGCAGCCAACCCCAGCAGATAAGTCGTCATGCCGAGCGTCACGATTGTCGTCGTCGATCCAAACTCTCCGATCAGTCCCGGCGTGGACGAGGTGTAGCTGGTGCTGTACATGGTCGCGACCCACGTCGCAAATGACACGACAAAGATGCACCAGGAGCGGTACCACAATGGCCAGTGCTTTGGATTTTCCGGGTCTTGATCTTCAAAAACGACCTCAAACTCAGGAGGACGCGAGGCGACACTGGCGATGCTGGTGCCGGTTCTCGTGTAAGTAATGGGCTCGCGCGCCATGCGTTCCGCCTCGGTCTGAACGTCTGGCGTCAGAGCATGCTCCAGGGTCTCGTATAAACTCTCAGCATCGAGTCGCTGGGTTGCTATGGAGCGCTGGCTGTGGTTCGTCCTGGTTCTCCTGATGGCCTCAAATGTGGGAGACTCCCCGCCGGACGAAGCTGAGCAGGTGGTGTCATCACCGGGGCTCGTTGGCGCCGTCGCCTTTTCTGGGCCCTGTGCCATAATTGATGGTCTAACAGCAGAGTACAACAAAGGATTGTGCTTGGAAAAGCCCGATCTGTCTGGCACCGCGGCCGAAATCCAGCGTCATTTGGCCAAACGATGGAGATGGCATGGTTCGAGCAGCAACAGCAAGACAACGAGACATGTACATGGCACTGCTATGAAGGGCGTGGGAGCTGATCAATGACCCTTGCCATGCCACCCCCTCAGCTTCAAAGATCCTGAGCCCCGTAACCGGCGACGGGTTAGAAGCGGACATGGCGCGGAGTGGGGAGGCTTCGAGGGACGGAAACAAACCCGCATCTGCTCATTGAACCGAGATGCGCCACGCCCGCTCACCGCGACTCGGGAAGGCGAGCCGTGCCCTGCTCGAGTGAGGCGTGGACGTCCCCGCAGGCCTTGCGATCTCCCCAAAGTTTCCTTTGCTCGTACTTGGGAGGAAGCCCTTCGGTCCAGGCCGTCTCTTGGCTTGTGCGTGTCGAGTCTGCGGGTATGATGGTAGTTCGTAGAGTTATGGGACGCAGTGAAAGATCGCCAAATCGTTTGCGCAACCGCCCAGAAAACTCTCGTTTGCTCCAACTTTCCAGGGCACCAAGTGGGTCTATTGGTGTTGGACCGAGGCTTGTGGTGGATCAGTATAAAAAAGGACTTGTCTCCATTCTGCTCGAAGTTGCTGGTCTTCGCGCCTCTTACAATTCCACGACGCGGCGTCTTGTGAGTTGATGCTGCTCGTAGCCAGCGAAGTTTTCCACGCAGCTTTGCAACAGTTCGTTGAGAACCGTCTCGGGAGGGCTGTTGAGAGCTGCTTCGGAGACTCCGCGGATTCGCGCCGGTGGGAACCGGGCAACTAGGAGCCTGCATCGGCCCCGAGTGGGGCCGGCTTCGGTCGAGACTTGACGCCCCGCTATCGGAGCCCGGAGCCGACGCATCGCAGTCACGCCCTTCCGTAAGTGCCATCCTCGATGTCGAGGCACAGAACCGGCAGAAGCAGCGCCAGAACCTCGAGGCATCGATAACGGTCTAGACGAAGAAAGGGTTTTAGTGTTTCGCGGACAAGCCTCGCGCCTCATCGCAGCATCGCTTGGCAGTCTCATGCAGGCCAGGGCCTAGCTTCAGCCCTCCCACGAGGTCCGTGGCACCCTGGATGCACATTGGCGAACATCAGGCAACAACATCAGGCCAATGCGAGTCCAACACATCTTGATGTGTTGGTCATGTCCCTTGTGAGCGCGGGCCGATTTAAAATTCAACGGTCGGAGCAAAAAAAGAGCAACACAGATGCATGTCTTTCTGCCTTGGCTCCAACTCGGTCATTCAGCACTTTGAATTACATTCAGGCCGCCGCTGTGGACATGCAGTTCCTACCGAGCACTATCAGCCGTATTTGCCATTTGTAAAATATCAAGACGTCGTGCGTTACGCTCCACTCGGAGTCCGTGATCTTCAGGTACTGTTTTCGGGTTGATAAGATGGTCTAAGTGCCCCTGCCGAGTGACGTAGGTCTAGTAGGAGCCATAGAAGCCGATGAACCGCGTTCCTAGATTGCAGAGGTTGGTCGTGACGATACTGGACATGGTATAGTCGCTCACAGCCTGTGTCCTCATATCTGCGGCCTGCTTTGACGGCAGCCGCGCTTTCTACTACAACAGCGGTCACGTCTCTCGCCCTTGAGAGCGACATGCTTGTATACTCAAATATCGCTCTTGGGATCTTTTAGCTCAGAGCTCACGACATAACGGCGTGGTGATGAGGACATACGCCTGTGTCAAAGGGACTTGTGAACCGGCTGCCCTATGCACTAGGAGATCATATGAGGTGGGCTCTATCCGTACATGCCACAGACGGTAACGACAAGTCGGCAGCCAGCGCCGCCCCAAATCTGGGCACTGCAAATTCCAATAATGCTAATGAGTGGTCGCTAATTGGGCGTTGTCATCACCATTTACGATGTGTGATTTGTCCAACCTGCACATCGGGCTGCACAAAGCAGATGGCTTTCCAGCGGCTCAACAGTAGCCCTGGGATATCTGAGTCGTCTTAGCCGGTGGCCTTTCACCTGGGCAGAAAAGCCTATCCCAGGCGAACAGTTTCGGTGTTTGTGACATGATGTACCAAGGAAAGGTTGCAGACGTGTTTTCGATGCTGCTGTCCCCGTGAGGGCTGTAATGGATGCCTTCACGGTGGAAAAATAGGTCCATGGTGCTCATACGGCTGAAGACAGCCATACTCACGGACAAGTGACTTGTACCGGCAAGTTCTAAAAGCAAAATCCGCCCTCGTAGATATTGCAAGTTCTCAGCACGCGAGTTGAAGCGGAAAAGGCGTAGTTGACCGCACCCCAACGATGGAAAATCTGGGCTACGAAGTCACCATCGTCGGCGGCATAGGCTCGGATGGCTGTCGATCGAGATAGTTGACGATTCTGAGGTTGAAAGGTGATGGGCTCGTTATGACACTGTTCGGTCGCAGAGATAAGAACGACGAAAGCAAATGTAAATGGTCCAACTGCTGGACATAGGCCCGTTTGGGAGCAGATTGGCGCAATATTCGGGGATAGGAGGACGAATAAACTTTACTTACATGTGCTTGTCATGGACAACTTGCACAGACTACTTGGAGCAAGCAGCTTGATAAGTTTGAGTTTCTCCAATTTGTATACTCCTTGATCTTCGTGTTGAACGTCATCCCCTGTTGCTTCGGCGTGCAACGATCGTGTATCAATACAAATCTGCCACTTTGCAACTTTGCAGCAATGGGTGGCAATGTTTTGGAACGTCAGCCGAAGATGACTCCTGGCGACGATATTGCAACGCACTGATGAAGAGGGCATTTCTGAAGTGACATAGCTATTGGCACCAAATGGATACCGAAATGGTCGAATCAAGATGACTATTTTCCAAATTTTAATTCCTCGTATGCGAACTGTCCAGGGGCTTTCGCCGGGCCAGTAGATGTAATAGCCACTGACTCTACTTGCTCTCGAAACCCTGCAAGTGACTTGACGTGTGTCGACACGCTGAGCCGTAGAACACAAGTTGGAGGCACATAATGTGCCATGGACCCTGTCGTCCCAGTATACGGGTGGCCATCATAATGTGGCAGCTATGTCACGAGGCACAACGGACTTGTTCTGGATCTGGTTTAAAGCGAGAAGCTACACTATGTCTGATGCAGGCGTCGTCTCTACAAAGGCGCCTTGCAATGGAGCAAGCAACAATCTGATCAGTATCCAGCCTCTTCATAGTTGATTCTGCTGGTCATGTCTCTTCGGAATGACCTTAGCAGCCGGTATAACCCGAGGGGGGACTGTTGCTTGTATAGCTCAATCAACTGTAGCAGATACTATTGACCGTGACAGCTGGGCACTGCCGCGTTGGGTGGGGGGGGGAGCTGCATGCGTCTTTGGAACCTCATACTTCCCATAGCCAACTAACCAGGTGTGACCCGGCCGCCGGGGCGAGGAGGAAGAGTGTGACTTCTATTCACAGCGTATATCACATAGTCAGACGGCATGGAGCCACTTAGCATGTGAAGAAAGTCTTCGCCGGCTCAACTGACTGCCCAATTCCGGGTTGCCCTGGCATGGAGAGTGGGACGCATACTCGTAAGCAAAGGCAGTGTAGAATGGTTTGTCTGGTTCAAACTGAGCTGGGAGGAGCATGGCTTGTCGTTAGTAAGCCGTCTCGTCGGCTGAGAGCAGCTGCTCCGGCTCAAGTGCGCTGAGGACGTTGTCCAAGACCGCCCTCGAGCGTACGTGGCTGGAATCCAACGTAATCTCGGGCGGCTTTTGCCGTCATCCGTAGTCCAATGCCCGGTCCATGCAGGATCGTTCGACTTTCGAGCAAGAATGAGAGAGCGTTCAATCGTTCATGGCTGCACCGACGAGAAAAGGCCACAAAGAGCCGTCTCCGGAGCTGCTTATACTGAGTTGGCGCAAAGTGTTGCTACTGTTCGCTTTAAAAGGTTTCCAAGCTGGTGGCCTCTGATGGCGTTTCACAGGCATCCATAGCGAGCAAACAGTCGCGCCGCGCTATATGTTCGAAGCTCCAATCTCACGTCGGCTTGCCTTGCTTCTGGATGAAGCTTCGCAAACTGCGGGAGATATGAGCATTATGGCGAGCCCAAGTACACCATTTTTGCCAAAGAATAGCACCGCGCCTTTGCCTACGGTCAATATCGATGGCTCGACATCGACATCGCCCTCAAACACTGGCAGTTGGCTCGCAGATGGACATGAGCTTGCTACGCCAGAACTTCCTCCAAGTCTGGTCAAAGCGCTTCGCGACAGGGGAGTCATGGTTATGCCGCTTGGAACTTGGTCCAAGACCATCGTTTGGCAGGTCACTGAAAGGGATCCGTAGGACTGACGGCAGTTGCTGCGTCACAATGCTCTCATCGGCATGACCCGGGCTGTCAGGCTCCTGTGACGGGTTTCAGCCCGTCGACGAAGCGGCAATGCCCCGACCGCAGAAAGTACTGGACTTGCCTGCGGTGAGCTAAGTTAGATTGCAGCACCGGCTGATCTCTGTCCTCGTTGGCATTCGCAGCCTTGACATGCGCTGCAAATTTCAGGTCTTCGTCGTTGCTTTTGCCGCCGGGTTCAACGGCCTCTCACCGCCACAACGAATTCGTATATTACACGAAGATTTGCGGCAAGACGCTATCAGCAAGGATTACCTCGTGAGACGCGTGCTACATGTCTTTCGCTGCCAGATCCCGGGTCTCAGTGAAAGCGGTCAGCCTCCGACTGCCATAGTGGTACCGACGGCCCCTTCGCAGGGAGCCTTCATGTCAATGTGCCTTTCCACTCAGTGGGCAATGTGGCCGCTGCCACTAAAGTACAAGGTACCCTCGCCAGCCCTGTAGTCGTAATCACTCCTGTGGGGGGATATATAATCGTCAGCCGCAACATGAATAATATGCCTCATAAGTCTCCTGTGTGTTTGCTCGTTGAGCCACCGCCAGTCCCTTCCCACCTGGTGGCCGGCGCTCAAGCGTAAGGGGGGGCACATCTTCTCGTCGACAAGCTCTGCTGGCGATACCGCGCGAAGGGTGTAAAAAGGTCAGAGTTTTCCACAGGCTCTACGCACCGCCGGCTTAGACGACCGTATCCCGTTGAAGCTGTCAAAAGAAGGACTGTGGGGAGCTCAGTTGACCTGGTACGTACTCACCAGTGCCCTTGCGGCGACCCCAGTCCCCAGCGTCGCGTCGTGGGGACGGCCCCGTCAGCCGGAGTTACCCTCCGGCGGCCACGCACATCCTGGGATTGCCGGGGGTTTGGCCGACATAATTGCTGGCTGTGATTTCTTGCAGGCGTGCATGTGGGACCACGTTGTGTCGGGTGGCTGGAGCCTGCGCGGCGCATGTTGTGGGCCACACCAGAGTGGATGAGTGAGTGGGCGTGCTCGCTGTGTGACCCGCGCTTCTGTTCATTCAACGATAACATTAGCCCTCGTATGCTGGACGGCTTCTGGAAGTGGCACCAAATTGCAGGAGTGCAAGCGTCCCGCGGGGAGCCGAATGCTTTTCTGGCGCTCTAAACGCCAGTGCATCTGCACCAGGCTCCTCGTCGGGTTCATCTGACTCGACAAAAATACTGCCCAGCACCTACTGTACCTGTACGAACGAGTTCGAGTACTGTCACCAATCTCGTCATCCAGCCGCGGGCCAGACTGTGCTTAGGTGGTGCCAGGGGTGGTGTTTCAGCCTTCCCGAAGCGCGGTGCAAGTCGCGACAGTTTTATTCAGCGCTATGCGCCGTCATTCGTAAAGTACTAAGGTCAACCTCGAGCTGGCTGAAAACGGCCTCGAGCCTGGGCACACGGATCAGGAAAGTCGCAGCCTGCGATAGCTGCAACCCGTACCCAGGGTATTTTCCTATTTGGACCATGTCTTGCCCCGAGAGTCTGTGGAAAGGCCAGAAGCGGTTGCCGGGAGAAACTTACAGAGCCTCAATGGGGAGTAGAGCTTAAGCGTCGCTAAAACATCATGGATGCTCCTTGGGTTTTCGGTGGGGGACGACACTTCCACAGTGATGGCGATACCGAGCCAATTGTTGCTTCCCGTGATTACTCGGAACGTCGAGAGAGCAAGCCTCCGAGTATTCGCTGCTGATATCGTCACCTCAGACTCATAGTAACTCAACCTTGATGCCTTACGTGACCTGAGGGGGTTCTTCAGAATTGCATGCATGCTCCACACCTGGGTTTTTTTGGGGGGTTTTTTTTTGAAGTCGCCTCTCGACTCTCCGTAAGCCCACGGATGTTTGGGAAAGCATGGAATGGGTTTTCCAATGTCTATCCATTTCCGCTGGTCCCAAGAGACGCTCGTTGTGTACAGTACCGTATAAAGCAACTTACGCGCTGTTTCTTACATAAGGTACCGTTGAAGTCTGAGCGGGATGCCCGAAGTACTTCGTAGGTCGGGCCACAGCCCGCTTCTGTGCCACAGGTGACACAGCTTGCTAAACTGGGCCCGTACGCGGCACAGCTGGGCTCGTTGAGGTAGAGGGCGGAGATTGCATTGGACAAGCCCGGGCCGGCTCGGTTGTGGCAAAAGTGACGGCATGTGAGAGCAATGTGCCCGATGCCTGCACTTCTCCTCTTGGCAACCACGCGGAGTCGCATCGTCGCCCGCAGCTTTGCCATGAGGATGATGGGTAAATTAATTACTGGGGAGGGGGAGGGGAGGGATGGGATGCCTGATGGAGGGACGGGGGAGGAACGGGGCGGAATCGGCGGACAAAGCACAGGGGGGTGGGCGGGGAGGCAGAGGAGGCGAACGAGCCACGTCACCAGCCACACTTGCCTCTGTTGGCGGCGGTCTGGACAAATCCATGGTATGATGGAAGAATGCCGAGCAACGACGATCGGAGGGGTCATTGTGGATGAGCAGAAGACATTTCCCGGAAGGGGTGCTTCGGTGTTGATCTGATGTGGCTTCGTCACGTATTCGCCGCACGCTAATGGGGGACCCAGCGCTGAGCCACAGCGGTGTTCGGCCACCGCAGCCGACATTTGCGGGCTTTGCGTGACTCCATCAACAACCCTGGGGAGGCCAATCATCGACTGAAGGACAGCAGTTAGGAGACTGCAAGCGGGCCCGCCAAATCTACTGTTACTCGTACTCGTACGCGGCCAGCAGAGTCGACAGGTTGGGCGAGCCTGGGCTTCTTGGCCGCATCGCGGACTTCAGCGGCTCTCGACTTCTTTCCGCTCTTCTTGGCTCGCTTCGAAGCTTGCCTCTCTCCGCGCGCAGGGACCTCGTGTCCACCAGTCTATCTGAACCTGGCAACCTGCAGCGGGAAGTTGTCTGAGTCTGACGGGGGTCATGGAAGCTTGCGCCTTTCGGTTCGCTTCTCTGCTCGTACGGCACTTCTGGTCGCTGAAGGGCCATTACCTTATGTTTAAACCGCTTCCGTACATCAGACGGCTCTCGGGCAATACGCTGAGCTGCAGCCTATCAGCAGCACGAGCACTTGTAGAGTACGTCGCGTGTAGCCGGCTAAGGATGCACCCGTGGCGGCATCGAGACAAATGGTGTCCGTTGTAGAATTGTCGTCCTGCATCATGACAATACCGCCAGATGGTTTTAATTCGTGTCACCGCCGCCGTGTTTGATATGCGAAAGGGTCTAACAGATACTGTACATGATACTGCATATAGACGCACATACGACGCACAGCCGCAGACAACGAGTTCTAGAGCGCCGTTCGTATCCGACGGCAGGAGTCGCCAGCCTAGCAGCGGTTGAGCGGACATGGCCGGCCGATCTACGATTGCGTTCGCTGGAGGCGATCGACAGTACCAACAGGCGATGAGTCGCCGAAGGCCCTGCGAAGAGTCATGGTTCGATTGAGGCAACGGGCATCGAGACAATGCAGAGATTTGCTGAATCGCTCAGCGCGAGTGACGAGGACGTGAGAGTAAAGTGGTTGGCTCCAGGCTCCAATAGCGTGTTAGAGGTTGTGCAACGGCGTGGATGGAGGGGCAGAAGGCGCCGAACAGTCGAGGGCCATCCGCACCTGGCACCCCGTGCCAAACCCAGCAAGGTACAGTCCGAAATTCCGAGTGTCTCTAGTGCCTAGGTACGTGCCGCGCTACCCTGCATGCACAGCCACGATGCCCTAGCATTGGATTGGATGTCATCACTCCCTCCAGTGACCCTGGCCGACAATGGCACCGCTGGTGGCCGGCGGATCGCGATAATGAACGTCGGTAGCGCTAGACAGCCAACAGCGCGAGTCCGTGCAATGACTGGCGGCCCTTCGCGCCGGCGTCAACGGTCCCTTAAAGTTCCAAAGTGGTTGAAGGACCCCTACTGTACAGTGTGGCGTGGCAATGGCCCTCGCGGCCACCTCAAGTATTCGGTCCAAGGCTGCTCGTACGGGCAGAGCCCGCCCGATGTTTGGCGGGCTCCTTCTCGTGTCCACAGCTCGCGAAGTGCCCAGGCGCCCCTCCCGCCCCTGCGGTTCTTTTGAGATGAGGTGTGGCGCGAGCTCTGTTGGTTTCTCCGTCGAGGCCGCAACGTGATATGCCGACGAATGGCGGCCAGTCTCAGGCCCCCTGCCCCATTTGCACAACTGCCTCTACCATACCATAGAAGGGCGGCTGCGATGGAGGCAGGACTTCGATCAAGTCCACGGCCTTGTGTCTGGGGAAAAACCGCAACGGCCGCTGGCTCGTCTGCGTGCTGTGCTGGGATGTGGGAGAGGTGAAGTGGCTGCTTAGCTGCGATTGGATCCCACACCTACGAGCAAGCCTGCCAGCGCACCAGCCACAGTGGCGGCAACTAAAAGAGTGTTTCAACCCCGGGCTTCACCGCTTTGAGCATGATGCACCCAGCGGCGGCGATTTGCCGTGCGTGCAGCAGCCCAGCGACTGCCTGTGCGAGCACCAGCGGCAGCACGTTGCACTGTTGCGAGTACGGCTCGTCGGGAGCGGAGCTGCAAAGCATTTTCCTAGCGCTTTGCTGGTAGGCCGGGTGGGGGGTGAACGCGAGGGGGGGTCCTGATAGCGCGCGGTCATCCTGGGGCCTGGGTTTCTTTGTCCAGCACTAACAATTAAGCTATCGCACCCAGAAGCCCCCGGATGAAAGGCCTAGCGCCGACAGGGGTCGCGTTCGAGAGCGCCCAGGGCTCCATGAGTAACCCATGCTTGCACGGGGCCTGCTGGTCCAGGGCCCACCCGCCATCGACGCCAGCTCGGCCTCATGTCGACGAGGCATGGAGTACCTTTGTCGCATCGGGCCTGTGGCAGCAGTCTTCAGAAAGCCAAGGTACTGTAGAAAGAAGCCAGCAGACCCTGCAGCGAGGCATGAGAAGCAGTCGAGCGAGCACTGGGCGCGCTCCTCCCGCACCTCCCAGGCCCCATCAAGCAATCGACACCCCCTCCGGGGCTCCCAGTGGCAGGCACCGAGTACCTCCGCCTGAGGAGTACTTCGCACCACCTTCCATCGGCTTCCCATGGCCCTCTCCACCCACTGTCCTCATAATTACATCCACTGGGCCCGAGACGCCAGCAGCTCTTTCTGCGCCGCCTGCGGGCACGCTTCCGATCCCATCCCTTACCCATCCCAAACGCGCGCCTTCGCTCGCCTCTTCCTCCATCCATCCAAACAGACGTCGACAATGGAGTGACGACACCCGCGCGTGTACCTGCGTACTGTGCTGAGGCTTGTTCGTGTATATCTTTCCTGCCTGCCTTACCTTGTACGATATAAGCCGTCGAGCTCCTCCCCTCCCAAGCTTCCGCTCCACCCAACGCTCTGGCAGGCAACGCGTGCACCCACTACATATCCATCGCTCATCGCTCTCACCTGGGACTCGTAACGCTCTTCCTCGTTGCCATTTGTTGAAGCAGCGTCTTTGATCAAACTGTTCCAGCCCTCGACGGACGCCAGGACCAGGCCATCACGACCGCCAAGGGACGGAGTGGAAACGACTTACGAATTCCTAGTCACGACTCTCAACGTCTGGACAGTGGCAACCAGCCCTTGGTCTAGAGCCCGTCCATCCCATCACCCTGGGCTTACCCGTCGTATCGGCCAAGGGACCCGAGCCACGCAGACACAGGGCCCCAGACGACCCAGCCTAGTGCAACCCGTAAATCGGCACCAGCACCCACCTGCCCTGGTCCTTCACTTCGACCTTACCGCGCCTTGCGAGCAGCCCCCCACTCACTCGCGCAGTCCATATCACTTGGGACATCGTCTCCAAGCGCCAAGCTTTGGCTTCTCTTTTACCTTCAACAACCTCACTCGAGATACCTACCGTATCCTCCCTTGTTTCTTTCCCTCGTTTCCCATTTCCCTTCACCCGTCACTCCTTCAAGCCGTGCTTGACATTTACTTTCCTCTACGCGGTCGCGCTTGCTTCTCGCTGTCGTCCGCGACTCCTCCCGTCCTCCATCCTGCAGCGGCTCTCTTCACTCCATGATACAAATGGGCACCATCTGAGTCTTCTTTCGACACGTCCTGGTAGTGAGAACGGGAACTTCTCTGGGGTGTTGCCCAGACAGGAGTAATAAGTCCTGTGGGATCTGAGAGTCGATTTCGAAACAGTCCTTCCGTTGGCACCTTAACTCGCCTGAGTCACCATGTTTCGCCAAAGGTAAGAAGAAACCCAGAGTGATTCACTGCTGAGCGCTCGCGACCGGTTATCCTCCGAGTGTAAATCCATCATTTTCATTTCTTACCTGGCTGCGTCCCCTCTCTTCATTTGATGAAACGGCGCTTGTGTACTGACCAGTCTCGCCGTTTGCAGAACCAGCACGCGGAAACCCGCCGATGACTTGCTGGCAAATTTCCGCCAGCAGTTCCCTGAGATTTCTACCGTCACCACCGATGGCTCTCCACCGACCATGTCCCTAACAACCGCCGCGAACAATCCCACCATCAACGCTCCATCCCATGAAGACAGGTATGTTTTGTTGCTAGCCCCGCTTCGCTCAGATAAAGAGCGTGCTAGGCGCAAACCCTATTTGAGCAGGCTCGATGTTGCATGCGAGATCAGGGGCTTGTCCTTCACTCGCGGAACGTCTGCTAACTGATTGTGCCCTTGCAGCAGTGGCAATGAGTCGTTTCGAGACCAAGACCCAACCCCGCGTGCATCGCACGAGCCGTGGAGATTCACGCCGTCGCTACTTGACCCAAACTCGTACGCCTTCAACTCCTTCGCCAACGCGCCTCCCGGGTATTACACTCCAACGTCTGGAGGGGGTGCCACTCTGTTCCATTCTCAGGCCGGCGACCTGCATACGCCTACCCTGTCTATGGGGCATGGTCTGGGAACACCTTTGTCGATGCCGACATCCGGCGGTACTATCAATCCTGGCACCACCGAGATTGACATGACTGGCTTTCAAGCCCTTCAACCTCACCAATTTCACCATTTCAATCCATTCATTCAGGTTCCACCTCCTCAGCCGGGTTTTGCCCCTTCTTCGT
Organism: Tolypocladium pustulatum; assembly: GCA_024340155.1. NCBI lineage: Eukaryota > Fungi > Ascomycota > Sordariomycetes > Hypocreales > Ophiocordycipitaceae > Tolypocladium > Tolypocladium pustulatum. Next base: position 219,677 of record JALHBY010000236.1, on the reverse strand, counting down.
TCGTGCATCAAGACACAGGCTACGAGACCATGGAGCCGGACGGCTCTCCTATGGACTCTGATCCTTCCGACGATCGGATACCGACCATTGCGACGACTTTACACTCGCAGAAGATATCCGGAATGCCGATGGGCCAACCACTGCCAGCTTCAGCAGAAAAGTTCCGATATCACTCCACTCTGAACGCACCAACCGCCATGGTCAAGCACGCAGACGAGATCCCGGTAACCTATCTAAATAAGGGACAGGCTTACTCACTATCGGTTGCAGACACGAGTGGCATGATTCCGGTTCAACCTGGAACCAAGTACAGGACATTCGTGCGCATATCATTTGAGGATGACGAGCAAAGACTAAAGCCCGGGGTCTGCTGGAGTTTGTGGAAGGAAGGAAGAGGTACAAACGAAGCGCATCAAAGAGGAGGGAAACTGCAAGCTGTCGAATTCGTCGAAGCTGGCCAGCCTGCTGAGGGAGACGACAAAAGAACGCGTGTCGAGCTCGAGACATCGTCATTCGACGGCTTCTCCGTCATTTGGACTCCAGGTGTCAATGGCGCTCCCGAAGTCAGCATCGCCGTCAGATTCAACTTTCTCTCCACAGATTTCAGTCACTCAAAAGGTGTCAAAGGGATTCCAGTTCGGCTGTGCGCCAAAACCACTCCCTTTGCCTCGGACGAGTCGCAACCTGCCGCCGACACGGCTCGCGAAATCTGTTTCTGCAAAGTCAAGCTCTTCCGAGATCACGGTGCCGAGAGAAAGCTGTCGAATGATGTGGCCCACGTCAAAAAGTCGATCGACAAGTTGAAACAACAACTCACCCAAATCGAGAGCGGTATGAAAGACTTTGGCAAGCGGAAGAGGCACAGCGTTGTCTCCAAGGCAGCCGACACTCAGCGTTCCGGGAAGGTTCCGAAGCACAAGAGGACATGGTCCATGTCTTCAGCAAGCTCAGCGGGAGTCGGAGGCACCCGCATGACCATGGAAGAAGATCTGCACTTCAAACTGCAGACCCTTCAGGATATGTTCACCAGCACACGACCCGTTAGTGTGCTGTATCTTCGCGGCGAGGACCTGGATGATCCAGACCTCCATCCTGTCTCACTTCCCGGAGACATGCCACCTCTTGCAAAGACAGACGGAGTACGAGACGGACCGAACTGGCAAGCTCGAAGCACGCAGAGCTCTGTTGCCGGCTCTTTGGCTTCACCTTCCCCGAGTTCTTTGTCCCTCGCGTCGCAGGCTTCTGCGATCGGTTCCACAGGCGTGTGGCAGAACGTTGACTCCACAGTACCCGTTGATGCTGGCCGCAAAGGATCAGAACCTCTTTCTAGGGTCGCCAAGAGTGATGATGACGGGACGCTGAGTGGGTGGATAGAAGCGCTTGGAGTCGACCCGTCGTATCGACCGCCTCCTGAACGAGCCGAGAAACCGGTGGCCTGCTTTTACGTCCTTAATCGAACTAAGGTAGTGCCTGACCAGCCTGTTTACCACCGGGCGATTTACCTCATGAAACGAACATTGGAGGAATTCAATGCTCGTGTGGCGAGCAAATGGGGTCTGGGAGCATCAACAATCCTACGGACGGTTCACATTATCCAAGACGGCCTTGAAGTCGAGATGGACGATGACGTGGTGCGCGAGCTCAAGGAGGGTCAAGACATGATGCTCGAGATCGAAGAGATCGCGACACAATTGCCAATGGCGAAGCGCGAATGGGAAATGTCTGTCGATGGAATAGAGGACGAGGCCACGACGAAGCCGAGTATAAAGAAAGGCCTCGTTCTCCGACTCAAGTTTTAAATTTTGTTACGCCACGATATACGGCCGACGGGTCCGCAAAACCCCACGCCGAGGCCCTGGAAGGGCAGACTGGGGGAATATTCCTCTTACGCAGCCTGACGACGTGCAGGATCTCGCTACTATTGCTACATGCGCGAGGAGGAAATACCCCGGCGTTGGGTACTGGACGAACATTTCTCTTTTCTCAAGATACCATTTCGAACATTTGCTTTGTATTTCTGTTTCTGCAGTCCTTGCCGCAACAACGGAGGAAAAGGCGCGTGAGGCGAAGTCCGAAGAGAAAGCGAGGATATGGACGACGTCTCACCCGTGCTGGCCGTCAACACGCTCGGTCCCGTTGGATGGCGATCGCGGTCCCGTTGGATGGCGATCGCGCTTTCTCTTCACTTGACCTACACCATTTTACTTGTACAGCCGACTTCTATGCACCATTCCGCGCCTGAGGCACTTACTCGCCGGACGAGGACGATGATCATCACAGACGAACACGATGTGTCCATGAGTAGTCTTTTTGAATAATGAAGGACAATAGGCGATTTACAGAGTGATCCAATGTGGGACATTCTGCGGCAGGCTTTGTCGGGAGTACAGTGAGTACGGAATAGTTGCATTTGTTGGCATAATTCTACCATATTCACGAAGCGTGCGTTTGAGCCTAGTGTGAATTGGGTTCCGCCGGGGGGGGCACCCGTTTGCCTTGAATAGCCGTGCTGCGGCATGCGCACCTCACGGCTTCTTGGTAGGCATTCGTACGAAGTAGTGCAAGCATATCACAGCATATGATGGAGTAATGGGCCGAGAGTGGGCAGGGCTCCGTGGTCCACGTCCTCAAGGGCTTATTGGGGCCACGGAAGGCTGGCAGCGAGACGCTGGCGTGGCTCATTTCCCCTTGGTACGAGTACAGCAGACGGGCCTGCAGGATTTGCTGACGAGGAACGGCCGCTGACCGAGAAAAGGGATTGTGCCTGTACGTGTGAAATGAGTTTGCTCTGCCTGCCTGCCTACTTGGTCGCGAGAGGTTTGCTGATGGGAGGGATAAGGCGTGGCTAGTGAGTGTGGACTGACTGGAGGTGCATGAGCGACATGAGATGAATGAGCCACAGCAGGGCCGACCCCGGCTGGCGGCGCCGTAAGAAGGACGAATCGAGCCAATCGATGGAGGAAGCCGGGGGGC